>CM026392.1:29044147-29262986 GCA_014843695.1 Archivesica marissinica | reverse complement strand
ATGTGAATGTAAGTGTCATTGATGAAGGAGAGAGAAGAGGCAATGTGAATGTAAGTGTCATTGATGAGGGAGAGAGAAGAGGCAATGTGAATGTAAGTGTCATTGATGAGGGAGAGAGAAGAGGATATGTGAATGTAAGTGTCATTGATGAGGGAGAGAGAAGAGGATATGTGAATGTAAGTGTCATTGATGAGGGAGAGAGAAGAGGCAATGTGAATGTAAGTGTCATTGATGAGGGAGAGAGAAGAGGATATGTGAATGTAAGTGTCATTGATGAGGGAGAGAGAAGAGGATATGTGAATGTAAGTGTCATTGATGAGGGAGAGAGAAGAGGAAATGTGAATGTAAGTGTCATTGATGAGGGAGAGAGAAGAGGAAATGTGAATGTAAGTGTCATTCATGAGGGAGGGAGAAGAGGCAATGTGAATGTAAGTGTCATGCATGAGGGAGGGAGAAGAGGCAATGTGAATGTAAGTGTCAATCATGAGGGAGAGAGAAGAGGCAATGTGAATGTAAGTGTCTTGCATGAGGGAGGAGAAGAGAAATGTGAATGTAAGTGTCTTGATGAGGGAGGAGAAGAGGGAATGTAAGTGTCATTCATGAGGGAGGGAGAAGAGGCAATGTGAATGTAAGTGTCATTCATGAGGGAGAAGAGGAAATGTGAATGTAAGTGTCATTCATGAGGGAGGGAGAGAGGCAATGTGAATGTAAGTGTCATTCATGAGGGAGGGAGAAGAGGAAATGTGAATGTATGTGTCATTCATGAGGGAGGGAGAAGAGGAAATGTGAATGTATGTGTCATTCATGAGGGAGGAGAAGAGGCAATGTGAATGTAAGTGTCATTCATGAGGGAGAAGAGGAAATGTGAATGTATGTGTCATTCATGAGGGAGGGAGAAGAGGAAATGTAAGTGTTATTCATGGGGGAGGGAGAAGAGGCAATGTGAATGTATGTGTCATTCATGAGGGAGGGAGGGAGCAGAGGCAATGTGAATGTAAGGTGTCTTGCATGAGGGAGGAGAAGAGGCAATGTGAATGTAAGTGTCATTCATGAGGGAGGGAGAAGAGGAAATGTGAATGTAAATGTCATTCATGAGGGAGGGAGAAGATGAAATGTGGATGTAAATGTCTTGCATAAGGATAGCCCAATCGTAGTTCTGACAGTGCTTGATTACAGAACATCTCGGTTTAGGCTGTCCGATTAGCGCAGTGCTTAGTGCACTCGCTTCTCATCAATGCAACCCGGGTTCGATCCTCGGACCGGGAAGTATGTGAGATGGTACGGTGGTCGCCAGATCGGACAGATGGGTTTTCTCTGGTTTCCTCCCACACTAAACAAACATAGCCAACAACTGATCAAATAATTGTTGGGCATGTTCACATGTGTGGCATCCGTGGTCCAGTGGTAGTGTGTCAGATTTGGAATCGAGCAGTCCCGGGTTCGATACTCTGTCAGGCCACGTATGTAGTGTCATTAAGCAAGGCACCTCACACACATTGCTTAGTACTGGTTAACCGCTTAGGTCGGCTAAGCCTGCCCAGGAAAACATGTCTAGGTCCCCACAAGGGGTTTGACATTAAAGGCCTGCAGTTTGACCCCGTCCAATTGTAAAGATTTATACTTTACTACCTGTTCCATGTGATTAGTGGCTTGTATCAACAATGTAGCAGTACATTCAGTATAATTTGGCGTATGTAGGTATTTTGTAACGGTTAATATGCACGATCACTCTGTGAGCTGAGAATTAGTCAAAATGAGGCCCTGACAATTTAAGTAAACGTATATTATTGATTGTAAAGAAAATTGATAGTTATGAGTATTCAAACTACATAATCCAGATCAGCCCAGGGACATAGATTACATGTTATGTAGGTGCCTCATCAGCCGTAGCGTAATCACTGAGACTGATAATTTGTATGCATGTATAATGTGCGCTATGGTTGTGATCTGTGCAATCTAATTCAAAATTCAGTTCATGTGTTGACCTAATCAAATATGTATGTATATAATATGTATGTATTTATATGAATAAACTATATGTGTTCGTTATATGGTAACCTTCATACTTCATTTAATTATATATCTACAGTATTATTCGCAAGTTTTCTGTTATATTTTAAATATTTCTCTGTGTCAGTGTGTGTTTACCGATATTGATGCTACATAATAATCACAGTGAATGCTATGAGTACATGTATAATATTATAATTATAATCTCTTGAACATACGAGTATTACACATATTCTGCCGATTTCTACAAGATGCCATTGAGTAAAATAACAATGTATGTAACTGATGAGCAGAGAAAAGAGTTGCTGACTTTCTTGCAAAATAAGAACTGGGACGTAGAGATGGAAATAGAAGAAACAGCCACCGCCATGCCCGTTGCAGAGGCTGCTTACGTACCTCCCCCTATGCCTCAGCATGCTGAAGGTGTTGCTGAGTGTCCACTGTGCTTGTGTTCCCCTTGCATAATAAATGAACAGAACAAACAACTTTGGTGGCCTGCTAATAATCGTCCACCGCATAATCTAAATTCACATGAGAGAAAGCTTCTATACAGGAGGTTTTGGGCAATGCTATATAATTGTGGCGCATGGAAAGATGTCAGATATATAGAGAGAAAAGTAGCGGCTAGAAGAGGAGACTGTACTTGGCATAAGAGGGAACTGATGCCTGAATGTGTGGTACAGCAATGCAGGAACTGGCTGCCTAACCCGCGCAACCAGCCTTATTTGGGCCATAAGTGGAGTTGAATTGTTTATACCAGTTGTAAGTACTATAAAAATACAGAACTTCAATTTCAGCAATTTATAACCTCTGATATGTACGTGGGTCATAATAGATATAAGTGGTGCTCATGTATTAGATGTATACCATGCAGGGCCTCGCATGTGGCAAATACGATGTGTGTTGACCGTCAGATTTGTACCGCTATTCCTCGTGTGTTTAGTGCGTCGACCGTCAGATTTGTACCGCTATTCCTCGTGTGTTTAAGGTCAAATATAGGTCAACCTGCAGGCCTTTAATGGAACATACATACATACACATTGTTGCCCGCATACAGGTCAACATTGTTAACTGCTTGCTTGTCATCATCTATATTATGTTCCTTGTTCATCAAACTTCTCAGGTCCTTACCTTAATTACTAAATTTATCTTCCTGTTCAGAATTACTATCACAAGGTTGTTGTCAGGTAATTGTACAAAACAAAATGTAGTAAAGCAATCAAATCCAAGTGGAGAGAATTTCAATAAGCTATTATAGCTTCCAATTCAATCCAGTCATTGTAAATATATTTGTGTATATTATGTATATGTATAGTGTGTATATTATGATGAATAAATATATTTAAACCAAACCAAAGTCCTTATTAATGTACACAATTTAATGTAGATAAAAATATATTTATTTTGACAATGAGTCTTATTTACGTTGTGGAAGTGGTGATAGCATGTTCGCTTCAGGTGCGAAAGGCCCAGAGCTCAAGCCCAGCTGTAGCCGATTGAGCAATTAGGTAAGGCAATTAAATTCCAGATTTCCTCTTCTCTCTCCCTTATGGCAATGGATTCCATCAGGACTGATGTCTCAAGAGCGATTAATCTAACGTTTGTACAAACTTGTTTCACAATCGAGCTAAAATAAATTTGTATAAACTAAAACTGATTTACGTTTGGCTCTTCCATAGTCCCTTGTTTCTCTGAATAGCAAATCATATACAGCAAACAAATTAAAGTGCTTAACCCATTCAACACTAAGTAACTGACATGGACTGGTCCATGATATTCTTAACCCAATAAATGAATCAGAAAATCACAGTTGGACAAGTTCATTTATCAAAATGGGTAATTATGTCTAAAAATAGTAATATTACTGGCAAAAAGTGCAGATCCTGATGAGACAGCTCGTCACGAGCCGGCTCATCTGGATCTACACTTTTTGTAAGCCTATTTAGAGGTCTGTGGTGTTGAAAGGGTTAAATTACTTCTGGCTGTTTTACTAAAATTGCATGTATTAAAAATCGTGACAACATGCAAGTTTGTCTTTCTGAAAACAGAAATATGACTTTAAATGCTAGCATCCTCTGTATTATGTTCATTGTTTGCCGAAGGTCCTATTTCCTTTACTTGGTTAATGCACACATTCTCTATATTAAGTTCCTTGTTCGCGGAAGGTCCAATTTCATCTACCGCTTAAATTATGGTATCCTCTATATTACCGTATGTACATATATGTATCTCGTCAGCGAAAGATCCTGTTTCCTTATATGTTGGTTATAAATTATAAGCATTTAAGAATCCCATTCAACAATTTATTACATTTGCATAAGTTAGGTAAATATGCCGATATAAACATGCTCAATTAGACATTCCAAATTGATCTTTGCTAGTACAACATACACTCCAACAACCATATCCACCACAACACCCTCTGCTAGTACACCATACACTCCACCAACCATATCCACCACAACACCCTTTGCTAATACAACATACACTCCAACAACCATATCCACCACAACACCCTCTGCTAGCCCAGCATACACTCCAACAACCATATCCACCACAACACCCTCTGCTAGCCCAGCATACACTCCAACAACCATATCCACCACAACACCCTTTGCTAATACAACATACACTCCAACAACCATATCCACCACAACACCCTTTGCTAATACAACATACACTCCAACAACCATATCCACCACAACACCCTCTGCTAGCCCAGCATACACTCCAACAACCATATCCACCACAACACCCTCTGCTAACCCAGCATACACTCCAACAACCATATCCACCACAACACCCTCTGCTAGCCCATCATACACTCCAACAACCATATCCACCACAACACCCTCTGCTAGCCCAGCATACACTCCAACAACCATATCCACCACAACACCCTTTGCTAATACAACATACACTCCAACAACCATATCCACCACAACACCCTCTGCTAGCCCAGCATACACTCCAACAACCATATCCACCACAACACCCTCTGCTAACCCAGCATACACTCCAACAACAATATCCACCACAACACCCTCTGCTAGCCCAGCATACACTCCAACAACCATATCCACCACAACACGCTTTGCTAGTACAACATACACTCCAACAACCATATCCACCACAACACCCTCTGCTAGCCCAGCATACACTCCAACAACCATATCCACCACAACACCCTCTGCTAGCCCAGCATACACTCCAACAACCATATCCACCACAACACCCTTTGCTAGCCCAGCATACACTCCAACAACCATATCCACCACAACACCCTTTGCTAGTACACCATACACTCCACCAACCATATCCACCACAACACCCTTTGCTAGCCCAGCATACACTCCAACAACCATATCCACCACAACACCCTTTGCTAGTACAACATACACTCCAACAACCATATCCACCACAACACCCTCTGCTAGCCCAGCATACACTCCAACAACCATATCCACCACAACACCCTTTGCTAATACAACATACACTCCAACAACCATATCCACCACAACACCCTCTGCTAGCCCAGCATACACTCCAACAACCATATCCACCACAACACCCTCTGCTAACCCAGCATACACTCCAACAACCATATCCACCACAACACCCTTTGCTAGCCCAGCATACACTCCAACAACCATATCCACCACAACACCCTTTGCTAGTACAACATACACTCCAACAACCATATCCACCACAACACCCTCTGCTAGCCCAGCATACACTCCAACAACCATATCCACCACAACACCCTTTGCTAGTACAACATACACTCCAACAACCATATCCACCACAACACCCTCTGCTAGTACAGCATACACTCCAACAACCATATCCACCACAACACCCTTTGCTAGTACACCATACACTCCACCAACCATATCCACCACAACACCCTTTGCTAGCACAACATCCACTCCACCAACCATATCCACCACAACACCCTTTGCTAGTACAACATCCACTCCAACAACCATATCCACCACAACACCCTTTGCTAGCACAGCATACACTCCACCAACCTTATCCACCACAACACCCTTTGCTAGTACAACATACACTCCACCAACCATATCCACAACACCATTTGCCTCTGTGGTACTATGGTGTCTGCCTTGCAATCAAGGGGTTTAGCTGGAGTCTCACAAGAACATTAATACGATGATTTTGTCTGTGTGTGTTTTACGTTTATCTATCATCACTACCGGTTTCCCATATGAGCGACGCCTCCTGAAGATTAGATTTTTGGAGGGTAGTGCAATGATACAGACAGAGACCCATTCCAGAGTCTCCTCTGGTTCTTTTACGTGCACGATGTAAAGCACGACACACGACCTTGGTTTAACGTCCCATCTGAAAGACTGTTCATTTTATTAGGGTCAGACGGGGGATCGAACCTGCAATCCCTGGATTCCCAGTCAAGCGATGAGTTTGTCCTTAGGCAAAGACATTTATATCTACTGTCCTTAGGCAAAGACATTTATATCTACATTGTCTCCTGTCTCTTCCTCATGGAGATGTGTTGCATCAGGATTGAGGTCTCAAGAGAGATTAACCCCTTCCCTCATAGAAGCACCTCTACCATTACCAATACGACATACATTGACAATGTAGTAGCCAAACCAATGCTCATAATAAAGACCAGAATCTCATGTAGTCCCAGTAATATCTATGGAGATGGGATAGATATGGCGACTACTTATCCACTGCATATTAACCTAAATCTCTATAAAGGAAATGGTTAATGAGAACTAATGTTGTAAGAACTTGTTTCATAGTTGAGCCCAACTAAATTTGTTTGACCTAAGCCTGTTGAAACTGAAGCGGCTACAAGAGTGTGAAGAGGCTACAAGAGTCTCGCAAAATAACTTATTGGCTAATATTACTTGTAAATATATCCTTTTGGAGCCTCCGTGGTGCAATGGATACGGTGTCCACCTCGTTATGGATTCTGTATTCGTTACGGATCCCGTATTCATTACGGATCCCGTATTCGTTACTTCCTATGCATTTATAACATTAAATTAGACATGTTTATACCAAGATATACAGGTTTCCAATCACTTGTCCATCATGGCCACATGTTTGAACCCCACTAGGGGGTTTTGGATTCTTTCATGTGAAGATGCTATTCAGCCGGCTTGCGGAAGGCCGGTGGTTTACTGGTTCTACACGGGTACCCGTCCAGAACGGAAATACTGCACGGAAGGGCACCCGATGTCTACCTTCATCCATAAAAGTATCGACATTGACCTAAGCTGTCGTGTGGCTTGAAACAAAACAAACAAAACGAAGATACGGAAAATACAGAAACTTTCGTATTCAGGCCAGTGGGAGAGGGCATTATAGAAACAGAAACATTATAACGACAATGAGAAACATTAATCAGTTACTGCCCCTGAATACTCCTAATAGTATATTGGTCCTCTTAATTGGTTTCCTCTGTTTTTATCGTTGTTTCCTTTGCATCACATGTTTTCCATTCTCATCCGTATTCTCGTCTTATAAAAATGAAATTATTAAATCTCGACAGATATCCTTTAGCATGTCCAATGCATACCTTACTGTAAACATTGGTTCAATTAATTAACACGATTTTGATAACATTACATTAATTTTATCCTAACGCAACATCTAGTTAGACGACAACAGTAAAAACAAAGGATTCCAACTAAAAGGACCAATATATATTTAGGGATAAATCTGACTTTATCCATCAAGTGCGGTAATAGAAAAAACCAGTAATATCTCTCATTCACATATAATAACCCCTGATTCCAGACAGTGGGGGTGGGGTGGGGTGGGGTGGGGTGGGGTGGGATGGGGGGGATTTGGGAGGGGGTACAATGTTCATTATAATCGCCATGAATGTTTCAAAGATGTGATTTAGAAATAAGATTTCCTAGTAAATATACTTCCAGGCAAACACAGCCTAACTACAAAGGTGTTATAATATTTACCTATACCTTGTATTTGTCCAATACTGCACCAAAGTTACCATATGGCCCATATTGTATGTGCCAAAGTTACATAATACACATCATTGGATGGCTTACAGATCAAAGGAATGACCATGTCCTTTTATTTCGTTATTGACCTATTGTAAACAGGTAATTATGAACAGCTAAGAAGCTATGCCAACAGTATTTTAATAAATAATTCAAACCTCTCAGGCGCCAGCCAATAAAAACCACACATGCCGATAACAATGCTTCTAAACTGTTCTACGGAAGAGGGGTATTTTGGGTGGTGGGGGAGGGGGTATTTTGGGTGGTGGGGGAGGGGGTATTTTGGGTGGTGGGGGAGGGGGTATTTTGGGTGGTTGAGGAGGGGGTATTTTGGGTGGTGGGGGAGGGGATATTTTGGGTGGTGGGGGAGGGGATATTTTGGGTGGTTGAGGGGGCTCGTTGTCACACCGACAGAATTGATCATCTGGCGATTCTCCAGCTTTCATCGGTGGAGGAAGATCCCGGGAGATTCTCCAAACAGTACTGATGGACTCCCGGGTAGATGGAGCCACCGACCATCCACAGGTCAGCTGGACTCCCGGGTAGATGGAGCCACCGACCATCCACAGGTCAGCTGGACTCCCGGGTAGATGGAGCCACCGACCATCCACAGGTCAGCTGGACTCCCGGGTAGATGGAGCCACCGACCATCCACAGGTCAGCTGGACTCCCGGGTAGATGGAGCCACCGACCATCCACAGGTCAGCTGGACACCCGGGTAGATGGAGCCACCGACCATCCACAGGTCAGCTGGACATCTTGATTGCAGAAAATATATCGCTCTCGAGACCTCATATCTCATGGAATCCATCGCCTAATTGTATTGGAATAAGTCAAATTGTATTTGGATAAGTCGAGTTGTATTGGAATAAGTCAAATTGTATTGGAATAAGTCAAATTGTATTTGAATAAGTTAAATTGTATTTGAATAAGTCAAATTGTATTTGGATAAGTCGAGTTGTATTGGAATAAGTCAAATTGTATTGGAATAAGTCAAATTGTATTTGAATAAGTTAAATTGTATTTGAATAAGTCAAATTGTATTTGAATAAGTCAAATTGTATTTGAATAAGTTAAATTATATTTGAATAAGTCAAATTGTATTTGGATAAGTCGAGTTGTATAGGAATAAGTCAAATTGTATTTGAATAAGTCAAATTGTATTTGAATAAGTTAAATTGTATTTGAGAAAACCAAATTGTATTTGGATAAGTCAAATGGTATTTCAGTAAACCAAATTGTACTAAAGTAAGCCAAACTGTATTAAAGTAAGCCAAATTGTACTAAAGTAAGCCAAACTGTATTAAAGTAAGCCAAACTGTATTAAAGTAAGCCAAACTGTACTAATTAAGTAAGCCAAATTGTACTAAAGTAAGCCAAACTGTACTAAAGTAAACCAAATTGTACTAAAGTAAGCCAAATTGTACTAAAGTAAGCCAAATTGCATTTGAATAAGCCAACTTGAATTAGAATAGGTAAACTTGTATTTGAGAAAGCCAACTTGTACTCGGACAAGAAAGCCAACTTGTACTCGGACAAGAAAGCCAACGTGTGCTATAGAAAACTTCCATAACACCAGATATGTTCACCTGACAATGCCCCAGATTTCACCAAATATATGCAAATTAAATGTTCCTGTATGTCAACATATATCAAATTAGTTAAGCTAACATCTTGAAATTATGTAAATAGGTGAAGACAATAATTCAGGACTTGTGTTGCAAGCATGAAGATGAAACCAATGGTACAGACATATCTAGATAACCAGGTATTATAGGCTTTGCTTATCTGTTTCAATATAGGCATACAGACAAGCTACGTTCATTTTTAGGGTTTACAACCTACAGTATGTTTTAAGGGCTTACAACCAACAGTCAAATTAATTAAATCGTTTAGAACCTAGTCAATTTCATGATTTACAACCTAGTCAATTTCACTAGTCAATTTCATGGTTTACAACCTAGTCAATTTCATGGTTTACAACCTAGTCAATTTCATGGTTTACAACCTAGTCAATTTCAAGGTTTACATCCTAGTCAATTTCATGGTTTACAACCTAGTCAATTTCATGGTTTACAACCTAGTCAATGTCATGGTTTACAACCTAGTCAATTTCATGGTTTACAACCTAGTCAATTTCAAGGTTTACAACCTAGTCAATTTCATGGTTTACAACCTAGTCAATTTCAGGGTTTACAACCTAGTCAATTTCAGGGTTTACAACCTAGTGAATTTCATGGTTTACAACCGAGTCAATTTCAAGGTTTACAACCTAGTCAATTTCATGGTTTACAACCTAGTCAATTTCATGGTTTACAACCTAGTCAATTTCAGGGTTTACAAACAAGTTTTATGTTGTTATTTAGGACAAATGAGTGAAGGTATAAATATATTGGGAATGGAGCTAAATACCAACTCGTTCCCCCTGAACCTGTGACCTTCCCACTCAACGCAACTGACCTGTCTGCCACCCGGTCCCTCCCAGCCTATGACCTTTCCATACAACTGAACTGTCCTGTCTGCCACCAGGTCCTCTCAACCTGTGACCTTCCTACAGTCTGCCACCAGGTCCCTCTCAACCTGTGACCTTCCTACTGTCTGCCAGCAGGTCCCTCTCAACCAGTGACCTTCCTACAGTCTGCCACCAGGTCCCTCCCAACCTGTGATCTTCCTACTGTCTGCCACCAAGTCCCTCTCAACCTGTGACCTTCCTACTGTCTGCCACCAGGTCCCTCCCAACTTGTGACCTTCCTACTGTCTGCCACCAGGTCCCTCCCAACCTGTGATCTTCCTACTGTCTGCCACCAAGTCCCTCTCAACCTGTGACCTTCCTACTGTCTGCCACCAGGTCCCTCTCAACCTGTGACATTCCTACTGTCTGCCACCAGGTCCCTCTCAACCAGTGACCTTCCTACTGTCTGCCACCAGGTCCCTCTCAACCAGTGACCTTCCTACTGTCTGCCACCAGGTCCCTCCCAACCAGTGAACTTCCTACTGTCTGCCACAAGGTCCCTCTCAACCTGTGACCTTCCTACTGTCTGCCACCAGGTCCTTCTCAACCTGTGAACTTCCTACTGTCTGCCACCAGGTCCCTCTCAACCTGTGACCTTCCTACTGTCTGCCACCAGGTCCCTCCTAACCTGTGACCTTCCTACTGTCTGCCACCAGGTCCCTCTCAACCTGTGACCTTCCTACTGTCTGCCACCAGGTCCCTCTCAACCTGTGACCTTCCTACTGTCTGCCACCAGGTCCCTCTCAACCTGTGACCTTCCTACTGTCTGCCACCAGGTCCCTCTCAACCTGTGACCTTCATACTGTCTGCCACCAGGTCCCTCTCAACCTGTGACCTTCCTACTGTCTGCCACCAGGTCCCTCCCAACCTGTGATCTTCCTACTGTCTGCCACCAAGTCCCTCTCAACCTGTGACCTTCCTACTGTCTGCCACCAGGTCCCTCTCAACCTGTGACCTTCCTACTGTCTGCCACCAGGTCCCTCTCAACCAGTGACCTTCCTACTGTCTGCCACCAGGTCCCTCTCAACCAGTGACCTTCCTACTGTCTGCCACCAGGTCCCTCCCAATCAGTGAACTTCCTACTGTCTGCCACAAGGTCCCTCTCAACATGTGACCTTCCTACTGTCTGCCACCAGGTCCTTCTCAACCTGTGAACTTCCTACTGTCTGCCACCAGGTCGCTCTCAACCTGTGACCTTCCTACTGTCTGCCACCAGGTCCCTCTCAACCTGTGACCTTCCTACTGTCTGCCACCAGGTCCCTCCTAACCTGTGACCTTCCTACTGTCTGCCACCAGGTCCCTCTCAACCTGTGACCTTCCTACTGTCTGCCACCAGGTCCTTCTCAACCTGTGAACTTCCTACTGTCTGCCACCAGGTCCCTCTCAACCTGTGACCTTCCTACTGTCTGCCACCAGGTCCCTCTCAACCTGTGACCTTCCTACTGTCTGCCACCAGGTCCCTCCTAACCTGTGACCTTCCTACTGTCTGCCACCAGGTCCCTCTCAACCTGTGACCTTCCTACTGTCTGCCACCAGGTCCCTCCTAACCTGTGACCTTCCTACTGTCTGCCACCAGGTCCCTCCTAACCTGTGACCTTCCTACTGTCTGCCACCAGGTCCCTCTCAACCTGTGACCTTCCTACTGTCTGCCACCAGGTCCCTCCTAACCTGTGACCTTCCTACTGTCTGCCACCAGGTCCCTCCTAACCTGTGACCGTCCTACTGTCTGCCACCAGGTACAAACACCTGTGTCATGACACATACAGTACATAACCTAAAATCTGTGCCCAGGAAAACATCAAAGGGCGTTTATTTCCTCTGCCTTAAAACATGAAACTTTGTGATCCACTGCAAACCTGTTAGTTCTAGACCATTGACTTTTAACCCATTTTGTCTAATATGCCATGATGTTATGCAAATTATATTGAGATAATATGGCTTAATTTAACAATTTTATGTCTTTTTAGGTACAAAACATTTATTCTAATGATTATTTTTCGTTCATTTTTAAGTATAATAATTTGTAAATTATTCAGTATAGACCTCCCTATATTATTCTGTACTTCTGCGTTAAATATACAAATCTTTATCCTTCACCCGAAACCGAACGAAAGACTTAAAATTGCCTTTACTTCAATGCAGAAATTGTGGTAATTATATTCAAATTGAAGTAAATTCGAAAATCATTAAAGATATTGAATTTCGCCGAAATCCCATAATTTTGTTATTTTCTTGACATTCGATACACACAAGAAACAGCATCTGTGTCATTGGCGCATTGTCATGCATTTATAAAACACTAATCTTTCACCTTTTAAAAAATCCGGTTCGTTTTTAGCGAAATATTACAATTTTGGAATAAATAATTGTTTGTTGTTTTTTTAAACTATTTTATTTTACAACGATTGCGAAGCACGTTTTAACAACTTATATTGATCACTCTCGATGGCGTGGATGAAAGCGTATTTGTGGTCATTAGTGTGGGAGGAAACCAGAGTACCCGGAGAAACCTGCTGTCCGATTTGGCGACCACTGTACCATCTCACATACTTCCCGGTCCAAGGATCGAACCATAGTTGCATTGGTGAGAAGCGAGAGCGCTAACCACTGCGCTAATCGGACAGCCAATACTTGTTGTGGTACAGGTTAATTTTTCAAGCTAGGAGATGTATTCACTACACCGAGGTTACCTGTATCGACGAGGTTACCTGTATCGACCAAGATTACCTGTATCGACCGAGGTTACCTGTATCGACCGAGGTTACGTTACCTGTATCGACCGAGGTTACCTGTATCGACCGAGGTTACGTTACCTGTATCGACCGAGGTTACCTGTATCGACCAAGGTTACCTGTATCGACTGAGGTTACCTGTATCGACCGAGGTTACCTGTATCGACCGAGGTTACCTGTATCGACCGAGGTTACCTGTATCAACCGATCGACCGAGGTTACCTGTATCGACCGATCGACCAAGGTTACCTGTATCGACCGAGGTTACCTGTATCGATGGAGGTTACCTGTATCAACGGAGGTTACCTGTATCGACGGAGGATACCTGTATCGACCGAGGTTACCTGTATCGACCGAGGTTACCTGTATCGACCAAGGTTACCTGTATCGATGGAGGTTACCTGTATCGGCGGAGGTTACCTGTATCGACCGAGGTTACCTGTATCGGCGGAGGTTACTGTATCGACCGAGGTTACCTGTATCGACCGAGGTTACCTGTATCGACCGAGGTTACCTGTATCGACCGAGGTTACCTGTATCGACCGAGGTTACGTTACCTGTATCGACCGAGGTTACCTGTATCGACCGAGGTTACCTGTATCGACCGAGGTTACCTGTATCGACCGAGGTTACCTGTATCGACCGAGGTTACCTGTATCGACCGAGGTTACGTGTATCGACCGAGGTTACCTGTATCGACCGAAGTTACCTGTATCGACGGAGGATACCTGTATCGACCAAGGTTACCTGTATCGACGGAGGATACCTGTATCGACCAAGGTTATCTGTATCGATGGCGGTTACCTGTATCTACCGAGGTTACCTGTATCTACCGAGGTTACCTGTATCGACCGAGGTTACCTGTATCTACCGAGGTTACCTGTATCGACGGAGGTTACCTGTATCGACCAAGGTTACCTGTATCGACCGAGGTTACCTGTATCGACCGAGTTATTATTCAAACCAGGTGCTGACATTACTAGATGTCAAAATCATTTGTTATTATATTTTGGGTACTTTCCAAGATTTCTGCTATAAATTGTATCTTTGAGTCAATTAACAGACATTAGAGTGCCTTCTCCCTCTTACTTTAATGAATTTCATACTACTCAATCAATGTTAGTGCTTTGATTTGCACTTGTTCAGTTGATTTTAATACATTAAAAACTTATTGAATATTTTACATTTTGAGACTAAATGTTAAAAAAAAAATCCCTCCCCTTGACTATCATATCAAATTATCCACTTGTCATGTTTTTCAAGATTTTGTGTGATTAAGTTCAACCCCTAGTGATCCGCATCAGGCACGTGCCAAGGCGATAACAGAGTTAATCCAAGGGCTAACAGCGTAATGCTTATCTACACAAACCTGAAACAATAGTAGTATTTACAAACTATTTATCTCATTTGATGAAGGAATTTACTCCAAGGTAGGTTAATTGAATAGCAATACTACAAAAGCATGACTTGCAAATAAAAGGTATTAAAATAGGTTTCCACCAATTGCCAACATCCTTAGAAATTTAATGATTAATCACTTTATTTATTTTAGGTTTGTTGAGGGTCAGTGTGACATTCATAACTAAAGGTCATAATTCAACTTTGCAGCTTTTGCGGAGGATGTGAACTGACAAGTGTCCCCACAGGGGCCCCCACCCCTCAGAACATTGTTTCAGAGACAGGCTGGCATCTGGGTAAAATCACCGATCTACCTACCACAAGTGAATGCAGACGGTAAAGTATTATTTAGGTTATCTACCCTTGTAACGATATATTAATGATGATCAAGTTATCTGCCCTTGTTGAAAATTAGAAGTTATTTGTCTATTTTTATGCAAGATCGTAATACCAACAAAACATGGGATTGTCAATATCACCATAGTAAAGTCATTGGATTATCTGCCCTTTGTCAATATCACCATAGTAAAGTCATTGGATTATCTGCCCTTTGTCAATATCACCATAGTAAAGTCATTGGATTATCTGCCCTTTGTCAATATCACCATAGTAAAGTCATTGGATTATCTGCCCTTTGTCAATATCACCATAGTAAAGTCATTGGATTATCTGCCCTTTGTCAATATCACCATAGTAAAGTCATTGGATTATCTGCCCTTTGTCAATATCACCATAGTAAAGTCATTGGATTATCTGCCCTTTGTCAATATCACCATAGTAAAGTCATTGGATTATCTGCCCTTTGTCAATATCACCATAGTAAAGTCATTGGATTATCTGCCCTTTGTCAATATCACCATAGTAAAGTCATTGGATTATCTGCCCTTTGTCAATATCACCATAGTAAAGTCATTGGATTATCTGCCCTTTGTCAATATCACCATAGTAAAGTCATTGGATTATCTGCCCTTTGTCAATATCACCATAGTAAAGTCACTGGATTATCTGCCCTTTGTCAATATCACCATAGTAAAGTCATGGATTATCTGCCTTTGTCAATATCACCATAGTAAAGTCATTGGATTATCTGCCCTTTGTCAATATCACCATAGTAAAGTCATTGGATTATCTGCCCTTTGTCAATATCACCATAGTAAAGTCACTGGATTATCTGCCCTTTGTCAATATCACCATAGTAAAGTCACTGGATTATCTGCCATTTGTCAATATCACCATAGTAAAGTCACTAGATTATCTGCCCTTTGTCAATATCACCATAGTAAAGTCACTGGATTATCTGCCCTTTGTCAATATCACCCTAGTAAAATCACTGGATTATCTGCCCTCTTCTCAATATTGTCATGGACACATACTTCTCAGGCCGGGGTATCGGAGCATTGGGTGCAAAGCCAGGTGTACCTAACCACTGCGCTATAGTCGTACAGCCTTTTATTTCAGCATAAATGTTTCTTGCAATGGTTGATTAAGCGTAACAATAAATGATCTAATCTGAATTTATGATCTATAATGACAATAAGCGGTTATTATGAAATCCACACAACTGATAGGATAAGTAAACAAATGCTATCAAAATCTAGATAACGACTATTTCACAAACTGATTTCATCACAATCTGAGACATGGCGATAAACCCCCGCCTTTTATCATCAGTCCGTTATCTCCCTTTGTTTTAATATTATCATACATCTGTGGAAAAGGTTCACACCTAAATCCCGTCCACCCAGGGCCGTCGCTGGAGCTATTTTGATGATACGCACGGCCAAATATGCTTGTTTGTCGAGTGAGCATAGCGAGCTAGTACGCTAGGGGGTCAGGGGGCATGGCCCCCTTGAGATTTGTTGAAATGAGGATGCAATTTCCTGCATTTCAATGCATTTTGTAACATATAATTGCAGGACTAAAGTTCTTACGACAATGTAATAATATATATATATATACATGTAATATACATAATATACATGATCTATCGCCCTTATCAATTAAACAAGCACGTAAAATAGCACACACTAAATTTCAAGATGCACCATGTTTGCAATGGGCTCAATTGTTCCACCACTCCACACATCACGGCGCCTATGTATCTCTACTACCCCCTGCGGTTGTATGACATTTTTGGACTTTTCATTTCCTGAGACCAATGATACGCACGTGCGTACTTGCGTATGCCCAGCGACGGGCCTGCGTCCACCCCAAACATGACACCAGACTAGCCAGATTCCAGTGTGTTTTATCCGCCATTTAGGAAACATGGACGTTACCAACATTTAGGGAACATGGCTTTTTTCAACGGAATTTGTGAATTCATAAAATATTAAAGCCATTTATGCATTACCTGTATTAAATTTCACAATATTCATAGATAGATAGATTTCTTTATTTAGGGAAGGTGACATAATTAGTTCTGAACTAATCTTCTCTTAAATTTCTTAACACTATAGCAGGGATCAGTTTAGAGGCGATGTGGGCGAAATTGTCGCCCTAGGGACCCTGACTTCGCCCTCTGGGGGCCCCACTTCTCCCTAACAAAATATTTTTTGGTTTTTACGATTTTCAAACAAAATTTTGTCTAGTAAGATACACTGGCCCATTATAAAGCACTCCTTCTATTCAAATGTTGTATTTAATGGTTGTACTGTGCATTTTAACCCTATTTTGCAGAAGTATATTAAAGAACACCATTTAAGGAAGCGATCACGCGCTTTCTCACTTCTCCCAAAAATTCTGACCTAGAATGAACCCTGACTATAGTATTAATGCACATACACAATAATTATAACCAAAGTACACAGTTACGCCATGCAATATACATGTATAATGTTGTACAATGTAACTTAAACAAATCAGGTAATGTTATCGAAATACAACACGACATAAGCATACTGAACGACAATCGTTATATATATATAAATTTCTAGTGTCTACCGATTAAAAAGTTGTTGTATCCATAATTTACATTTTATCTTGAACATATTTAACCCATTCAACACCAAGTAACTGACATGGACTGGTCCATGATATTTTTAGACCAATAAATTAATAACAAAATTACATTTGGATTAGATCATTTATCAAAATGGGTAATTTTTTTTCTAAAAATAGTTATATTACTTGAAAAAAGTGCAGATCCTGATCTGGATTTACACTTATTTGTAAGCCAGTTTAGAGGTCTGTGGTGTTGAAAGGGTTAAAGATCTGGACGTCTTAATTTCCAATGGTAGACAATTCCATATCGTTGGACCATAGTATTCTATGGAATGTTTATGCAAATGAGAAGAAGCCGGTTACAGGTTTACATATAAGATTACATATAGGGTTTTTTCTAGAACAGAATTACAGGGCATCATGGTCCTGCCCTTTTTTAAATGTTCCACCCTTTTGCCATTATATCCAGGAAACCCCTAAATATCGATACATACGTGTAGTGTTTTCAAAATAACATTCTATATGACTGACAAATGAAGTGTTTGTTTTTTAGTGTCACCCCTATAGAAAGGACCAGCCATTTCTGACTTATTGGACACCTCAACATGAACATCAGTACTTGCTGAGTCTTAATCCTTGTAGGCCAGGTGCCAGGCCAGGCCGATAGGCAATCAGTAATCTTTATTTAACTAGCCAGCTAAACAACCGGCAATATCAGAATGAACCTCCGACAAGGTTCGAACCTTTGACCTCCCATTCTGTAGGTGGACAGACAGACAAGTCACATTAACCACTAGGCCATGGAGACAGTATGTGTATATATATATATGCGCGACAGACTACACAGTGCGCGACAGACTACACAGTGTATTGCAGTATTTTGAAAACTGACATAGAAATACATCACTCCTAACCTGGCCTTTGTTCAATAATGAAAACATGAGTATTGATCCAAGTCCCTCACATTTATTTATACAGAGGCAGGTGATGTGTGTCACATTTCCAGCTGGGGGGGGGGAGAGGGGGATATGACATGCATTATATCGGAGGTTGATAACATCATAATTAATGCTGTCTAAAAGGAATAAAGGATATTTGTTAGCTTCAGTGTATGATCAAATTATATTCCACTGATTGAACATTCAAAGAAATATTATCACGAGGATAGCTACTAGTATATAGCCACGAGTTTGGACCGTTAATAGCCACGAGTGTGGGCCGTTTATAGCCACGAGTGTGGGCCGTTTATAGCCACGAGTGTGGACCGTATATAGCCACGAGTGTGGACCATTTATAGCCACGAGTGTGGGCCGTTTATAGCCACGAGTGTGGGCCGTTTATAGCCACGAGTGTGGACCATTTATAGCCACGAGTGCGGGCTGTTTATAGCCACAAGTGTGGGCCGTTTATAGCCACGAGTGTGGGCCGTTTATAGCCACGAGTGCGGGCCGTTTATAGCCACGAGTGTGGGCCGTTTATAGCCACGAGTGTGGGTCGTTATAGCCACGAGTGTGGGCCGTTTATAGCCATGAGTGAGGGCCGTTAATAGCCACGAGTGTGGGCCGTTTATAGCCACGAGTGTGGGTCGTTATAGCCACGAGTGTGGGCCGTTTATAGCCATGAGTGAGGGCCGTTAATAGCCATGAGTGAGGGCCATTTATAGCCATGAGTGCGGGCTGTTTATAGCCATGAGTACAGGCCGTTTATAGCCACGAGTGCGGGCTGTTTATAGCCATGAGTGCAGGCTGTTTTTTGCCACGAGTGCAGGCTGTTTTTTGCCACGAGTGCGGGCTGTTCATAGCCATGAGTACAGGCCGTTTATAGCCACGAGTGCAGGCTGTTTATTGCCACGAGTGCGGGCCGTTAATAGCCACGAGTGCATGCTGTTGATTTCCACGAGTGCGGGCTGTTTATAGCCATGAGTACAGGCCGTTTATAGCCACGAGTGCAGGCTGTTTATTGCCACGAGTGCGGGTCGTTTATAGCCATGAGTACAGGCCGTTTAGAGCCACGAGTGTGGGCCGTTTATAGCCATGAGTGCGGGCCGTTTATAGCCACGAGTGGGGCGTTTATAGCCACGAGTGTGGGCCGTTTATAGCCACGAGTACAGGCCGTTTATAGCCACGAGTGCAGGCTGTTTATTGCCATGAGTACAGGCCGTTTATAGCCATGAGTGTGGGCCGTTTATTGCCACGAGTGCGGGCTGTTAATAGCCATGAGTACAGGCCGTTTATAGCCACGAGTGCGGGCTGTTTATTGCCACGAGTGCGGGCCGTTAATAGCCACGAATGCAGGCTGTTTATTGCCACGAGTGCGGGCTGTTTATAGCCATGAGTATAGGCCGTTTATAGCCACGAGTGCAGGCTGTTTATTGCCACGAGTGCGGGCCGTTTATAGCCACGAGTGCAGGCTGTTCATAGCCACGAGTGCAGGCTGTTTATAGCCACGAGTGCAGGCTGTTTATAGCCATGAGTGCAGGCTGTTTATAGCCACGAGTGCAGGCTGTTTATAGCCACAAGCGTGGGCCATTTATAGCCACGAGTGAGGGACGTTTATAGCCACGAGTGCAGGCTGTTTATAGCCATGAGTGAGGGCCGTTTATAGCCACGAGTGCAGGCTGTTTATAGCCATGAGTGAGGGCCGTTTATAGCCACGAGTGCAGGCTGTTCATAGCCACGAGTGCGGGCCGTTGTCTAATGTTGTTAAAACTTCTGGTCCAAACAATATTCATGCTATGTATTTAGCTTAATCCTATTTTATTTGCTATTTGACATTTTCATTACATAGTTACATAATCATGACAAAGCAATGAAAAATGGGTTGGGCAACAAGTTCTAACAACATTAGTAAACTGTTTTCCGCAAGATGCCTTTATGTGTATAACATATTTACTATTGATTTGCAATAAAATATGATTAAACTAAAATAGCCACGAGTGATAATAATAGCTTTTATAGGAGTGAAATATTATTTGATCATTCAACTGTTCTTTTTATTTTATGCTGTTTTTTTAATCTTATGCCGAAAGTGTTTTTATGATAGAAAGTGATGCAATTGTAAGCTACATGGCGCGAAAAAGTCCAGGCCCATAGCCACACCGAGGCAGCTGCCTCAGTTAAAATTTCCAAAGCAAAACAATAAATAAAAATTAAATAAATTATATGCAATAAATATCCCTTTGCTCTATAAAATGTTGACTGCTAGGGAGCTGAAGGGTGAACATGCCCCAGGACCCCCCTAAATTTCCTTGGTTGAAATTTATGTCTGGCTACGGTACTGAAGTCTTATTTAGAGCTTGTCACTGGCGGCTTGAGAATATTTCAAACTGCAGCGGCTTGAAACCATAAGCTTAAAGCAATGATATTCCAATGTTTTCAACTTTCGCTGATAAATTACTATATTTCATTGGAAAGCATAACATTTTCATTACCTAGCAACAAGGCTGAAATCATCGTTTATTTGCATGAACTTCCAATGCTGAAGAGTATGTACGAGGTTCTGCAGAATTACCATGGAAACAGTAGGGACGAAAATATCCAATTGACCACAATTTGTCATTTTAGTTTCAGATCAATTATTGCAGCTTTGAACGTGAAGTGAAAAGATTGTTATGTTATATTTCGGGTTTTACGCCTGCATCAGCACCATTTCAGGCTATATCGCCGGCGGGCAGTTTACCTAACAACACATTTCCTGGGCAGGCTCCAGCGGTTAACCAGTACTTGGGTGCACCAACCTCCGTAAGAAACTGCCAACTTTTTCATATAAATGAGACACGGCCTGAGCGGGGCTCGAACCCGTGACCATCAGTGATGATAGGTTACAGTGGTATACAAGTCAGCGACCGTAACCACTGGACCACGGAGGCGGACTGAAGTGAAAAGATGATTTTAACAGTTTTACTGGTGATGCTAATAATAGTAATGTTAAAGATGAAGCTAATGGTGATAATATCGATCCCCCGTCTGACTCTAATAAAATTAACAGTATATACTTTCAGTTTAGACTTTAAACCGAGGTCTTGTGTCGGTGCTGTACACCGGGCACGTAAAAGAACCAGAGGAGACTCTGGAATGGGTCTCTGTCTGTATCATTGCACTATCCTCCAAAAATCTAAAATGAGTACTCTTCAGGAGGCGTCGCTCATATGGGCAATCAGTAGCGACGATAAATAAACGTAAAACACACATAATATTGATGTTTATATTCATGATGAAGCATATGATAATTAGCAATGATGATGAATGATGATGAAGCTGATGATAATTAGCAATGATGATGAATGATGATGAAGCTGATGATAATTAGCAATGATGATGAAGCTGATGATAATTAGCAATGATGATGAAGCTGATGATAATTAGCAATGATGATGAAGCTGATGATAATTAGCAATGATGATGAAGCTGATGATAATTAGCAATGATGATGAAGCTGATGATAATTAGCATTGATGATGAATGATGATAATTAGCAATGATGGTGAATGATGAGTGATGAATGATTATAAAGCTGTAGGAAATCTCAAGCTATTAATGAATAAAATGTCGACTTCAAAATTATTAGAAATAAATATTAATCCAGGCGAAAATTTGTGAAGCAAAAAAACAACAACAACAATTAAAACAATCAATAAAACTTGGTAAATTACAAAACAACCACACTACCAAACAAATGAAAACAATGGAGACATTTCTAACAGACAGACGGGTAATGTGGTAACTTTGCATGTGTAATTAAGTTTACACACGTGCGTGTAATTAATTATTCAGATTAAGCAGTCAATAATGATGAATTCCTGATACAGGATGAATTGCTCTCTGTAGTTAGGGGCATATATATATATATTTACCAGGCTTCGAGAGAAGAATAAAGATACAACGTTAATTAGGTTATTTATAAAGATAATTAAGTGTGCTCTTGGGCTTTTTCAAAGTTGATCTCTTAAGATTCTTGCATGGCTACTAATGGACTGGCTGAGATGTCGTTTATATTTACATAGACAACAAGTCGCCCCGGTCAAATACCAGTAATCTACCCCCATAATCTGGTCAGACCCAGTACAGTTTTAAACCACATTTTGAGATTTTTGTCAGATATTGTTGAAGTCGAAGTCTTCAGCATGGTTTTTTTAAAGTGATCAAACATGGGTTGGCTGTCGGATCAGCGCTGTTGTTAGCACCAATACAACTAGGGTTTACTCCTCGGACTGGGAAGTATGTGAGATGGGTGGTCACGAGATCGGACATTTGGGTTTTCTCTGGGTACTACAGTTTTCCTGGTCCGAGGATCGAACCCGGATTGCATTGGTGAGAAGCTAGCGCGCTAATCGGACAGTATAAGTGTCCCTATATACCACTACACTGCTTACAAGCAAGTGTTTATTACAACGTTAAGACTCCATGTGCTGTACTGGATATAGTGAACGCCTCTCAACTGAAAGGTTGCAAGTTCGAACCTTGCCTGAACCATAGTGGTGGCATCCTTCGGCGTGTCCACATTGCCTTTTCTCTCTCCCTCAAAGCAAGAACACCCTCAACGAACATGACACATACAATCCACATTGCCTCTTCTCTCTCTCTCAAAGCAAGAACACCCTCAACGAACATGATACATACAATCCGCATTGCCTCTTCTCTCTCCCTCAAAGCAAGAACACCCTCAACCAACATGATACATACAGCTTCTAGATTATCAATCAACACGGCTATACTCATGGCTAAGGCCGGGACCCCATCAACAACAAATAGACCGAAGATAAACTTGCTACACTACCTAGATTATCAACATGGTTCTACTCCTGGCCAAGTCCATGAAGGATCCATCGGTAGCAAACATAGGAAGTTAGGACAACCCAAAGAACTCCCTGACACAACTAACACAACAACTAGATTATCAACATGGTTCTACACCTGGCCAAGTCCATGAAGGATCCATCGGTAGCAAACATAGGAAGGAAGTTACGGCAACCCAAAGAACTACCACGACACAACTAACACAACAACTAGAATATCAACATGGTTCTACTCCTCTACACCTGACCAAGTCCATGAAAGATCCATCAGTAGCAAACATAGGAAGGAAGTTACGGCAACCCAAAGAACTCCCTGACACAACTAACACAACAACTAGATTATCAACATGGTTCTACTCCTCTACACCTGGCCAAGCCCATGAAGGATCCATCGGTAGCAAACATAGGAAGTTAGGGCAACCCAAAGAACTCCCTGACACAACTAACACAACAACTAGATTATCAACATGGTTCTACTCCTGGCCAAGTCCATGACGGATCCATCGGTAGCAAACATAGGAAGTTAGGACAACCCAAAGAACTCCCTGACACAACTAACACAACAACTAGATTATCAACATGGTTCTACACCTGGCCAAGTCCATGATGGATCCATCGGTAGCAAACATAGCAAGTTATGGCAACCCAAAGAACTCCCTGACACAACTAACACAACAACTAGATTATCAACATGGTTCTACTCCTCTACACCTGGCCAAGTCCATGATGGATCCATCGGTAGCAAACATAGGAAGTTAGGGCAACCCAAAGAACTACCTGACACAACTAACACAACAACTAGATTATCAACATGGGTCTACTCCTCTACACCTGGCCAAGTCCATGATGGATCCATCGGTAGCAAACATAGGAAGTTAGGGCAACCCAAAGAACTACCTGACACAACTAACACAACAACTAGATTATCAACATGGGTCTACTCCTCTACACCTGGCCAAGTCCATGATGGATCCATCGGTAGCAAACATAGGAAGTTAGGGCAACCCAAAGAACTACCTGACACAACTAACACAACAACTAGATTATCAACATGGGTCTACTCCTCTACACCTGGCCAAGTCCATGATGGATCCATCGGTAGCAAACATAGGAAGTTAGGGCAACCCAAAGAACTACCTGACACAACTAACACAACAACTAGATTATCAACATGGGTCTACTCCTCTACACCTGGCCAAGTCCATGATGGATCCATCGGTAGCAAACATAGGAAGTTAGGGCAACCCAAAGAACTACCTGACACAACTAACACAACAACTAGATTATCAACATGGTTCTACTCCTGGCAAAGTCCATCAAGGATCCATCGGTAGCAAACATAGGAAGTTAGGACAACCCAAAGAACTCCCTGACACAACTAACACAACAACTAGATTATCAACATGGGTCTACTCCTCTACTCCTGGCAAAGTCCATGAAAGATCCATCGGTAGCAAACATAGGAAGGAAGTTAGGGCAACCACAACCCAAAGAACTACCACGACACAACTAATACAAGAACTAGATTATCAACATGGTTCTACACCTCTACTCCTGGCCGGCAAACATAAGAAGGAAGTTAGGGCAACCGAAAGAACTACTCCGACACAACTAACACAACAATATATATATATACTATTATCAGGGATTCTAATTTTATAGCTGTTATTTTATGTTATATATAGTCGGTTCAAAAGCTCACTCCGAGCTTGTGTTGTATTGTTGCTTTCGTGACGACTCAAAATGAAATTTATCTTAACAATTAGATTATCAACAGGACTATGGGTCTACGCCTAGAACAAAAGGGGTCTTACCATTGTCGAAGCCGATAAACCAGGTGGCATAACTCTTTCCTTCTTTACGTCCACGAATCATTTCGATACTCTCAACTTTGTGTTATTTCGAATGAAAAGCAGTTTTTACAGTGTATATAGTGGTACACCATGATTTGTAAATTACATTCGCATATTTATATAAGTACCAGCAATTCCATGATCTATTGCACACATAATCCAGACAAGGAAAACCATCTATGCACAGTTATATATATCCACATAAAACTTTAGTTTTATACCTGAAGGGTAGTATACAACATTTATACTGTTTTTGGTACATGTATATACCTATGAATGAATCACACATATACACAGTCTGTCGCATTGATTTATCCTGCTTGTATTCCGCTCCGTATTATATCCATCTGTTTATTTCACTGACAATACCGTTTTATAATCTACACTACAAATCAAATGACAAAAATATTTGTTCAAATTACATTCAATACATTACTTTAAATTATGTTTGTTACACTATTTTCCCCCGCAATAGTTTGCAATCGGGTATTTGATTAAGTAAAGGTGTGCTTGCATTTCTTTCTTTCATCAGTTTTCACAATATCGTAACATTCCAAGATGTTTATCTCACAGACGGTCTGTCCAACACGTAATTACGTGTATTCATTCAAATATGAAATCTTTTAAAAATATCCCAAGGGGGGTTCAAGCTGTCTCATTTTCACTCTTCAAATCTTTATCGGTAGAAAATAAAATATCGATAAAAAAATTCGAATATATTTAAAACAGTTCCGAATTTCGTCTCCAAAAAACCTGTTGTAATTTTCTCACATATTCTGAAAATATCTGACAATCTTCTTAAATAACCAACATCTAAACGAATATAATCCAACAGTAATTGATGATGGAAACAAACACTTAAACGATCCCAGCCTAATCCGCATGCAGAGTAGCTTAAATTTCACACTTGGGTTTTTTTGCTATCCCGTGTAGCGCTATAATCCTTTTTTAGCACAGAATTGAATACTTCAATAATTCAACCCCAAAAACATCCACGACACGCATCCAACTAAAATTTATAGCGTGTAAGATTTATTCCAAAAAAAATCACAAATTTTATGTAAATCAGTCATTTCAACATGTTCTATATCACCGCTTTTTAAAATACTCAAAACTAAACACACAGCTGATCACTTGCCCTACAAATAATGGATTAAGGCTCTCACACAAATTGATCATTCATTGATTAACAATGCCACATCAGTGAAACTTTCCTATTCTCTGTTTGTCAATATTAAATACTGCACAAGATTTAGTGAATCCATGGAGAAACATTAGATATCATGTATACAAATGACAGGTGTTGTACTAGACATTATTGTATGACAAACGCTCTGTAATACACACCACCTACAGTTCTCATCCAGGTAAATCAAGGGAGATAATGCATTTTCTCCTTATTAGGGCAATACAGAGTTAATGTTGCAAAATTAAAAAAAAAAAAGGTTTTGTTAATTTTTAATTTACTTCAACAAATTGTTAAATATCAAAATTATTAAACGCCTATAGTTTTCTCCAGGTAGATTCCAGGGAGATAATGCATTTTCTCTTTGTTAGGCAATACAGAGTTAATGTTGCAAAATCACACAAGTTTTTTAATTCAAATTTAATTTAGACCAACTTTTACATGTAAATGATATTCACCATCTAAAGTTTTCTCGCGGTAAAATCAAGGAAGGTAATACCCTGGATGCCCCTCTGAGCAGTATTTCAGGCACGGACGGACGGACGGGCGGACACCCAGTTAGATCCTTTTTTTTTTTAAATTTATTTTTAATCCACATTCAACATAGATTACAATGCTTTCTAAATACATTAACAATAGCTAGAGCAGTTAGAACCTACAGTGGTGGGGTTGAGCACCAAATGCAAAAGATGGTTCAAATATTTGATTATGCTCAAACCAGGCACTGAATTTGTCAAGCTCTGGCTGTGCACTGAACACAAAAATAATAAAGATATTCGAATGCACAACAATTACACAATATAGACACAACAGCCCAAGGGGTATTGGGGGAAATATTACACAAATTAATTACCAGGATAAACATGGAACAGGGAATACTTAGTAACATAATTTGTGCAAATTACACTGTAGACAGGTGATTTTATCCCGGGGCCTTTGGGAGATACATGTATTTGTGGTGTTAACCCATTCAACACCAAGTAACTGAAATGGACTGGTCCATGATCAGTTTTTAGACCAATAAATTAATTAAAATGGGTAATTCTGTCTAAAATAGTAATATTACTGGCAAAAAGTGCAGATCCTGATGAGACGGCTCGTCACGAGCCGGCTCATCTGGATCTACACTTTTTGTAAGCCTATTTAGAGGTCTGTGGTGTTGAAAGGGTTAATTTGTAGATACATGCATTTTTGGTGTTAAATTGTGTCATGTATTGACAACAAGACGGTTGTGCTAACTTGATGTTTGAGATTAATTTAGACTCATCGCTGGCGACCCTACGACGTGATAAATTTATTTTAGCTCGATTGCGAAACAAGTTCTTACAATTGATATTAATCACTCACGAGACCTCATTCATGGTGGAATCTATCGCCATGAGGAGGAGGGGTGGAGAAGGGGCATGTGGAATTTAAATGCCTCGTAAAAGATCCAGCGAGACACAAACCAGGCGTTTTCGCACCTGAAGCGCTCGCCCTACCACTGCGCTATAACGACTTGTCACAACAATTGAATTAATAAAGGGGTTGTATGGCGTTTATGTGGAGTAATGGGTTAATTAGTCGCTATACTAACTGATTGTATGGCAACATAAACAAATCGATCCTCGGACCGGGAAGTATGTGAGATGGTACGGTGGTTGCCAAAACTCCGGTTTCCTCCCACACGAATGACCACATTTACGCTTTCATCCGCGCTAATGAGAGTGATTAATATAAGTTGTTAAAGCTTGTTTTGCAATCGTTGTAAAATAAATAAGGTTTATCTATTTTAAAGAAATTGGATTAAAATCATTGATCCATTATGTTCTATTTGGTCAGCCATGTCATGTTAGTCCAAAACAAATTGAGCAAAATATTTTATTGCATTCATGGGTAAAAAAGAACGAATATAAATTTGATACAGTCAAACCTGTGTTAAGCAGCCAGCCAAGGGACTCACAGAAAGTGGCTACTTAGCATGGGTTGTTGCTTAACCCTTTCAACACCACAGACCTCTAAATAGGCTTACAAAAAAGTGTAGATCCAGATGAGCCGGCTCGTGACGAGCCGTCTCATCAGGATCTGCACTTTTTTCAAGTAATATAACTATTTTTAGAAAAAAATACCCATTTTGATAAATGAACTGATCCAAATGTAATTTTGTTCTTAATTTATTGGTCTAAAAATATCATGGACCAGTCCATGTGAGTTACTTGGTGTTGAATGGGTTAATAGAAGTCAACTGTATAGTAAAACTACATATTGGGAATCTGGAAACTGGCTGTTAATTACAGGTTGGCTGCTTAATGGAGGTGACCACTAACACATGTTTTACTGTAATTGAGAATTGTATCTATGTAATAGGCTATTGTTCTCTGCCATGCCATAACCCTGTTGACCTATTTCCACACTATTATTCTCTATCCTGTCATAACCCTGTTGACCTATTTCCACACTATTATTCTCTGTCCTGTCATAACCCTGTTGACCTATTTCCACAATATTGTTCTCTGCCCTGTCATAACCCTGTTGACCTATTTCCACACTATTGTTCTCTGCTCTGCCATAACTCTGTTGACCTATTTCCACACTATTGTTCTCTGCCCTGTCATAACCCTGTTGACCTATTTCCACACTATTGTTCTCTGCCCTGTCATAACCCTGTTGACCTATTTCCACACTATTGTTATCTGCCCTGTCATAACCCTGTTGACCTATTTCCACACTATTGTTCTCTGCCCTGCCATAACCCTGTTGACCTATTTCCACACTATTGTTCTCTGCCCTGCCATAACCCTGTTGACCTATTTCCACACTATTGTTCTCTGCCCTGTCATAACCATGTTGACCTATTTACACACTATTGTTATCTACCCTGTCATAATCCTGTTGATCTATTTCCACACTATTGTTCTCTGCCCTGTCATAACCATGTTGACCTATTTCCACACTATTGTTCTCTGCCCTGTCATACCCCTGTTGACCTATTTCCACACTATTGTTCTCTGCCCTGTCATACCCTGTTGACCTATTTCCACACTATTGTTCTCTGCCCTGCCACAACCCTGTTGACCTATTTCCACACTATTGTTCTCTGCCCTGCCACAACCCTGTTGACCTATTTCCACACTATTGTTCTCTGCCCTGTCATAACCCTGTTGACCTATTTCCACACTATTGTTCTCTGCCCTGTCATAACCCTGTTGACCTATTTCCACACTATTGTTCTCTGCCCTGCCATAACACTGTTGACCTATTTCCACACCTATCATAACCATGTTGACCTATTTCCACACCTATCATAACCCTGTTGATCTATTTCCACACCTGTCATAACCCTGTTGACCTATTTACACACTATTGTTCTCTGCCCTGTCATAACCCTGTTGACCTATTTCCACACCTGTCATAGCCCTGTTGACCTATTTCCACACTATTGTTCTCTGCCCTGTCATAACCCTGTTGACCTATTTCCACACTATTGTTCTCTGCCCTGCCATAACCCTGTTGACCTATTTCCACACCTATCATAACCATGTTGACCTATTTCCACACCTATTATAACCCTGTTGATCTATTTCCACACCTGTCATAACCCTGTTGACCTATTTACACACTATTGTTCTCTGCCCTGTCATGACCCTGTTGACCTATTTCCACACCTGTCATAACCCTGTTGACCTATTTCCACACTATTGTTCTCTGCCCTGTCATAACCCTGTTGACCTATTTCCACACTATTGTTCTCTGCCCTGCCATAACCCTGTTGACCTATTTCCACACCTATCATAACCCTGTTGACCTATTTCCACACCTATTATAACCCTGTTGATCTATTTCCACACCTGTCATAACCCTGTTGACCTATTTACACACTATTGTTCTCTGCCCTGTCATAACCCTGTTGACCTATTTCCACACCTGTCATAACCCTGTTGACCTATTTCCACACTATTGTTCTCTGCCCTGTCATAACCCTGTTGACCTATTTCCACACTATTGTTCTCTGCCCTGTCATAACCCTGTTGACCTATTTCCACACCTATCATAACCCTGTTGACCTATTTCCACACTATTGTTCTCTGCCCTGTCATAACCCTGTTGACCTATTTCCACACTATTGTTCTCTGCCCTGCCATAACCCTGTTGACCTATTTCCACACCTATCATAACCCTGTTGACCTATTTCCACACCTATTATAACCCTGTTGATCTATTTCCACACCTGTCATAACCCTGTTGACCTATTTACACACTATTGTTCTCTGCCCTGTCATAACCCTGTTGACCTATTTCCACACCTGTCATAACCCTGTTGACCTATTTCCACACTATTGTTCTCTGCCCTGTCATAACCCTGTTGACCTATTTCCACACTATTGTTCTCTGCCCTGTCATAACCCTGTTGACCTATTTCCACACTATTGTTCTCTGCCCTGTCATAACCCTGTTGACCTATTTCCACACTATTGTTCTCTGCCCTGCCATAACCCTGTTGACCTATTTCCACACCTATCATAACCCTGTTGACCTATTTCCACACCTATTATACCCTGTTGATCTATTTCCACACCTGTCATAACCCTGTTGACCTATTACACACTATTGTTCTCTGCCCTGTCATAACCCTGTTGACCTATTTCCACACCTGTCATAACCCTGTTGACCTATTTCCACACTATTGTTCTCTGCCCTGTCATAACCCTGTTGACCTATTTCCACACTATTGTTCTCTGCCCTGTCATAACCCTGTTGACCTATTTCCACACCTATCATAACCCTGTTGACCTATTTCCACACTATTGTTCTCTGCCCTATCATAACCCTGTTGACCTATTTCCACACTATTGTTCTCTGCCCTGTCATAACCCTGTTGACCTATTTCCACACCTATATTATCTGCCCTGTCATAACCCTGTTGACCTATTTCCACGCTATTGTTCTCTGCCCTTTCATAACCCTGTTGACCTATTTCCACATTCGTCAGAAGGAAGAAAACAACAAAAACATAATTAAAATTTGAGCAACAAAAATATAAATTTCAACCCTAAATCTTGACCGGAGTTCTACAGGTTGGTAACCATTTTACAGGTGTCTCATTCAATGGGTGCAATAATATAAATACGCTGTCAAATAAAGTCGCAAATTATGTACAATTCTATTCTCAATGGAACAATAACTTCGATAAACCACTGTAACACTTTACATAATACACTAAACCAACAGTATAAAACCACGTTCAATGTTTAATTATTAATAATGTATACGTTCAATATTTATACACTGTAATAATGTATACATATTTTATATACAATCTCAGAGTTGAGTTACTTCATTTATCCCTATCAATTTTAATACCGTGCGGCTACATTATAGAAAGTTAATTAACGGTAAATAAAAACTTGGCAGCCTTCAAAATGCTTGCTCTCGTTCATCCACTTTTTGGCACATTTCGATGCTCGAATTAGATATTTTTCAATTCTATTTTCGACTACTCCTCGCGATTGCCTTGGTCAAGCTAGATGAAACTTAGCATGGAGAAACTAGTAGATAAAGACAAAGCAGCTCATCGATGATACCGATGTAACATTTTTCCCAAAAAGAATAATATTTGCAACCAAACTAAATTATTTTCTATAATAGCAGGAGATTTAAATTTGGTCATTATGATTAAACTTGGTATGGATTAACGTGGCTATATTTTATTTTCGACATCTCCTCGTGATTCTCTTGGTCAAGCTAAATGAAACTTAGCATGGAGAGACTAGTAGATAAAGACAAAGCAGCTCACCGATGATACCGATGTAACATTTTTCAAAAAAAAAACAAATTGCAAACAAACTAAATTATTTTTTATAATAGCAGGAGATTTAACTTTATTTTTCCACCTTTCCTCCAAAATGGTTTGATCATTTTGATTAAACTTGGTATGGATTAACGTGGCTATATTTTATTTTCGACATCTCCTCGTGATTCCCTTGGTCAAGCTAGATGAAACTTAGCATGGAGAAACTAGTAGATAAAGACAAAGCAGCTCACAGAAGACTCAGATGGGAAAAAAAATGCAAACAAACTAAATTATTTTTTATAATAGCAAGCAGATCAACTTTAGTTTCCACTTTTCAACCCGCTGGTTTTGGACATTTTTTATTAAAGTTGGTATGGTGCAACGTGGCAACTAATTGGTGTAACGTGGCAACTAATTGGTGTAATGTGGCAACTAATTGGTGTAACATGGCAACCAAATGGTGTAACGTGGCAACTAATAGAACAACAACACTAAAAGTTCACTGATGTAATACTTTCAACAACAAATAAACAATTGAAAACACAAGTTGTCTAGGGGGGGCATATCAAAATGATAAACACAAGTTGACTAGGGGGGCATATCAAAATGATAAACACAAGTTGTCTAGGGGGGCATATCAAAATGATAAACACAAGTTGTCTACGGGGGGCATATCAAAATGATAAACACAAGTTGTCTAGGGGGCATATCAAAATGATAAACACAAGTTGTCTAGGGGGGCATATCAAAATGATAAACACAAGTTGTCTAGGGGGGCATATCAAAATGATAAACACAAGTTGTCTACGGGGGGCATATCAAAATGATAAACACAAGTTGTCTAGGGGGGGCATATCAAAATGATAAACACAAGTTGTCTAGGGGGGGCATATCAAAATGATAAACACAAGTTGACTAGGGGGGCATATCAAAATGATAAACACAAGTTGTCTAGGGGGGGCATATCAAAATGATAAACACAAGTTGTCTAGGGGGGGCATATCAAAATGATAAACACAAGTTGTCTAGGGGGGGCATATCAAAATGATAAACACAAGTTGTCTAGGGGGCATATCAAAATGATAAACACAAGTTGTCTAGGGGGGCATATCAAAATGATAAACACAAGTTGTCTAGGGGGGCATATCAAAATGATAAACACAAGTTGTCTAGGGGGGCATATCAAAATGATAAACACAAGTTGTCTAGGGGGGCATATCAAAATGATAAACACAAGTTGTCTAGGGGGCATATCAAAATGATAAACAAGTGTCTACGGGGGCATATCAAAATGATAAACACAAGTTGTCTAGGGGGGGCATATCAAAATGATAAACACAAGTTGTCTAGGGGGGGCATATCAAAATGATAAACACAAGTTGTCTAGGGGGGCATATCAAAATGATAAACACAAGTTGTCTAGGGGGGGCATATCAAAATGATAAACACAAGTTGTCTAGGGGGGCATATCAAAATGATAAACACAAGTTGTCTACGGGGGGCATATCAAAATGATAAACACAAGTTGTCTACGGGGGGCATATCAAAATGATAAACACAAGTTGTCTACTGGGGGCATATCAAAATGATAAACACAAGTTGTCTACGGGGGGCATATCAAAATGATAAACACAAGTTGTCTACGGGGGGCATATCAAAATGATAAACACAAGTTGTCTACGGGGGGCATATCAAAATGATAAACAGCTCACAGGGCGAACTATTTACCACAAACCCAAAAATATGAAAACAAACTAAAGTTTACAAATTTATTTTACAATTTTATTTTAGCTCGATTGCGAAACAAGTTCTTACAACTTATATTAATCACTCTCTAGACCTCATTCCTGATGGAATCCATCGCCACGAGGGAGAGAGAAGAGGCAACATGGAATTTAAATGCCTTGCCTAAGGGCACAATCGTAACGGCTCCAGCAGAGCTCGAACTCCGGACCTTTCGCACCTGAAGCGAACGCGCATCCACTACACTATCACGATTTCCACTAAAGTGGTTATTGGGCTATATCAAAAATATCCACACAAAAATAAAATTAAAAAAGTTTACATTTCAAACCTAATTGCTTGGACATAAGAACAGCTCATCATCAAAATATTAAAAGAAAAAATATTTAAAAATGCAAACAGACTAAATTGTTTAAGTGAATGTGCAAATCAATCACCTGTCGGCAGATAAATCAATTATAATTTTCAAGTTCCATTGTTTCAATTTATCACAGTAAACCAATTTATTGTTTAGATTAGCATCAAACTCGTTATCATTTCCCGGTAATATAAGTCTTTTCTTGAGGATTAAATTGACCATAACATTTACCTTAGTAGTCATTATACAAACTCGTCATAACATTTACCTTAGTAGTCATTATACAAACTCGTCATAACATTTACCTTAGTAGTCATTATACAAACTCGTCATAACATTTACCTTAGTAGTCATTATACAAGAGACAAAGCCAACAGACAAACTGTTACCAAACTCGTCATAACATTTCCCTTAGTAGTCATTATACAGGAGACAAAGCCAACAGACAAACTGTTACCAAACTCGTCATAACATTTCCCTTAGTAGTCATTATACAAGAGACAAAGCCAACAGACAAACTGTTACCAAACTCGTCATATAATGTCCCTTAAGAGTCATTATACAAGAGACAAAGCCAACAGACAAACTCATCATAACATTTACCTTAGTAGTCATTATACAAGAGACAAAGCCAACAGACAAACTCATCATAACATTTCCCTTAGTAGTCATTATACAAGAGACAAAGCCAACAGACAAACTGTTACCAAACTCATCATATAATGTCCCTTAAGAGTCATTATACAAGAGACAAAGCCAACAGACAAACTCATCATAACATTTACCTTAGTAGTCATTATACAAGAGACAAAGCCAACAGACAAACTGTTACCAAACTCGTCATATAATGTCCCTTAAGAGTCATTATACAAGAGACAAAGCCAACAGACAAACTCATCATAACATTTCCCTTAGTAGTCATTATACAAGAGACAAAGCCAACAGACAAACTCATCATAACATTTACCTTAGTAGTCATTATACAAGAGACAAAGCCAACAGATAAACTGTTACCAAACTCGTCATAACATTTCCCTTAGTAGTCATTATACAAGAGACAAAGCCAACAGACAAACTGTTACCAAACTCGTCATAACATTTCCCTTAGTAGTCATTATACAAGAGACAAAGCCAACAGACAAACTGTTACCAAACTCGTCATAACATTTACCTTAGTAGTCATTATACAAACTTGTCATAACATTTCCCTTAGAGTCATTATACAAGAGACAAAGCAAACAGACAAAGCAAACAGACAAACTGTTACCAAACTCGTCATAACATTTATCTTTGGTAGCCCTAATACAAGAGACAAAACCAACAGACAAATTTGCTACAAATCTGGTCCCTATCAGGCATATATTTACACATATTCCACAAATAAGCCATATATTTACAATTTTACATACCGGTAACACACTTAAGACTAAAGTTCATAATATTTAAACTCTACTGGGAGACAATAAAATCTGTGATCAAAGCAAATACTTGTGTCTCCCTACTCATCGTTTTCTTCCCAAGATGTACGATCAGTCGGGCCAAAACCGATTTTACTACGGCAAACTGTTTGCCGAAACCTATTTTACTACGGCAAACCATTTGGTAGGGCCCAGTTGTAGCGGATACGATAGTGCCCTTAGACAAGGCAAGGTACTTAAATTCCACATTGCCTCTCTATTTTTATATCTTTATTTATAGCTACATCGGGATTGAGTGCAGTCCAAATAAAAAGAAAGGCACATGCCACTGGCTACCAGTCATAATCAGAAATTGATTGTTCGGGAGTATAAAACAGAAGTAGAGAATCTGCATTATGGGATGGTCATTGCTACTACCTTTCAACAGTCGACCCTTACAAGGCATACACCGATACCAAACTGTCTGCTAATGCAGGTACCAGGTCTGCACCAAGACCTACACAGACACAAAGTGCACACCACAAGTTAATGGATTGGTCCCAGACCTTCCTAAGACAGACAGACAGACAGACAGACAGACAGACAGACAGACAGACAGACAGACAGACAGACAGACAGACAGACAGACAGACAGACAGACAGACAGACAGACAGACAGACAGACAGACAGACAGACAGACAGACAGACAGACAGACAGACAGACAGACAGACAACAGACAGACAGACAGACAGAAAGACAGACAGACAGACAGACAGACAGACAGACAGACAGACAGACAGACAGACAGACAGACAGACAGACAGACAGAGGTGAAAACAGACCCTCTAGATGAAGGTAATGCGCAAGTATGAAATGAAGAAAAGAACCCTACAGGGTGAAAACAGTCGCTACAGGTGGCAGGCACCTGAATGCACATTACAAACGACTAATATGGCGTACAAACACCTTAACACCTTATCCCTTAACACCTTATCACAACAGGGATGACAAATTCTGATTCAGCATTTTTCACAACTCCTACATACATTGTCAACACTTGACGAGACTGATTTTACCTTAACAATGCCCTGGTAACCACAAGGAAACAAGTCATAAACATGGATTTAAACAGCAGTTTTTATCAGTAAATTAGAAATGTTTTATCCCAGACATGACAAGCAACAGAAGCCTGGAGGAGTTGTCTTTCTTTTGATTATTAAAGATAGTTTCCACATAAGAGAGTTTTGTCCCTTCTTTGTTTACTTTTAGCTTGAAAATTTAGGCCCTTCGGTTAGATTTTGCACAGTATAAATACAATTTACTACGAACCCCCCCTCCGCCCTAAACCGAACGGCCACCGGACCAGAGGTAAAGTTCGGTTTGGAGGAGTTTTCGGATTAGATTAGATTAGTTTTCATAGTGGGGTAGATTTCTCCTAAATTAACAAACCAACACTGCAAAAGTATTATTTTTTTTTACGTTTATTTATCATCGCTACCGGTTGCCCATATGAGCGACGCCTCCTGAAGAGATTAGTAATTTTAGATTTTGGATGATAGTGCATGATACAGACAGAGACCCATTCCAGAGTCTCCTCTGGTTTTTTTACGTGCAAGGTGTAAAGCACCGACACGAGACCTCGGTTTAACGTCCCATCTGAAAGACTGTTAATTTTATTAGGGTCAGACGGGGGATCGAACCTGCGATCCCTGGATTACCAGTCCAAGTAGGCTGACGCATGTTCATTTATAGTTTGGCAGTTAGTAACAAACTGATTTATTGTATATACAATATTCTTAAGAATGACAGTTTCTTTAAAACAATAACTAATTTCATATTTGATAAAGACAAATTGCTGATTGGTTTACAGCAGTAAATTACAGTTGAAAATGCACATATTTTTTTAAAAATTTATTCGATATTCGGAAAAGAGGAGTTCCGGTGTAGAGTTTTTTTTACAATGAATAAACAAGGGGGGAAATCTGGACCGAGAACTTTATTCAGTTTGGAGGGAATTCCAGAATAGAGGTGGTTCCGGTTTTGAGGGCATTGCATAGGTAAATCTACTAGACATGTATGTTACAAAGCTGTATGACGAATAATATTTAATAGAAATATGATTTCTATTAGTTTATACAAATTTACATTAGCTCCATTGCGAAACAAGTTCTTACAACATTATTTTCATCACCCTCGAGACCTCATTCCTGATGGAATCCATCACAGGGAGAGAGAAGAGGTAATGTGGAATTTAAATCCTTGCCAAAGAGCACAATTGTTACGGCTACAGCTGGGCTAGCTGGGCTCAAATTCTGGACTTTTCACATCTGAAACGAAAGCACTACCACGACTTGCATTTTCTACATGTTGATGAACCCTTTACCAAGAAAGGCAGGTCAATCGCCACAAGGTAATCAGAGCCGTCGCTGGAGCTATTTTGATGGTACGCACGGCCAAATATCCTTATTTGTCGAGTGATCATAGCGAGCGAGTACGCTAGATAGGACCGGGTGCATACCCATCGGAGATTTTTTGAAATGAGGAGGCAATTTCAATGCATTTTGTAACATACAATTGCAGGACTTACGACAATCCGTATAAAGGTATAAATTAAGGTTAGATGTATAATATACATGATCCATCGCCCTTATCAATTAAACAAGCACGTAAAATAGCAGAAACTAAATTTCAAGATGCACCATATTTGCAATGGGCTCAATTATTCCACCATTCCACACATCACGGCGCCTATGTATCCCTACTACCCTCCCCTGGGGTTTTAATGCATTTTTGGAGTTTTCATTTTTTTTCATTTTCTGAGACCAATGATACGCACGTGCGTACTTGCGTATGCCCAGCGACGGGCCTGGTAATGTAATGTAAGTGATTTTCCTAAGAGCACAAGCGTTACGGCTACAGCTATTTTACTTAAATCTATTTAATATCTATAGCCGTTACGATTGTGCCCTTAAATGCATTTGAATTCCACGTTGCCTCTTCTCTCACTCGTGGCGATGGATTCCCATTCACGATGGATTCCCATTCGCGATGATTCCCATTTGCGATGGATTCCCATTCGCGATGGATTCCCATTCCCCATTCGCGATGGATTCCCATTCGCGATGGATTCCCATTCGCGATGGATTCCCATTCGTGATGGATTCCGATGGATTCCCATTTGCGATGGATTCCCATTCGCGATACAGATACATTTATCCTCGGACCGAGCAGTATGTGAGATGGTAGGGTGGTCGCCGTATCGAACAGGTGGGTTTCCTCCCACACGAATGACCACATTTACGCTTTCACCAGCGCCAACGAGAGTGATTAATATAAGTTGTTAGAACTTGCTTCGCAATCGTTGTAAAATAAATAAAGTTTAAACTTTATAAAGACAGTAAGATAATAATATATATAAAATAATATATAATATAATATAAAGGTAATAACAGAATGTGGTCTTTCTTTGGACAGGTGATCTCTATTTGGAGGTTTCAATGTACTGATAAAGATGTGTATTATTCTCTTATTGCTGGAGCGATTTGAGATGATAAATTATTTATTAGAATACTGTTGTCACAATAAGTGGCTTAATCATCCATATTTTACCTGTATAGAACACACAATAACGAGGTCATAGGAAATTCCTTTGATCTTTTAGCATCCCCCTGATTTGAATTATGTAACTTTGGCACAGGCAATTTGGGCCATATGGTGAGATTAGTACAGTATTAGACACATACAATGTTTTAACCCTTTCTCTCATAGAAGCACCTTTTGATGGCATTACCAATACGAAATACATTGACAATGTAGTAGCCAAACCAATGTTCATAAACCCTTTCCCTCATAGAAGCACCTCTTGATCGCATTACCAATACGAAATACATTGACAATGTAGTAGCCAAACCAATGTTCATAAACCCTTTCCCTCATAGAAGCACCTCTTGACGCCATTACCGATACGACATACATTGATAATGTAGTAGCCAAACCAATGTTCATAAACCCTTTCCCTCATAGAAGCACCTCTTGACGCCATTACCGATATGACATACATTGATAATGTAGTAGCCAAACCAATGTTCATAAACCCTTTCCCTCATAGAAGCACCTCTTGACGCCATTACCATAGACATACATTGACAATGTAGTAGCCAAACCAATGTTCATAAACCCTTTCCCTCATAGAAGCACCTCTTGACGCCATTACCGATATGACATACATTGATAATGTAGTAGCCAAACCAATGTTCATAATCTCATGTAGTCCCAGTAATATCTATGGAGGTGGAATAGATATGGTGACTACTTATCCCCTGCATGATAACTAAATGGCTGTTGTTTAGTCAGATATTACTGGGACTACATGAGATTCTGGCCTTTATTATGAACATTGGATTGGCTACTACATTGTCAATGTATGTCGTATTGGTAATGGCGTCAACAGGTGCTTCTATGAGGGAAATGGTTAAAATTTGAACACACCATAAATATTTCAAAATCTTGAGTTGTTAAATTTCGCCATTTGGCCACTCCATAAATATTTCAAAATCTTGAGTTGTTAAATTTCGCCATTTGGCCACTCCATAAATATTTCAAAATCTTGAGTTGTTAAATTTCGCTATTTGGCCACTCCATAAATATTTCAAAATCTTGAGTTGTTAAATTTCGCCATTTGGCCACTCCATAAATATTTCAAAATCTTGAGTTGTTAAATTTCGCCATTTGGCCACTTTGAACACACCATAAATATTTCAAAATCTTGAGTTGTTAAATTTCGCCATTTGTAAATATTGTTCTCTGGTGGTCTAGTGGTGGTTATAACAAATCAAGTTATATAGCCAAATTTACTTACATCGACCTCTTTTACTTTGGTCTGGCGGTGGTTTGGTTATGCAGTCAAATTTACTTACATCGACCTCTTTTACTTTGGTCTGGCGGTGGTTTGGTTATACAGCCAAATTTACTTACATCGACCTCTTTTACTTTGGTCTGGCAGTGGTTTGGCTATACAGTCAAATTTACTTACATCGACCTCTTTTACTTTGGTCTGGCGGTGGTTTGGCTATATAGTCAAATTTACTTACATCGACCTCTTTTACTTTGGTCTGGCGGTGGTTTGGCTATACAGTCAAATTTACTTACATCGACCTCTTTTACTTTGGTCTGGCGGTGGTTTGGTTATACAGCCAAATTTACTTACATCGACCTCTTTTACCAGTCACAGTCGGAAATTTACATGAAAAGTTACAAGCCTTACCATGTGTGTCTTGGATCTTTATCTCGGGAAAGACGGACTTCAGAGACGGGCGCGACTTGGTTCTCAATGATCCGGAGAGGCCGAAAGATGAGCTGTATATAGATGGGTCATATCCACTGTCACTCTCGTTGTCTGCTGAAATAATAGTAACACACATCTGTCAATTAACCCATTTCATTCTAGATACTTTTAAAAGCTTTTGCAAACAACATAGATCCAGATCAGCCGCAGCGTGACGCTGCATGCTGATCAGGATCTATGTTGTTTGCTACATAGCCAATTGTCTTAGCAAGATCATCTGAATAGCAAACAGCATAGAGCCGGATCAGACGGCACGTTCTGTGGCGGCTGATCTGGCTCAATGTTCTTTGCAAATACTGTTTGAACGGTATCCAGAATGAAATGGGTTAAATATCAATTAACCGCGCTTTAATTCACAGGAATTGGAAATAAATCATTCCCGGAAATTGACGGGAATGATTCCGAAGAATTCTGAAATTGGTACATTTTGTTCTTTATCTATACAGTCAAACCTGTCGTAAGCAGCCAGCCAAGGGAATCACAGAAAGTGGCTGCTTAGCACAGGTGGCCACTTAATAGAGAGAACAAATATATAATAAAACATAATTATTGGGAATCTGGAAACTGGCTGCTTAATACAGGTTTGCTGCTTAATGCATGTGACCCCTAACACAGGTTTGCTGCTTAATGCATGTGACCCCTAACACAGGTTTGCTGCTTAATGCATGTGACCCCTAACACAGGTTTGACTGTATAAACAAGAATTCCTGAAATTGTGAAAATTAATTCTTGAAAATATGTATTAACGCAAGAAATGAATTATATTTAGCAGTGAATTAATTAACAAACTGACAACATGTTCGGAAAGGAGTGTCGGATATATTTAAATCGGGTGCGAGCATCGAGCATTCAACTTACTGCAGCAATTTTAGTTTGGCACCTGCCTGAAAACTGGCAGTGCAGATTATACGATAACTTATTGTCGCGATCAGAACTGAATAGGAAATCCAGTGATAAATACGTGTTTTAATGGAATTCTGACCATTTAATAAAGTGTCAATGTTGAAAAGTTTACATATCTTGAAAATTAGAGAGAGTACTGAAAGAAGATGAGTTTACATATCATGAAAATTAGAGAGAGGACTGAAAGAAGAAGGAATGAGTCACATAATAAGAAAACCAACACACTGAACAAGAATTTTTTAATTCATAACGAATATCAGACGGCAAAGAACATCTGATCTGGCTCTATGCCATTTGCAAAAGTGACTTTCGTCGTGATTAGCAGGTTACGGATTAATTCTAATATTAGTAAATGTTTATGCCAAATATGGCAGTAGCTGCCTGCTATTTGCATGGTAATTACACCCTATGAAACAAGACCAAAACAAACTGTCTATACTGTGAGAACTTCATATAATGTTTCTGGTCGAAGGTCTATGCCGATGTGAAAACAAGATCGTGGAAGTCGTGATAGCGCAGTGGATGCGCGTTCGCTTCAGATGCGAAAGGTCTGGAGTTCGAGCCCCGCTGGAGCCGTTACGATTGTGCCCTTAGGTATCGCAATTAAATTCCACGTTGCCTCTTCTCTCTCCCTCGTGGCGATGGATTCCATCAGGAATGAGGTCTCCAGAGTGATTAATATAAGTTGAAATAACTTGTTTCGCAATAGAGCTAAAATAAATTTGTATAAACTAAAACAAGGTGGGAACAAATAAAATGTTCTAAAATTTGCCTGGTTTTTCCTATACATTGTACGTGTTTTCGTTACTTGCTATATTCTAACCAAGCGAGTGCCTCATTTGTCTCAATGTGGCTACGTGCCTGCAATGCCGCACATAACTCATCTTGAGCTGAGACTGCTTCCATCAATTTGATATTGTTATACCAACTTTTTACAGTAAAAACAATTTATGATATCTCGATGCAACTGATGAGTTAGTAAATAGGTCTTGGTTAACTCTTTGCATGCTGGGTAAAAAAAAGAGGCTATAAATAGTTCAAATAATTGTAGCAACCAACAACTCATTGATGTGTTTTTCTTATTTGTAACTGAAAACTCTGGAAATATGTCGTGGAATTTCACTAGAATTGTGTGTACATTTCTCACCAATGCAGGCTTTGATCCTCGGACCGGGAAGTATGCAAGATGGTACGGCAGTTGCCAGATCGGACAGGTGGGTTTTCTCCGGGTGCTACGGTTTCCTCCCACACGAATGACCACATTTACGCTTTCATCTGCGCCAACGAGAGTGATTAATATAAGACACAATTCAAATGATATTGAATGATGACATATTTCGCTGTTATTTTCACCGACAGCACGCAAAGAGTTAAAACGAGAAGACACGGAATAGACAGTGATTTAATAGACCCACTTCTTCGAATGTCGGTACTCTACGAATAGAACATGGAAGGTAATTTTGTAAAAGACAATTTTACCAAGAAAATCATTATTACCTATTTAAACAATATTTATTACTTTGAATAAACATAGTCAAGTATAAGTAATATGTACATACATGTAGGATTGAGGAGAAAGCAACCTGCTTGTATGGTTACCTCTTTCCTATGTACATACATGTAGGATTGAGGAGAAAGTAACCTGCTTGTATGGTTACCCCTTTCCTATGTACATACATGTAGGATTGAGGAGAAAGCAACCTGCTTGTATGGTTACCTCTTTCCTAAGTATATACCAGTAGGATTGAGGAGAAAGCAACCTGCTTGTAACCTTTCCTAAGTACATACAGTACATACATGTAGGATTGAGGAGAAAGCAACCTGCTTGTATGGTTACCTCTTTCCTATGTACATACATGTAGGATTGAGGAGAAAGCAACCTGCTTGTATGGTTACCTCTTTCCTATGTACATACATGTAGGATTGAGGAGAAAGCAACCTGCTTGTATGGTTACCTCTTTCCTATGTACATACATGTAGGATTGTGGAGAAAGCAACCTGCTTGTATGGTTACCTCTTTCCTAAGTATATACCAGTAGGATTGAGGAGAAAGCAACCTGCTTGTAACCTTTCCTAAGTACATACAGTACATACATGTAGGATTGAGGAGAAAGCAACCTGCTTGTAACCTTTCCTAAGTACATACATGTAGGATTGAGGAGAAAGCAACCTGCTTGTAACCTTTCCTAAGTACATACATGTAGGATTGAGGAGAAAGCAACCTGCTTGTAACCTTTCCTAAGTATATACCAGTAGGATTGAGGAGAAAGCAACCTGCTTGTATTATTACTAAGTCATTGTTAACTTAGAATCTACCACATATCATGCGTTCAAAAAGAAGCAATACACTGAATCTATACCGGAGCTATTCTAAGAATTTCCCATGCATTAAGTCAACTGTTCCAGAAGAGGGGTCAGTCACACCGGGCCCCTATTATTTCCTTCCCTAACCCTATTGTACCTAAGATTCAGCCAAGTGTTTTAGCCCCACTATCCGATTAGCAAAAGGTATAGAGCCTGTTCAGATGGAACAGAACATCTGATATAGCTCTATGCTGTTTCATCCTGCCAATCTTCTCATTTTGTGTAAAAACTCCAAAATCAGTACGTCCCCCACCACTCCGCTTCTCACAAATGCAACCCAGGTTTGTTCCTTGGACTGCCTTGGACTGGAAGTATGTGAGAAGGTACGGTGGTCGCCAGATTGGACGGGTGTATTTTCTCCAGGTTCCCCCTCCAACACGAACCCGGGTTGCATTGGTAAAAAGTGAGCATGTTAACCACAGCGATAATCGGGCACCCTATAACGACGACTGAATTTTACACAGATGGATGAACCAATCAGCAATTAGCTTCTCACTAACAAATTCTAAGTGGAACAATACTACGGCTGTCTGATTAGCGCACTCGCTTCTCCCAAATGCAACCCGGGTTCGATCCTCGGATCAAGTATGCGAGATGGTGAGATGGTACGGTTGTCGCCAGATCGGACAGGTGGGTTTTCTCCTGGTACTCCGGTTTCCTCCCGCATGAATGACCACATTTACGCTTTCATCTGTGCCAACGAGAGTGATTAATATATGTTGTTAAAACTTGCTTCGCAATCGTTGTAAAATGAATAAAGTTTAAACTAATACTACTTATATTCTACAGAAGCACAATTCAACGAAGACAATATCAAGCACAGCCCTCTGCAAGGTAAAATAAGCAACCAAATTATATCTACAAAGAATAGAAATACGTGCAAAGCAAAAATTCAGATGTGCAAACAACAAGCATGGTACCGAGACATACATTTGATCATAAGCATGAAATTATGAGACCTTAACTTGAAAAAAACAAAACAAGAAATATCACAGTATGTGATGAATGCTCCAGAAGTGTGACCTTGACATTGAAGCTAGGGGTCATCTGTACGATAGATCACCCTCTATATGGCAAACATTTGTGGCACAGTAGTTTTGTTTTAAATCCATCCATAGCCGAAGAAGTTACAGCCCGGACAGGAAATATTGACACGGACGGACACACTGACGGAGAGTGCGAATCTAATATGCATTAGTTTTCTTAAATCCATTCATAGCCGAAGTATTTTTATGGCTTATGATCAAGTGTACATGAGCGCTACATTAAACCCATTTCCAACCTCTTCTAAAAATAGTGACATTTGGGATTTGGGAAAACCCATTTCCAACCTCTTCTAAAAATAGTGACATTTGGGAAAACCCATTTAATTGATATCACTATGTGCAACATGTGTACACAAGATTCAGGTACATCTAAAGATTCAGTAAACATGCAGAGACATTGGTATATTTTTGCTTGGAATGAACATTTGATCCCGGTAAATATATTATTAATAATTTTCATTCATTTAACGTTAGTTTTTAATGGGTAAATATATTTCGATTCATCTGCATTGAAAAAATATTACATCAACATCTTTTATGCCTATTTCTTTTTTCATAGAAATAATTCTACAGCACAATAATAATTCTAAGAACTATTTGGAAGAAGAATGAGTTTGTACCATATCAAACAAGCAAAACTCAAATATATGACATTGTGAAATCTCAAGGTTGGAAATCTCTCACAGTGGGAGGTATAATGGTAAAATATAAAACAAACACCATATCCAAAAATAGAATCTGAAATTTCAATGGTTTATAAAACCTTGGACTGTGTCAATAAGCTCTTCGAAATTCTCTGGTTCCTCCATGATAGCTTCATCTCCATCGCTCCCTATCGGAACAAGCAGTAGTGATCAGTGATGTCTTACTTACCACCTTACTCTAAGCAATACCTGGAAACGGCACCACCATTCCCAATCGAAAAGTATCTTTTTTTCCAAAAAGATGAATTAGATCAAAACACCAACACATTGAGTGTTTGTTGGAGAATAGCTACAGGAAATGTTAACAGTCTTGTATAATGTTAGTATACGACATTCAATATGGTACTGCATACTATATTACTTCAAGCATCTATCCAAAATTAGGCTGCATGGTGGACATTAACCCATTCAACACCAAGTAACTGACATGGACTGGTCCATGATATTTTCAGACCAATAAATTAATAAGAAAATTACATTTGGACCAGTTCATTTATCAAAATGGGTAATTTTTCTCTAAAAATAGTAATATTATTGGCAAAAAATGCAGATCCTGATGAGACGGCTCGTCACGAGCCGGCTCATCTGGATCTACACTTTTTGTAAGTATATTTAGAGGCCTGTAGTGTTGAAAGGGTTAATATACATTTATTTGTATAGCAGACATAAAAATCTGCACAAGAAAACTACTTGTATTGCATATTATATGATCTTTGTATTTTACCAACAGTTGCTGGGACATGGACCTCGGTCTTTAATTAAGCAGCAGTTGCCTGGGACATGGACCTCGATCTCTCTAACTTAGCAGCAGTTGCTGGGACATGGACCTCGATCTCTAACTTAGCAGCAGTTGCTGGGACATGGACCTCGATCTCTAACTTAGCAGCAGTTGCCTGGGACATGGACCTCGATCTCTAACTTAGCAACAGTTGCTGGAACATGGACCTCGATTTCTAACTTAGCAGCAGTTGCTGGGACGTGGACCTCGATCTCTAACTTAGCAACAGTTGCTGGGACGTGGACCTCGATCTCTAACTTAGCAGCAGTTGCTGGGACGTGGACCTCGATCTCTAAGTTAGCAGCAGTTGCTGGGACATGGACCTCGATCTCTAACTTAGCAACAGTTGCTGGGACGTGGACCTCGATCTCTAACTTAGCAACAGTTGCTGGGACATGGACCTCGATCTCTAACTTAGCAGCAGTTGCTGGGACATGGACCTCGATCTCTAACTTAGCAACAGTTGCTGGGACATGGACCTCGATCTCTAACTTAGCAACAGTTGCTGGGACGTGGACCTCGATCTCTAACTTAGCAGCAGTTGCAGGGACGTGGACCTCGATCTCTAACTTAGCAATAGTTGCTGGGACGTGGACCTCGATCTCTAACTTAGCAATAGTTGCTGGGACTTGGACCTCGATCTCTAACTTAGCAGCAGTTGCTGGGACGTGGACCTCGATCTCTAACTTAGCAGCAGTTGCATGAACATGGACTTATGACCTCTGCATCTTAGCAGCAGTTGGTTGAACATTGACTCATGACCTCTGTATCTTAGCAGCAGTTGCTTGAACATGGACGTATGACCTCTGCATCAGTTGCTTAAACATGGACATATGACCTCTACATCTTAGCAACAGTTGCCTAGGTGTGGATGTATGACCTATGTATCTTAGCAACAGTAGCCTGGTTGTGGACATATGACATCTGTATCTTAGCATCAATTGTATGAGCAACAGTTGCCTAGGTGTGGGAATATTACCTCCGTAGCTTAGCATCAGTTATTTGTCTTGACCTAATGACAACCGGCATGCTAGAATCAAGCACAAAGTACATGCACATGTTGTGTGGGGTGCTCATTCCCCCCCCCCCGATATCTCGCTAAAATAAGTCTTAAACATGCAAACATAAAGCATGCAATGTCATAAGTGAATAACAAAGAAATTGTACTTTAATCTGGAAATGTCACAACAAATTAAACCTCCCCTCACCCTCACATCCACCCTACCCCACCACCCCACCCCATCCTCCCCACCCACCTCACATCCACCCCACCCCCCCCCCCCACCCCCCCCATCCTCCCTACCCCACATCCACCACCACCCCATCCTGCCCACCCCACCCTCACATCCACCCACCCCATCCTCCCCACCCCACCCTCACCCCATCCCACCCTCACATCCACCCCATCCTCCCCACCCCATCCACCCTCACATCCACCATCCTCCCCACCAACCCTCACATCCACCCATCCTCCCCACCACACCCTCACACACCCCACCCCATCTTCCCCACCCCACCTCACATCCACCCCATCCTCCCCACCCCACCCTCACATCCCACACCAACCCATCCTCACATCCACCCACTCCCACCCCACCCCATCCTCCCCACCCCACCCTCACATCCACCCCATCCCACCCTCACATCCCCCCATCCTCCCCACCCCAACTACATCCACCCCACCCCATCCTCCCCACCCCACCTCACATCCACCCCATCCTCCCCACCCCACCCTCACATCCACCCCATCCTCCCCACCCCAACCTCACATCCACCCCACCCCATCCTCACCACCCCACCCTCACATCCACCCAAACAACACACTTTTCTTTGATCACATTTGGTTGTGATTAATCCATATAAAAGTACAAAGGTAATACACTCAGAGGGGTTGTCGTAAAACTATTGTATGTGTGCATAAATAAAGAATCTGATACAATAGTTTCACATTAACCTCAATTTATGGGTTCGTGCTTTTTAACAGTGACATCAATTACCCTCATAACATTAAGCATGCATTGTAAATCCCCACTGCCAAGGGCATACTTGTAATGAATGTCAGGTTGGTTTTACCCACACATTTACTTTTGAGGTTAAAATTACATTTTTCATTTTGTGTGTTTTTACGTTTATTTATCGGCGCTACCGGTTGCCCATATGAGCGACGCCTCCTGAAGAGATTAGTTATTTTAGATTTTGGAGGATAGTGCATGATACAGACAGAGACCCATTCCAGAGTCGCATTTGGTTCTTTTACGTGCACAGTGTACAGCATCTACAGATCCGTCTCTAAGCCTAATGGTGTTTACACATATAGCAATCCCAAGCTACGCCGCTGCTTGCCAAACATTCCAGAGTCTCCTCTGGTTCTTTTACGTGCATGGTGTAAAGCACCGACACGAGATCTCGGTTTAACGTCCCATCTGAAAGACTGTTAATTTTATTAGGGTCAGACGGAGGATCCAACCTGAGATCCCTGGATTACCAGTCCAGAGTGTTACCACTGGACTACAGATCCGTCTTTATGACTTACTTAGAATGTGTAGATATTTTAAGAAGCAGATGATTACTAATTAGAATTGGGTTGTCCCGAAATGATTGTTGGTAAATTATCTCCCTTTTTATGTATTTCATAATTATCTCCATATATGTTAACAATAATCTCCAATTGTACATTAATTTATATATTATTATTGTCAATTGATCTCCCTTTATGCTAATTATTTGAAATTATCTCCCTGTCATTATTGGTAAATTATTTCCCTTTATTATAGCATTTGAAATTATCTCCCTTCATGATATTATTTGAAATTATCTCTCTTTAGGTTATTACTGGTAAATTATTTCCCTTTATAAGATTATTTGAAATTATCTCCCCTTTGGTTACTATCTGCAGATATCTCACTATTTGTTATTAATTGTAAATCATCTCCTGTGTACATTTTTGTTACTAAATTCATCATTAGTATGGTATATACCGGTGTCATATGAAAAAAATGCCATGATATTTTCACCCCCCCCTATGAGACTTGGTTAGGGTTAGGGTTAAAATATTGGGGGGAGGGGGTGAAAATCTCATGGCATTTTTTTCACCCACGGGTGAAAATATCGCGCCGGTGAAAATCTCATGTGACACCGGTACTACAAAAGTGGCTTACCAAACAGAAATGTTAAATGTACGCATACCTTCGGATTGACGAGAACAAAACAGAATGCATTTCTGGATCGCTAAAATAATTAAACGAGAAACGATGTACTTACATTGACCTGCATTGGTGTTTATTCTTTTGAAGGTAGTCCACATGTCGGTCGGTTAAATGCCACCAATTGTAATAATACATGTACTTTCAAAAGGAAATCACATTATTGTTGCTGAATTGTATAAAAGTATCTGCACCTTGAATCCCAATGTACCGTACGTACGTAGTTGCTACGATTTCAGTGAATTTAGAAAAATCAAGATTTGGTTCAACACGGTTAATTATTATTTCCGACTTGCAGTACAGATGAACCCCTTTTCTTTCCAGTATAAAGTCATGAATATTACATAATACCTAATACTGATAGGCAAAATTACATCGAGATCCAATCCTTTCGCTTTGATTTACGTACATTCATTCATTTCCATGCATTTTTCATATATATAAATTATGCGCATCGCCTTAGATCAGTTATACAGTAGCAAAATTTTATTATTTTATTTCTAACTTCAATCAAATTTACTTCATTGTTACGATTCTCGTAAAACATTTTCGGAAGATAATCTCTGTTATTTTGTTGGTTTTTTCGTGTATTTGGTTAATTATTTACCAATTCAATATAGATCCACATATCGATTCATCCATTTTACTGTAACATTCTTCAGTCTTTAAAGTCAATCACTTAGACAAATAAGCTGCACATATTCACACTACTTCATGTCGTTTTTTCATGTCCTATCTTTATATACCCTTTAAACCGCATCCTCTTTTTACATTTTACATGCAATGCAACCAACACAATAAAACATCTATATAAAATAAAATCTTCATTTATGAAAAGTATAATCTTCACATTTGAGGAAAGATCAATACTATATATTTAAACACAGAGTTAAATTAAAGGTTCCTTTTTGATGGGAAGTTAAATCCTTCAGTACACAAAATTTCTCAGCCAATCATGGTAAAATTAATTTTTTCGTATTTTTTAAAGGTAGATTGTCAATCTAGTAGGATTGCTTAATTTTAATTTATTTTATGTTCTTTGTGAACACTATTTTCCAGGGCTCAAGCTAGAGGGAGATTAGGGAGTAACAGTTTCTCCCTTCTCCCTATTTTGCGCTGAGGAAGAACACTTTATATAGAATGTTTAACAAACGTCAACAAACTTCTCCTTTGCGTAACTTCAACTTCTCGATATTGTGAATGTCTGTCTAGCTTGAACCCTACTTTATCTGCAATCTGGACATCTCCTTCATCAGAGCCGGGTTTAACATTGACACCCGATGTAACTGTATACAACAAACTGTCTCTACAGTGAAACCGTGATAAGCGTTTTTTTAACTAGCTTTATTGATATTTTATTTTTAGCTTTATTGATATCTAATTTTACAACATTATTATTTGCAGATTATCTCCCTTGGGGTTTGGCATGCACTCGCATATAAGGGTTGATCAAATGGACACCAGACCATTTCTGAAACATAATTATGGATACCAACTAACACTTTTAAAAAATGTAATTTTTTAGCACTCACTTATAAGACGGGAAGCCACTTTGAGGCCATTATCTGGTGGTAAAATAACTCGTCTTATAGGCGAGTATGGACAGGAATAGCACTTTTAACATGTGTTATTTAAACTTGCTGGCATAAAAAAAACAGGACACATGCACACAGTGCAATTTCTTTTATTAACAGCAATATGACTTTGTGGAAGTCGTGATAGCGCAGTTGCATCAGGTGCAAAAGGTCCGGAGTTTGAGCCCCGCTGGAGCCGTTACGATTGTGCCCTTATGCAAGGCATTTAAATTCAATGTTGCCTCTTCTCTCTCCCTCGTGGCGATGGATTCCATCAGGAATGAGGTCTCGAGAGTGATTAATATAAGTTGTAAGAACTTGTTTCGCAATCGAGCTAAAATAAATTTGAATAAACTATATGACTTTGTATTTTCTGTAAGCAATCTCTGTATATGTGTCCTTAAAACACTGTCATGACGTCATACCTTTGTACTTGCAGTCCATTATTATTAATATTGGACTGGTGTCAAAAGGCCAGAGTATTATATTAAATCCTAGGCGTACATGTATGAAATTAACAATTTTAATTAGTAGGATCTTGTTATATAAGTGTGTGTTTAAGTAAGATATAAGCCTCAAACAGATCCATTATGTAAAATATTGGTACTGTTTTCGGCGCACGCGCCTCACACAATCCAATATTTTACATATCGGATCGTTTACGGCTTATATCCATCCTATACCTATACATCTCAGCATACTGGCGTGTATAGGACACATGCACCAGTCTGTACATTCCTACCCATACATACATCTCAGCATACTGGCGTGTATAGGACACATGCACCAGTCTGTACATTCCTACCCATACATACATCTCAGCATACTGGAGTGTACCGGACATATGCACTAGTCTGTACATTCCTACCCATACATATACATCTCAGCAAACTGGAGAGTATCGGACACATGCACCAGTCTGTACATTCCTACCCATACATACATCTCAGCAAACTGAAGTGTATCGGACACATGCACTAGTCTGTACATTCCTACCCATACATACATCTCAGCAAACTGGAGAGTATCGGACACATGCACCAGTCTGTACATTCCTACACATACATCTCAGCATACCGGAGTGTATCGGACATATGCACTAGTCTGTACATTCCTACACATACATCTCAGCATACTGGAGTGTATCGGACACATGCACCAGTCTGTACATTCCTACCCATACATACATCTCAGCAAACTGGAGTGTATCGGACACATGCACCAGTCTGTACATTCCTACCCATACATACATCTCAGCATACTGGAGAGTATTGGACACATGCACCAGTCTGTACATTCCTACCCATACATCTCAGCAAACTGGAGTGTACCGGACACATGCACCAGTCTGTACATTCCTACCCATACATATACTGGAGAGTATTGGACATATGCACCAGTCTGTACATTCCTACCCATACATACATCTCAGCATACTGGAGTGTATCGGACACATGCACCAGTCTGTACATTCCTACCCATACATATACTGGAGAGTATTGGACACTTGCACCAGTCTGTACATTCCTACCCATACATACATCTCAGCATACTGGAGTGTATCGGACACATGCACCAGTCTGTACATTCCTACCCATACATAAATCTCAGCATACTGGAGTGTACCGGACATATGCACCAGTCTGTACATTCCTATCCATACATTCATATACACATATTATGTAAATAATGTATTTTGTTTTATTAATTGTGTGTTGCTTATCCATTCCGGGACACAGCTGCTAATTAGTTCAACCACGATCTAATCGAGGCTGATAAATGATTTTTTAAACATTTCTTAATTGCGCATTAGTGCTTTTTTTCCATTTCAGTATTTCAAAATTTCTGTATTTAATTTTCAATTAGCGACTGTTCCTCGGTTTTAATATGTAAATATAATAATATGTCGATAGACTGTGATAGTTTGATTATCTGTGATTAGATTAGTCTCTTATAATTCTTTTATAATGAATGGTGTTGTACTTTGCCACGATAATTTGTTGTGTATATTGTATGTATTGTACAACGATGAGACTGACATAAAGAATGAATCTCTATACACAATACCCAATGAGGGACATCTCTCAAATTGGGACATTACGTTTGGACTTTCTTTTCTGTGCTGTGCTATTCAGCGTACAAGATAATTATACCAAATTAAAGCTCAAGATTCTAAGCCCCCTACAATTATATTATTTTTATTCGTTAATTGGTGCAGATCTATACACTCGGTTGACACTGCAACATTCATTCACACATTGTCAGTGTACGCATTATAACCACCATATGCAACCCAGTACAACAAATTCCACTTCCTGTGGGAAGTTGAAACAATCTTCTTGATGATGATGATTGAGCTTATTTACCCTCGCCTCCGGCGAACCATATGGGCGAGCGTACTAAGAAGTTTAGTTAACAATCTTCTTTTTCATGTGCCAAGCTGATATAGATGACACGATACGAAAATGGGCAGACGGACATTTTTCAGAAAAATGGGAATAAAATGTTTAATCCATTCAACACCAAGTAACTGACATGGACTGGTGCACCCATTCAACACCAAGTAACTGACATGGACTGGTGCACCCATTCAACACCAAGTAACTGACATGGACTGGTGCATGCTATTTTTAGACCAATACATTAAATAAGAAAATTACATTTGGATCAGTTCATTTATCAAAATGGGTAATTTTGTCTAAAAATAGTAATATTACTGACAAAAAGTGCAGATCCTGATGAGACGGCTCATAACAAAAAGTGCAGATCCTGATGAGACGGCTCATAACAAAAAGTGTATATCCTGATGAGACGGCTCGTAACAAAAAAGTGTATATCCTGATGAGACGGCTCATTACAAAAAAGTGTATATCCTAATGAGACGGCTCGTAACAAAAAAGTGTATATCCTAATGAGACGGCTCGTAACAAAACGTGTATATCCTGATGTGACAGCTCGTAACAAAAAAGTGTATATCCTAATGAGACGGCTCGTAACAAAAAGTGTATATCCTGATGTGACGGCTCGTAACAAAAAAGTGTATATCCTAATGAGACGGCTCGTAACAAAAAGTGTATATCCTGATGTGACGGCTCGTAACAAAAGTGTATATCCTGATGTGACGGCTCGTAACAAAAGTGTATATCCTGATGTGAAGGCTCGTAACAAAAGTGTACATCCTGATGTGACAGCTCGTAACAAAAGTGTATATCCTGATGTGACGGCTCGTAACAAAAGTGTATATCCTGATGCGACGGCTCGTAACAAAAGTGTATATCCTGATGAGACGGCTCGTAACAAAAGTGTATATCCTAATGAGACGGCTCGTAATAAAAAGGTGTATATCCTAATGAGACGGCTCGTAATAAAAAGGTGTATATCCTGATGTGACGGCTCGTAACAAAAAAGTGTATATCCTAATGAGACAGCTCGTAACAAAAGTGTATATCCTGATGTGACGGCTCGTAACAAAAAGTGGATATCCTGATGAGACGGCTCATAACAAAAAGTGTGTATCCTGATGAGACGGCTCATAACAAAAGAGTGGATATCCTGATGAGACGGCTCGTAACAAAAAAGTGTATATCCTGATGAGACGGCTCGTAACAAAAAAGTGTATATCCTGATGAGACGGCTCGTAACAAAAAAGTGTATATCCTGATGAGACGGCTCGTAACAAAAAAGTGGATATCCTGATGAGACGGCTCATAACAAAAAGTGTATATCCTGATGAGACGGCTCGTAACAAAAAAGTGTATATCCTGATGAGACGGCTCATAACAAAAAGTGTATATCCTGATGAGACGGCTCGTAACAAAAAAGTGGATATCCTGATGAGATGGCTCGTAACAAAAAAGTGTATATCCTGATGAGACGGCTAGTAACAAAAAAGTGTATATCCTGATGAGACCACAGGGATTCGGCACGTTTGGGGGTACTAGTATATATATTTAAGTACAGGGATTCTACTCTGTGGGATGTCAGATTTCGCATCGATCAGTAAAATGGCCCTATCTGAAACAATTTTGTACAAAGCTGTCCAAATATAACGCCTATCCCGAGTCTTTATATTGTTCTTCAAATAAAACACAACTTTAAGCTGCATGCATGTATACTTTGCAAACAATTGCCACATACATTTGCCATAGCAGGTCACATTTCCATACTAGGACATGGGTTCTGTCGGCAACAACAAAAAATCTTCGACGGGAGAGTTTTAACTGTGAATAACATTATCAATAAAATGTGTTTCCACTAACTTGTATGTTTATTCGGCAAAAATGTACGTCAAAAAGAGATTTTGTAGCATTTTCAATTTGTTTTGAAAAATTCTAAAGCGCAAAAATTCGCGTTGAAACGAGCGTTCTGATTGGATTATGATTGTTCTTCATATATAAATAAACATCTTGTTACATTCTAATAATCCAATCAGAACGCTCGTTTCAACGCTGGTTTCAACGCGAATTGCGTCGCTTTAGAAATTTTCAAAACAAATTGAAAATGCTACGAAATCTCTTTTTGACGTACATTTTTGCCGAAAAAACATACAGGTTAGTGGAAACACATTTTATTGATAATGTTATTCACAGTTAAAACTCTCCCGTCGAAAAAAAATTTTTGTTGCCGACAGAACCCGTGTCCTAGTATGGAAATGTGACCTGCTATGGCCAATATATGTGGCAATTGTTTGCAAAGTATACATGCATGCAGCTTAAAGTTGTGTTTTATTTGAAGAACAATATAAAGACTCGGTATAGGCGTTATATTTGGACAGCTTTGTACAAAATTGTTTCAGATAGGGCCATTTTACTGATCGATGCGAAATCTGACATCCCACAGAGTAGAATCCCTGTACTTAAATATATATACTAGTACCCCCAAACGTGCCGAATCCCTGTGGATGAAGACGGCTCATAACAAAAAGTGTATATCCTGATGAGACGGCTCATAACAAAATGTGTATATCCTGATGAGACGGCTCGTAACAAAAAAGTGGATATCCTGATGAGACAGCTAGTTACAAAAAGTGTGTATCCTGATGAGTCGGCTCATAACAAAAAAGTGGATATTCTGATGAGACGGCTCGTAACAAAAGAGTGGATATCCTGATGAGACGGCTCATAACAAAAAGTGTATATCCTGATGAGACGGCTCATAACAAAAAGTGTATATCCTGATGAGACGGCTCATAACAAAAAAGTGTATATCCTGATGATATGGCTAGATACAAAAAGTGTATATCCTGATGAGACGGCTAGTTACAAAAAGTGTATATCCTGATGAGACAGCTCGTAACAAAAAAGTGTATATCCTGATGAGACGGATAGATACAAAAAGTGTATATCCTGATGAGACGGCTAGATACAAAAAGTGTATATCCTGATGAGACGGCTAGATACAAAAAGTGTATATCCTGATGAGACGGCTAGATACAAAAAGTGTATATCCTAATGAGACGACTCATAACAAAAAAGTGTATATCCTGATGAGACGGCTCAGTACAAGATGGCTCGTCTGGATCTACACTTTTTGTATGCCGATTTAGATGTATCTAGTGTTGAAAGGGTTAAATTGGACTAAAACTAAAATTACAGTTTTCCCACCTCATTACACTACAGTACTCATTTCAAGGGATTAATACCTAAAGTTATGACTTTTAAATTTCGATATCAAATAGTGTAAACATTTCGAAACTGTTGCCATAGGAACAACGATTCCATGCCATTCACCTCATAATCGAGATAACAATTTATCTATTCAATGGACGGCAATTCCATTGTGCCACAAAAGGAAATTTAGCGATGTTTTGAAACCAAAGGTCGTTCACCCATTGGAGCTCGTTCGATGAGTACCGATGACATCTTAAAGGTTTAAAGTTCGAACAATGTAAATAGCAGCAGTGTATTTAACTCTTTGGCGGTGAAATTAACTTTCAAATATGTCATGTGCCGTAATGACACAATTCTAATGAAATTCCATGAAATATTTCCAGAGTTTTCAGCTAAAATTTCCAAAAAACACATTTAATGAATTGTCGTCTGCTTCAATTATTTATAATAACTATTTATAGCCTTTATTTTACCCAGCATGCAAAGAGTTAAATTTTATGAATGATTGATTTTTAATAATAATGGCTGCACTGTTAATGAAACAAGTTTGTTGATTGTGCCTACTCTTATTGGTGGAGGAAGCCATCTGAGCAGTATCCCAGGCACAGGTGGCCTACTCTTATTGGTGGAGGAAGCCATCTGAGCAGTATCCCAGGCACAGGTGGCCTACTCTTATTGGTGGAGGAAGCCATCTGAGCAGTATCCCAGGCACAGGTGGCCTACTCTTATTGGTGGAGGAAGCCATCTGAGCAGTATCCCAGGCACAGGTGGCCTACTCTTATTGGTGGAGGAAGCCATCTGAGCAGTATCCCAGGCACAGGTGGCCTACTCTTATTGGTGGAGGAAGCCATCTGAGCAGTATCCCAGGCACAGGTGGCCTACTCTTATTGGTGGAGGAAGCCATCTGAGCAGTATCCCAGGCACAGGTGGCCTACTCTTATTGGTGGAGGAAGCCATCTGAGCAGTATCCCAGGCACAGGTGGCCTACTCTTATTGGTGGAGGAAGCCATCTGAGCAGTATCCCAGGCACAGGTGGCCTACTCTTATTGGTGGAGGAAGCCATCTGAGCAGTATCCCAGGCACAGGTGGGCTCCCAGGGTAGAACCACCAACCTTTCACAAACAAACTGGAAAGCTTCCTCATGTGAAATAATCCGAGCCCAACCCTACTTGTGGAAGTCGTGATAGCACAGTGGATGCGCGTTCGCTTCAGGTGTGAAGGGTCCGGAGTTCGAGCCCCGGTGGAGCCATTACGATTGTGCCCTTAGGCAAGGCATTTAAATTCCATGTTGCCTCTTCTCTCTCCCTCGTGGCGATGGATTCCACCAGGAATGAGGTCTCGAGAGTGATTAATATAAGTTGTAAGAACTTGTTTCGCAAATCGAGCTAAAATAAATTTGTATAAACTATAACCCCAACCATAAATTCCAGATTCGAACCTGTGGTGATGGTGAAGTTATCGAGAGAGAGATGTATTTACTACAATCTCTATTACACTCTTAAATTATCTTGAAACCCTTTAAAATACCCTTACCTCCGACATTCATGACAAGTATAATCCCACAAGCACTTCAACACGGTCTTCCATCCTTCCATACACTTTTAAATTAAACGCCAATAAATTATGCTATATTGGTTAATACTTAGCCGGAAAGTTATCAACTGTTTGGGGCATTCTTGACATGTAATAATCTAAAATTCCTACTGTATCAGCCAGTTGTTTGATAAAACAGGAATGCCTGTATTTCTCACCTATTAATCTCTCATTTTTATTCATCTAAATAGAGCATTAGTATTGCTATCATTTGAAGATGTATAAATAGGCTTACAAAAAGTGTAGATCCAGATGAGCCGGCTCGTGACGCGCCATCTCATCAGAATCGGCACTTTTTGACAGTAATATTACTATATTTAGACAAAATTACCCATTTTGATAAATGAACTGGTCCAAATGTAATTTTCTTATTAATTAATTTTGGGCTAAAAATATGCACCAGTCCATGTCAGTTACTTGGTGTTGAATGGGTTAATTTATTTGCAGGGTCCCGTCAGAGGGTAAGAAAAAGGTGCTGCCAGTGCCTGGGGCTCGAACCTGGGATTCTACAGACTGGGCTGGTTGTGCCACATATACACAATCTCTCCGACCGTGACCATGTCTGTAATTCCAAGACAAGAACTCCAGTTCCAAGGAAACATTATTCAACCACTTTTCTTTATACTAATCTCTTTTTCTTCTCGTGCTCCGATTTGATAGTTCATGTTCTTGAACTTTCTTCAAATATTCCTTTAAATATTAACCATTTTCTTTTTTGCATCCAAAACTATTGACTCACTAATACAATAAGTTCTGAAATTCTTTAGTATATATACCTAGAATAGATTTCACGTATTTTCATTGTTATATATATATATATTATTCTATATTGTATATCAATCAATTGATAGGGAGAAGAATAGGGGTGTCACGATATCAGCAACCCATATCGCGATATATTGTGATATTTTATCAAATAATCGCGATATTTATCGCGATATATTGCCTATTCATTTGTCATGCATTGTGATTATATCTTTTTCTATTAAGAGTATTTAATAAGATGACACGGATTACTTTACACACATTTTAAGACACTATCTCATTCAACAGTATTTATTAACTTGAAAAACAACAAAACACTGAATAAAATAACAACTTAAATCGACTAGAGAATGTTTCAGAGAATGGTGAATATATACATAAGCACCGGTTGAAGCGATTGAGTTGTGTATAAAAAAGCAGATCCCCTGCATATACTGTATTTAGCTATGTATAGTGAGTGCACTATCGTGTATAATGCGCACCCACGATTTGGCACGAAAATCGGGGGGAAAACTGAGTTCCGATGTATACTGCGCACGTGAAAAACGCAATTTTCCAAGTCAAAATTTAACTTTTCTCAAGAATCGCTAAAAATTGTGCTCCGTGATTTTTACAACTTATATTAATCACTCGAGATACCTCATCTCTACACGTTCTCAAACATGTCAGCAGATGCTCAAACTTCTCAACACGTGTAGCCTACCTAATTAACTGGGACCCATTGTGAAAGGTTTGTCGAAATTAATTATCGCTAAATTTTTTTTTATGCAATGCATTTGTACATAGTAAATATTTCCCGTAAAAATAACCAACACATCGTGTCTTTAATCATGTCGTATTTAAAAACATACAGTATATTAAATCAAATAAACTATTATTACAAAGTTTCTTTATCTCTATGATATCGTACGATTGCAGCGTCGCTTTATGCGGCGAAGTACGTGAAAAGTACGGGAAATATTACATACGATAAAATCACGTGATGTTATCAAATCGCCATTTTTTATGCATTTACTAATTTCAATTAAATTCTTCAAAGTTTGCCAAAATAAACGCAATATATGCTAATTTTGTGGTCTTATTCATTTCATTTATTTATATAGACTATCAGCAACTGGTTTTAATAGCTAGTTTATAACGTTTGTCGAATGTAACAAATTATAGAATGACTGTGGGGCTCGTTTGGGTCGAATTTCACGAAATATTGGTCAATTTTGGTCTGGAAAAAAATGTCCTGATGTCTGTACTGGTGTATAATGCGCAGTAGATAAAATGGATGAGGATTTCAGTAAGAAATGTGCGCTCTATACATAGCTAAATACGGTAACCTTTTACTTGACGGTAGCTATGTTGTAAAATTGTCAGGACAAAAACTCTTTTTATAGTGAAGACATGAAAAACCGATGCCACCCCTCATAGATAATAAATAAGGCTGCAACGATCCACCAGAAGCTCGATCCGATCTGATTTTTTGTGCCGATTCGATCCATTATTTACAGATTACTTTCTAAGAAGCATACTCTGTGTTGCTTAATCCCGAGACCCTAGGGCAGTCTGGCTTCAGAGCAAATTAATTTACTGGTGTATAATCCTAGTTCCTACTACATATAAACAAAACTTGCAAGTCACATCACTTAACGTTTGAATAAAAGTAAACCAAAAGACAATAATAATAAATTAATAATACATGTACACGAAATGAGACCAAAGGAAATGACTACAAATTCAACTGTTGTAGATAATCCAGTGCACATGTCCAAGTGTGGAACAGTGTCCAAGTAATGAATGATGGCTTATATAAATCATCAGGAATTGCACTGACGTTGTTGGTATGGGTGAAAGTTCGGCGATTGACTCAGTCTTGTCGATGTTTAAGTCTACATAATGGTGTCTGTTTAGATTCTTCATTAAGTTTGATGTGGAACGAGATGGTGGATAGCTTACGTCGGTGAAATATAGAGAGCATGTGGCCTTTGTTTTCCTTCTTGTTAACATCTCGAAATCAAAAATGGCCCACACTAACTATTAGGATCATTATTTGGTAATAATTTTGATAAACAGACCTTTCATAAGTTTTAACGGGCTCATCGATTGGATAAATAGAATAAATTCAGCCAATCAGATTGTTTGTTTTATTTTACTGTTTGTATTCGACTAACTCGGCGTTTATCGCTGAAAACATTTAAAAGTCGGCATTCGGAATTGAATCGAAATTGACGGGACTTGGATTGAGTATAGAATCGGCGGCATGGAAACGGATTTAATCGTTGCAGCCCTAGATGATAAATACTGCTCAATATCGGTATTCAATTTTAATATCGCGATATTTTATCGGGGATCTTAATATCGCGATATACCGGTATATCGCGACACCCCTAGAAGAACTATATAAGTTTTCTTTCGTTCTAATCCCTTTCAGTCTACTGCTGTTAAATTATATGTAAAATGTTCATTTCTTGATTACATGTACAAATACTGAAATAAATAATGTTTAAACTAAGGAAACATTACAAAGTATTGTTTCTTTTCTTGGGGGATTTAATGTCGCAGCAACAGCATAGGTCATAATTATGGTGACTCCCCGGCTAATACTGGTGGAGGAAGACACCAGGTGCCCCTCTGAGCAGTATTTAATGCACAGGCGGGTACCTGGGTAGAACCACTGACCTCTCGCAAGCCAGCTGGATAGCTGCCTCACGTGAAAGAATTGGGATTCGAATCTACAGTGAGGGGCAAGTGATTTCGTAACAACTTGGCCACATATAATTACATATACAATGCAAGTGTTGCAAGATTAGCAATACTACCAAGGTCCCTCGTTGGGCGCCATCTGTTACAAGGCATGGAAAATGTACAGCCAGTCTGAGGCTAAAACTTGAGATGTGTGCTCTACTACCAAGGTCCCTCGTTGGGCGCCAGCTGTTACAAGGCATGGAAAATGTACAGCCAGTCTGAGGCTAAAACTTGAGATGTGTGCTCTACTACCAAGGTCCCTCGTTGGGCGCCAGCTGTTACAAGGCATGGAAAATGTACAGCCAGTCTGAGGCTAAAACTTGAGATGTGTGCTCTACTACCAAGGTCCCTCGTTGGGCGCCAGCTGTTACAAGGCATGGAAAATGTACAGCCAGTCTGAGGCTAAAACTTGAGATGTGTGCTCTACTACCAAGGTCCCTCGTTGGGCGCCAGCTGTTACAAGGCATGGAAAATGTACAGCCAGTCTGAGGCTAAAACTTGAGATGTGTGCTCTACTACCAAGGTCCCTCGTTGGGCGCCATCTGCTATAAGGCATGGAAACTGTACAGCCAGGACATCAGGCTACTTAATACAGGTTGGTTGCTTAATCCTTTCCTTCATAGAGATTTAGGTTAATATACTATTATATCTCCATACAAACGACAACCATTTAGCTGTCATGCAGTGGATAATTAGTCACCATATCTATCCCATCTTCATAGATATTACTGGGATTACATGAGATTCTGGACTTTATTATGAACATTGGTTTGGCTACTATATTGTCAATGTATGTCGTATTGGTAATGGCATCAAGAGGTGCTTATATGAGGGAAAGGGTTAATGTATGTTGTATTGGTAATGGCATTAAGAGGTGCTTCTATGAGGGAAAGGGTTAATGTATGTCATATTGGTAATGGCATTAAGAGGTGCTTCTATGAGGGAAAGGGTTAATGTATGTCATATTGGTAATGGCATCAAGAGGTGCTTCTATGAGGGAAAGGGTTATTGTATGTTGTATTGGTAATGGCATTAAGATGTGCTTCTATGAGGGAAAGGGTTATTGTATGTTGTATTGGTAATGGCATCAAGAGTTTATGATATATATATATTTCGGGTTTTACACCTGCATCAGCACCATTTTGGGCTATATCGCCGGTGGGCAGTTTACCTAACAACACTTTTCCTGGGCAGGCTCCAGCGGTTAACCAGTACTTGGGTGCACCAACCTCCGTAAGAAACTGCCAACTTTTTCATATAAATGAGACACGGTCTGAGCGGGGCTCGAACCCGTGACCATCAGTGATGATAGGTTACAGTGGTATACAAGTCAGCGACCTTAACCACTCGACCATGGAGGCGGACTGCTTCTATGAGGGAAAGGGTTAATGTATGTTGTATTGGTAATGGCATCAAGAGGTGCTTCTATGAGGGAAAGGGTTAATGTATGTTGTATTGGTAATGGCATCAAGAGGTGCTTCTATGAGGGAAAGGGTTAATGTATGTCGTATTGGTAATGGCGTCAATAGGTGCTTCTATGAGGGAAAGGGTTAATGTATGTCGTATTGGTAATGGCATCAATAGGTGCTTCTATGAGGGAAAGGGTTAATGTATGTCGTATTGGTAATGGCGTCAATAGGTGCTTCTATGAGGGAAAGGTTAATGTATGTCGTATTGGTAATGGCATCAAGAGGTGCTTCTATGAGGGAAAGGGTTAATGTATGTCGTATTGGTAATGGCATTAAGAGGTGCTTCTATGAGGGAAAGGGTTAATGTATGTCATATTGGTAATGGCATCAAGACATGCTTCTATGAGGGAAAGGGTTAATGTATGTTGCATTGGTAATGGCATCAAGAGGTGCTTGTATGAGGGAAAGGGTTAATGTATGTCGTATTGGTAATGGCATCAAGAGGTGCTTCTATGAGGGAAAGGGTTAATGTATGTTGTATTGGTAATGGCATCAAGAGGTGCTTCTATGAGGGAAAGGGTTAATGTATGTCGTATTGGTAATGGCATTAAGAGGTGCTTCTATGAGGGAAAGGGTTAATGTATGTCGTATTGGTAATGGCATCATGAGGTGCTTCTATGAGGGAATGGGTTAATGTATGTCGTATTGGTAATGGCATCAAGAGGTGCTTCTATGAGGGAAAGGGTTAATGTATGTCGTATTGGTAATGGCATCAAGAGGTGCTTCTATGAGGGAAAGGGTTAATGCATGTCGTATTGGTAATGGCATCAAGAGGTGCTTCTATGAGGGAAAGGGTTAATGTATGTCGTATTGGTAATGGCGTCAATAGGTGCTTCTATGAGGGAAAGGGTTAATGTATGTCGTATTGGTAATGGCATTAAGAGGTGCTTCTATGAGGGAAAGGGTTAATGCATGTCATATTGGTAATGGCATCAAGAGGTGCTTCTATGAGGGAAAGGGTTAATGCATGTCATATTGGTAATGGCATCAAGAGGTGCTTCTATGAGGGAAAGGGTTAATGTATGTCGTATTGGTAATGGCGTCAATAGGTGCTTCTATGAGGGAAAGGGTTAATGTATGTCGTATTGGTAATGGCATCAAGAGGTGCTTCTATGAGGGAAAGGGTTAATACATGTCATATTGGTAATGGCATCAAGAGGTGCTTCTATGAGGGAAAGGGTTAATGTATGTCGTATTGGTAATGGCGTCAATAGGTGCTTCTATGAGGGAAAGGGTTAATGTATGTCGTATTGGTAATGGAGTCAATAATTGCTTCTATGAGGGAAAGGTTAATGTATGTCGTATTGGTAATGGCATCAAGAGGTGCTTCTATGAGGGAAAGGGTTAATGCATGTCGTATTGGTAATGGCATCAAGAGGTGCTTCTATGAGGGAAAGGGTTAATGTATGTCGTATTGGTAATGGCATCAAGAGGTGCTTCTATGAGGGAAAGGGTTAATGTATGTCGTATTGGTAATGGCATTAAGAGGTGCTTCTATGAGGGAAAGGGTTAATGTATGTCGTATTGGTAATGGCATTAAGAGGTGCTTCTATGAGGGAAAGGCTTAATGTATGTCGTATTGGTAATGGCATCAAGAGGTGCTTCTATGAGGGAAAGGGTTAATGTATGTCGTATTGGTAATGGCATCAAGAGGTGCTTCTGTGAGGGAAAGGGTTAATGTATGTCGTATTGGTAATGGCATCAAGAGGTGCTTCTATGAGGGAAAGGGTTAATGCATGTCATATTGGTAATGGCATCAAAAGGTGCTTCTATGAGGGAAAGGGTTAATGTATGTCATATTGGTAATGGCATCAAGAGGTGCTTCTATGAGGGAAAGGGTTAATGTATGTCGTATTGGTAATGGCATCAAGAGGTGCTTCTATGAGGGAAAGGGTTAATGTATGTCATATTGGTAATGGCATCAAGAGGTGCTTCTATGAGGGAAAGGGTTAATGTATGTCATATTGGTAATGGCATCAAGAGGTGCTTCTATGAGGGAAAGGATTAATGTATGTCGTATTGGTAATGGCATCAAGAGGTGCTTCTATGAGGGAAAGGGTTAATGTATGTCGTATTGGTAATGGCGTCAAGAGGTGCTTCTATGAGGGAAAGGGTTAATGTATGTCGTATTGGTAATGGCATCAAGAGGTGCTTATATGAGGGAAAGGGTTAATGTATGTCATATTGGTAATGGCATCAAGAGGTGCTTCTATGAGGGAAAGGGTTAATGTATGTCGTATTTGTAATGGCATCAAGAGGTGCTTCTATGAGGGAAAGGGTTAATGTATGTTGTATTGGTAATGGCATCAAGAGGTGCTTCTATGAGGGAAAGGGTTAATGCATGTCGTTTTGGTAATGGCATCAAGACATGCTTCTATGAGGGAAAGGGTTAATGTATGTTGTATTGGTAATGGCATCAAGACGTGCTTCTATGAGGGAAAGGGTTAATGTATGTCATATTGGTAATGGCATCAAGAGGTGCTTCTATGAGGGAAGTGTTAATGGAGGTGACCACTAACACAGGTTTGACTGTATGTACAAGTCATCCAAATTAGCTTCTGTACCATTCTTTCAGATCATAATCATATTGCCATATCAAGTGAGACAGCTTGCTACACAATTAGAAGAAGAATAATGTCACTGTAACACAGACTAATACAAAACATGAGGTTGATAAATACATTAATACTAAATACTTTTCTAATGATGACGCAAAGTGAAGTCGTGTTAGCGCAGTGGTAGCGTGTTCCCTTCTAATGCGAAAGCCCTAGAGTTCACACCCAGCTGTAGATGCTACGATTGTGCCATCAGGCAAGGCATTTAAATTCCACATTGCCTATACTCTCTCCTTCATGGCGATGGATTCCATCAGGAATGAGGTCTCAAGAGTAATTAATATACTCTCTCCTTCATGGCGATGGATTCCATCAGGAATGAGGTCTCGAGAGTAATTAATATACTCTCTCCTTCATGGCGATGGGTTCCATCAGGAATGAGGTCTCGAGAGTAATTAATATACTCTCTCCTTCATGGCGATGGATTCCATCAGGAATGAGGTCTCGAGAGTAATTAATATACTCTCTCCTTCATGGCGATGGATTCCATCAGGAATGAGGTCTCGAGAACGATTAATCTAACGTTGTAAAGACTTGTTTTTGCAATCGAGCTAAAATAACTTTGAATAAACTAATGTAAAATAACTTACCACCTCCTAACGGAGGTTATGTTTTTCACCCTGGGTTGTTTGTTTGTTTGATTGTGTGTTTGTTTGTGTGTGTGTTTGTTTGTGTGTTTGTTTGTGTGTTTGTTTGTGTTTTGTGTGTGTGTTTGTGTGTTTGTGTGTGTGTTTTTGTTTGTTTGTGTGTTTGTTTGTGTGTTTGTGTGTGTGTTTGTTTGTGTGTTTGTTTGTTTGTGTGTTTGTGTGTGTGTGTGTGTGTGTGTGTGGTTTGTGTGTGTTTGTTTGTGTGTTTGTGTGTTTGTTTGTTTTCCTTATTTCTAACTGAAAGCTGTGGATATATAACACATAATTGTCATGAGATATTTCGCGTCTAGCATGTAGTGTTAAATCTTCAGCTAGTGCGAGAACAATTAATGTATACAAGGGAGAAGATGGTTGACTTGGCCATGTGTTGATTCTATATATATAATCTATATCCAAAACCTCTCCCTGAGTTTACAATAGGGAGAAGTGAGGCAACTGAAGGAGAATATTTCTCCCACATCCGCATACAGATCAAGTCGTGAAATCGTTACTAAATATACTTACAATGGAACTTTGAGGATCTCGAACCATCGGAATGCCTGTACAGGGTTCGAACAACCTTAGCACTCCCAAACCGCTTGTACTTCTTGCTGACATCGTTATAGAACCAGTCGAACGATTTGTGCTTCAAGTCCCTGTGATAGTGGGAAAACCAGATTGAAGCATTTGCTAATTAACCCTTTCAACACTACAGGCCTCTCAATAGGCTTACAAAAAGTGTAGATCCAGATGAGCCATCTCATGACGAGCCATCTCATCAGGATCTGCACTTTTTGCCAGTAATATTACTATTTTTTAGATAAAAATTACCCATTTTCATAAATGAACTGGTCCAAATGTAATTTTCTTATTAATTTATTGGTCTGAAAATATCATGCACCAGTCCATGTCAGTTACTTGGTGTTGGATGGGTGCACCAGTCCATGTCAGTTACTTGGTGTTGAATGGGTGCACCAGTCCATGTCAGTTACTTGGTGTTGAATGGGTGCACCAGTCCATGTCAGTTACTTGGTGTTGAATGGGTGCACCAGTCCATGTCAGTTACTTGGTGTTGAATGGGTGCACCAGTCCATGTCAGTTACTTGGTGTTGAATGGGTGCACCAGTCCATGTCAGTTACTTGGTGTTGAATGGGTGCACCAGTCCATGTCAGTTACTTGGTGTTGAATGGGTGCACCAGTCCATGTCAGTTACTTGGTGTTGAATGGGTGCACCAGTCCATGTCAGTTACTTGGTGTTGAATGGGTGCACAAGTCCATGTCAGTTACTTGGTGTTGAATGTGTGCACCAGTCCATGTCAGTTACTTGGTGTTGAATGGGTGCACCAGTCCATGTCAGTTACTTGGTGTTGAATGGGTGCACCAGTCCATGTCAGTTACTTGGTGTTGAATGGGTGCACCAGCCCATGTCAGTTACTTGGTGTTGAATGGGTGCACCAGTCCATGTCAATTACTTGGTTATATTTTATATTTATATTTCGGGTTTTACGCCTGCATCAGCACCATTTTGGGCTATATCGCCGGCGAGCAGTTTACCTAACAACACCTTTCCTGGGCAGGCTCCAGCGGTTAACCAATTACTTGGTGTTGAATGGAAGTTCAGTGGATACTCTCCAGACAACACGTAACTAAATATGTGCTATTGGATAGTTAATTTAACCCGTTCCCACGTATAGACACATTAGGTGGTATTTCTACCCCACCTCTATAGAGATTAAGGCTTGCATATCTACCCCACCTCTATAGAGATTAAGGCTTGCATATCTACCCCACCTCTATAGAGATTAAGGCTTGCATATCTACCCCACCTCTATAGAGATTAAGGCTTGTATATCTACCCCACCTCTATAGAGATTAAGGCTTGTATATCTACCCCACCTCTATAGAGATTAAGGCTTGTTTATCTATCCTATCTCTATAGAGATTAAGGCTTGTATATCTACCCCACCTCTATAGAGATTAAGGCTTGTTTATCTATCCTACCTCTATAGAGATTAAGACTTGTATATCTACACCACATCTATAGAGATTAAGGCTTGTATATCTACACCACCTCTATAGAGATTAAGGCTTGTTTATCTATCCTATCTCTATAGAGATTAAGGCTTGTATATCTACACCACATCTATAGAGATTAAGGCTTGTATATCTACACCACCTCTATAGAGATTAAGGCTTGTTTATCTATCCTATCTCTATAGAGATTACGGCTTGTATATCTATCCCACATCTATAGAGATTAAGGCTTGTATATCTACCCCACCTCTATAGAGATTATAGCTTGTATATCTACACCACCTCTATAGAGATTAAGGCTTGTATATCTACCCCACCTCTATAGAGATTATAGCTTGTATATCTACACCACCTCTATATAGATTATAGCTTGTATATCTACACCACCTCTATAGAGATTATGTGTTGTATATCTGCACCACCTCTATAGAGATTAATTGCTTGTATATCTACCCCACCTCTATAGAGATTATGTGTTGTATATCTGCACCACCTCTATAGAGATTAAGGCTTGTATATCTACCCCACCTCTATAGAGATTATAGCTTGTATATCTACACCACCTCTATAGAGATTAAGGCTTGTATATCTACCACACCTCTATAGAGATTAAGGCTTGCATATCTACCCCACCTCTATAGAGAGTATGTGTTGTATATCTACCCCACCTCTATAGAGATCAAGGCTTGTATATCTACCCCATCTCTATAGAGATCAAGGCTTGTATATCTACCCCACCTCTATAGAGATTATGTGTTGTATATCTACCCCACATCTATAGAGATTAAGGCTTGTTTATCTACACCACCTCTATAGAGATTATAGCTTGTATATCTACCCCACCTCTATAGAGATTATAGCTTGTTTATCTACACCACCTCTATAGAGATTATAGCTTGTTTATCTACACCACCTCTATAGAGATTATAGCTTGTATATCTACCCCACCTCTATAGAGATTAAGGCTTGTTTATCTACCCCACCTCTATAGAGATTATAGCTTGTATATCTACCCCACCTCTATAGAGATCAAGGCTTGTATATCTACCCCACCTCTATAGAGATCAAGGCTTGTATATCTATCCCATCTCTATAGAGATCAAGGCTTGTATATCTACCCCACCTTTATAGAGATTAAGGCTTGTTTATCTACACCACCTCTATAGAGATTAAGGCTTGTATATCTACACCACCTCTATAGAGATCAAGGCTTGTATATCTACCCCACCTTTATAGAGATTAAGGCTTGTATATCTACACCACCTCTATAGAGATCAAGGCTTGTATATCTACCCCACCTCCATTGAGATTATGGGTTGTATCCCCTTATTCTCACCCTTATTAAGGGTGTTTCTCTTTGCTAGTGTGTTTTACATTTATTTATCGTCGCTACCGGTTGCCCATATGAGCGACGCCTCCTGAAGAGATTAGTCATTTTAGATTTGTGGAGGATAGTGCAATGATACAGACAAACACCCATTCCAGAGACTCCTCTTGTTCTTTTACGTGCACAATATAAAGCATGGACACGAGACCTCGGTTTAACGTCCCATCTGAAAGACTGTTCATTTTATTAGGGTCAGACGGGAGATCAAATCTGCGATCCCTGGATTACCAGTCCAGCATGTTACAACTGGACTACAGATCGGTCTGTTTTCCGCAATTGAGCAAAAAAAAAAAACTTGTATAAACTATGACTTTGCTAGACGACTAATGGGACAATGGAAACAGTGAATTCCCTGTTTGATACAGTAGAGGAAGCCACCAGGTGTCCAATGTACAGTATTTCAGGCTAGGGCATGTTACCACTGGACTACAGATCCAGGCTAGGGCGGGTGTCAGTGTGGTGGAGGCAGACCCAGCAGGATGCTGCCATACTTGACAAAATCTGGGCTCCAACCCATAGTGCTTAGAGGTAACTGATTGCCAGTTCATGGCATTAATAAATTGTCCTAGGACCAACTCCCTCCCTTGCCCCCTAAAACACCAGAAAACTAACAATTGGTCTTTCATTCTTATACTTTATTTTATTATATAAATGTCACTGTAAATGTTGCTGTAAATGTCGTAAATGTCGCTGTAAATGTTGCTGTAAATGTCACTGTAAATGTTGCTGGAAATGACACTGTAAATGAAACTGTAAGTGTCGCTGTAAATGTCGCTGTAAATGTAACTGTAAATGTTGCTGTAAATGTTGCTGTAAATTCCAATGTAAATGTTGCTGTAAATTCCAATGTAAATGTTGCTGTAAATTCCAATGTAAATGTTGCTGTAAATGTCATTGTAAATGTTGATGTAAATGTCAATAGTTGAAAAAAATAATGCTTAAACTAAAATACAATGAAACGTTTGAATGCTTATGCAGAAAATGAAATCATTGAACAAAAAGCAATATACCAGGGGAGGTAACTTGTTTTGGAGCAATTTGTTTGTATTTCTTTCAAGGGAGGCAAATACATCAACCTTGTTTATAAAAAAATAAAAGCACTCTGCCGTGATAATTTGACAAGCAAAATCAATGAAAGATAATAACATTCCACAGAGTACTTCAATCACGATTGTAATTTAATGTAATTATCCATATTTATGCAAAACTGCTCTGTAAACACGTTTCCCTTGCGTTGTAATCACATACCGTAGTTGCTTTTATTTTGTGGCTAGTACATTTCAGAATCTAATGAAATACCGTATTTGTTTTACCAAATGTCCAATTCCTTATTTCAATTGTTGTAAATAATTGTGTACATGATAGAAAATAAATATGTTTAAACCAAGCGCCCAAATATTAACAGCATAACAGTACGGTTTTTGTTGTTGAGTTTGTAGTAACATATCACAAACACAGTGCATTTAGTTAAAAAACAGAATTGTTTTAATACAGTGAATCAGCAGCAGATTTTCCTACCCCACCTCTGTAGATTTTACACCGGGTGGAACCCTTAGGCACAACACATAAACATACATATTGCCTCTTCTCTCTCTCCATCATGGCGGTGGATTCCTATCAGGAATAAATATGATGTTGTAAGAACTTTTTCGGCAAATGATTGTGTGTTTTACGGTTATTTATCGTCGCTACCGGTTGCCCATATGAGCGACACCTCCTGCAGAGATTAGTTATTTTAGATGTTTGGAGGATAGTGCAATGATACAGACATAAACCCATTCCAGAGTCTCCTGGTTTTTTTAACTTGCACAGTGTAAAGCACCGACACGAGACCTCGGTTTAACGTCCCATCTGAAAGACTGTTAATTTTATTAGGGTCAGATGGGGGATCGAACCTGCGATCCCTGGATTACCAGTTCAGCATGTTACCACTGGACTACAGATCGGTCTGTTTTCCGCAATTGAGCAAAAAAAAAAAACTTGTATAAACTATGACATATAATTATGTCATTAACATTAATTTCGACATTTAGCTATAATGTCAAAATGTTTACATTTACATAATTTGGCACTGAGTGGTCCTAACTCCTTACAAGTTTGTGTAGTACTATTCTGTACCCACATTGTTTCACATCATTTCTGTCCTGGTACAATATACATGTACCTAACAGCCCTTTCGATCGAATCTCTATTTCTACCCCCTCCCCCCACCCACCCATCCCCATAGCAACGGAGGTTAAATGTTTTTGGCTGTGTCAGTGTGTGTATGGGATAACTCAAAAAGTTGCAGCTGGATTTTGATGAAATTGTGTTGATATATAGCAGGTTGATCCTGGATGAAGTGATTCTATTTTGGGAGAAATAGGTCGCAGTCTGTTGTCAGGGCGATCAGCGAAGTGTCCACTCCTGGTGGAAGTGAATCTTTCCACTCCCGTTGATTTCCAATCGTTAGTAGTAAACTATACATGCTTGAAGCTAGAATACAAAGCAAGCTAGACATATACGTTCTAATCGTTAGTAGTAAACTATACATGCTTGAAGCTCGAATACAAAGCAAGCTAGACATATACGTTCTAATCGTTAGTAGTAAACTATACATGCTTGAAGCTAGAATACAAAGCAAGCTAGACATATACGTTCTAATCGTTAGTAGTAAACTATACATGCTTGAAACTCGAATACAAAGCAAGCTAGACATATACGTTCTAATCGTTAGTAGTAAACTATACATGCTTGAAGCTAGAATACAAAGCAAGCTAGACATATACGTTCTAATCGTTAGTAGTAAACTATACATGCTTGAAACTCGAATACAAAGCAAGCTAGACATATACGTTCTAATCGTTAGTAGTAAACTATACATGCTTGAAACTCGAATACAAAGCAAGCTAGACATATACGTTCCAATCGTTAGTAGTAAACTATACATGCTTGAAGCTAGAATACAAAGCAAGCTAGACATATACGTTCTAATCGTTAGTAGTAAACTATACATGCTTGAAGCTAGAATACAAAGCAAGCTAGACATATACGTTCTAATCGTTAGTAGTAAACTATACATGCTTGAAGCTCGAATACAAAGCAAGCTAGACATATACGTTCTAATCGTTAGTAGTAAACTATACATGCTTGAAGCTCGAATACAAAGCAAGCTAGACATATACGTTCTAATCGTTAGTAGTAAACTATACATGCTTGAAGCTAGAATACAAAGCAAGCTAGACATATACGTTCTAATCGTTAGTAGTAAACTATACATGCTTGAAGCTAGAATACAAAGCAAGCTAGACATATACGTTCTAATCGTTAGTAGTAAACTATACATGCTTGAAGCTAGAATACAAAGCAAGCTAGACATATACGTTCTAATCGTTAGTAGTAAACTATACATGCTTGAAGCTAGAATACAAAGCAAGCTAGACATATACGTTCTAATCGTTAGTAGTAAACTATACATGCTTGAAGCTAGAATACAAAGCAAGCTAGCCATATACGTTCTAATCGTTAGTAGTAAACTATACATGCTTGAAGCTAGAATACAAAGCAAGCTAGACATATATGTTCTAATCGTTAGTAGTAAACTATACATGCTTGAAGCTAGAATACAAAGCAAGCTAGACATATACGTTTTAATCGTTAGTAGTAAACTATACATGCTTGAAACTCGAATACAAAGCAAGCTAGACATATACGTTCTAATCATTAGTAGTAAACTATACATGCTTGAAGCTAGAATACAAAGCAAGCTAGACATATACGTTCTAATCGTTAGAAGTAAACTATACATGCTTGAAGCTAGAATACAAAGCAAGCTAGACATATACGTTCTAATCGTTAGTAGTAAACTATACATGCTTGAAGCTAGAATACAAAGCAAGCTAGACATATACGTTCAATGGGACACCTATAGGAAATATCATGTGCCCTTTCAAATTGGTCATAACCCCGTGACCTTGAGCATTTTGTTTCTTTTAGGTCAAATACCAGCAGGGGGGGTTTGCATCTCTCCGGGTTCCTTTCCCTACTTTCTTTTGTTATATCTTGCTGTGTGGACTGAACAATTACTCAATTTCAAAACAAATGCAATATTTCGTTGCCATTCGGGGAAACAGTCAAAACTATTGTCCCGAGATGCTTTGGACGATGAACTATTGCAAGAGGCCACATGACCAATCAATAGTAGAGTTGAAGAAATTAAAGTACTATTGCCTGCGCAGGGAAACTGTTTCATAGACAAGCGGCCAATTGTAAAAATGTAATAAAAACTATTTATTTTATGATTGTGAAACAAGCCGTAACAACTTATAGTAATCACTGTGGTTGACTCGGACGAAAACGCGAGTGCTTATTTGTATGGGAGGAAAGTTTAAACTTTATTTATTTTACAACGATTGCGAAGCAAGTTTTAACAACTTATATTAATCACTCTCTTTGGCGTGGATGAAAGTGTAAATGTGGTCATTCGTGTGGGAGGAAACCGGAAAAAAAATTGGGGAACACAGTCAAACCTAACGAATTACTATTTATATAGGAGGGTGGGGTACATTGTAATAATCAAAAATAGCTTACACTTCATTAAGACATGCTTTACACACGTAGCCCTTGATGCTGTCGTCGTAGTTAGCGCACGACTTGCAGACGAACAGCCTGCACTGTTGACACGTCTGCTTGCGGTTAAAGATGAACCCGAAGCTCTGGCAACAGCGTATACAACATGTCTCGTTAAACTTCTGTTGCTTCGTCAACACCTCCGTCTTAGTATCCTCCTCATTGATAACCTCTTCAATTTTACTGAAGTAGAACGACTTCAAATTTTACTGGAATAGAACGCCTTCAATATTTTTACTGGAATAGAACGACTTCAAATTTACTGAAATAGAACATCTTTTTTTAATGGAATAGAACGCCATCAATTTTACTGCCATAGAACACCTTCAAAAAAATTACTGGAATAGAATGCCTTCAATTTTTAATGGAATAGAACGCCTTCTCTTTTTTACTGGAATAGAACACCTTCAATTCTTTACTGGAATAGAATGCCTTCAATTTTTTACTGCAATAGAACGCCTTCAATTTTTACTGAAATAGAGCACCTTCAGTTTTACTGAAATAGAACGCCTTCAGTTTTGCTGAAATAAAATGCCTTCAATTTTACTGCAATAGAACACCAGTCCTTCAATTTTACTGCAATAGAACACCATTCTATGTTTGCTGAAATAAAACGTCTTTTCCTGAACTAGAACACCATCAATTTTTACTGAAATAGAACACATTCATGTTTTTAGTGTAATGTGCACCTTATATTTTTACTGCAATAGAATGTTTAAGTTTAAAGTTGGTTTGTTTTGCTGAAATAGAACAAACACCTTTGCTTTTTACTGTATTAGAACACCTTCACTTTTAATTGGAATAGAACATTTTCAGATTTACTGAAATAGAATGCAAAACAAACTGAAAAAGAACAGAATTAGATTGCCTCCAATTAAACTTCAATTTTCCTGAAATAGAACGCTAGGATAAATAATAATATCCAAAGCCTCAGCTGTCCGGTTAGTGCAGTGGTTAGCATGCTCGCTTCTCACCAATGCAACCTGGGTTTGATCCTCGGACCGGGAAGTATGTGAGATGGTACGGTGGTCGCCAGATCGGACAGGTGGGTTTTCTCCGGGTACTCCGGTTTCCTCCCACACGAATGACTGCATTTACGCTTTCATCCGAACTAAGTTGTTAAAGCTTGTTTCGCAATAGTTGTAAAATAAATAAATTTAAACTTTAAACTTAAAAGCATCAGTGGGGAATCTGAGGGGTTGTCGAGTTTGAGCAAAGCAAGAACCGTAGTGATGGTGTCCATAGGCAAGACATTTAAATCCAGGTTGCATTTAATCTCGCTTACGGAGCTATATTGCATCAACGAGGTATCAAGAACGCTCAGTCACATATAAATATGTATTTTCGGGAATGGCCGTAATTAATGTTGCTAGAACTTGTGGTCAGACCCGTTTTTGCCTTTATTTAATTTGTCATGTTTTGTATTCACATGTATATGTAAAACGAATCGAGCAATAAAATATGATTAAACTGAAGTGGTTACGGTTGTTGACTGTAACCTATCATCACTGATGGTCATGGGTTCGAGCCCCTCATGGCGATGGATTCCATCAGGAATGAGGTCTCGAGAGTTGTAAGAGCTTGTTTCGCAACGGAGCTAAAATAAATTTGAAAACAATTCAGAAATAAATATGCATAAAACTGAACTACTATAAAAAGTGACCACCAACACCAACACCAACACCAACACCAACACCAACAGTCCATACTGAGTTTGCCATCACCACAACACCAAGCTAGAGCACCGCTCTTTGCTACTTCAACCACCCCTGTGCAACATCTACCTATGGCTATATAACGCGTTTCAAGTTAACTTGATGGCGGTAGACTTCAGCCAATGGCAGGCACCCGGGTAGAACATCTAGTTTATACAAATTTATCTTAGCTCGATTGCGAAACAAGTTATTTCAACTTATATAAATCACTCTCGAGACCTCATTCCTGATGGAATCCATCGCCATGAAGGAGAGAGAAGAGGCAATGTGGAATTTAAATGCCTTGCCTAAGGGCACAATCGTAACGGCTCCAGTGGGGCTCGAACTCCGGACCGAACATCTGATCTTATGCATGTAAATCCTTACCTTAGTCTTTCCCTTTCTTTCTGCCTCAGTTCGAAATCTTTCTGTATCACTTGAAGAATCTGTTGGGCCTCCTCCGGCGATAGATTGTTAAGGTTCATGGATTTTCCCATCCTTGGTTCTATCCATGCATCCTGCGGTCCTGGAATAAGTCAAATTATTATAAATCAAGATATGCTGAATAATACAGGCTACTGCAGGACTCATTCTAGAGGGCGATTTGGGCGAAATAGTCCCTAGTGACCCTGACCCCAAAAAAAAATGGGTCTCTGTCTGTATCATGCACTATCCTCCAAACTCTAAAATGACTAATCTCTTCAGAAGGTGTTGCTCATATGGGCAACCGGTACCGATGATAAATAAACGTAAAACACACCAATTTGTTGGCAGATTAACACTAATTTAGCAGACTGCTTATGCAATTAAGTGGGATACAGTCTGAGGGTTGTGTAATTATAGAATAAACTGACAAAGAACTTATATAGGAATGGTTTTATGCAGGGACTACGTAAATAATTGACAAAATATGTATTTAAGAGATATGCAACTAAGTGGAACGCACTGCACTGTATTCACCCGATGTGTGTTGGTTGATCAACACATACCTTTAACACTTTGCACGCTAGCGGCAGATAAAATTGTTTTTACAAAACAGCATAGAGCCACACAGATCGTTCCGTCTGATCAGGCTCTATGCTGTTTGCTTTTCGGATAATGGAACTAACAGGCGCGTAGCTAGGCTTACGCATGTACGCACATGCATAAGATGTATTTTGACAGTTCCTGAAAATGAAAATTAAATAAATGCGAAAAATGCATTAAAAACTGGGTCGTAAGGGGGTAAGGTGGGACACTGACATTGATCATTCACTAGAAAGCAGACATGAACGAAATGTCAACAGATTGTAGCTGATGTTCATAGTAGGAAATATAGTCACCTGAGACAATATAGCAGGGAAAATATCTCCGGGTGGGGCATGCCCCCAGACCCCCCTAGAATGGTGTGTAAACCATATTTAGGCCTAGCTACGCACCTGGCTAATACACTTGGCTGAATAGCAAACAACATAGATCCTGATCAGACGTGGCGCTAAGCAAATGTGCTTTTATTTACCCAGCAGGCAAAGGGTTACAAGTTGCTTTACCTCTAACATTCTATTCTTCAAGGGTTAGACTTCCAAAGTCTTGTTTTGTTTGTTTTTGGGGTTTAAAGTCGCACCACCAGCTCAAGTCATACATCATATCGTGGAAGTCGTGATAGCGCAGTGGATGCGCATTCGCTTCAGGTGAGTTCGAGCCCCGCTGGAGCCATTACGATTGTGCCCTTAGGCAAGGCATTTAAATCCCATGTTGCCTCTTCTCTCTCCCTCGTGGCCATGGATTCCATCAGGAATGAGGTCTCGAGAGTGATTTATATAAGTTGAAATAACTTGTTTCGCAATCGAGCTAAAATAAATTTGTATAAACTAAGTCATACGGGACTGTCCAGCTATTATTGATGGAGGAAGACACTCCAAGAAGCATTGCCATACAGGCACCCTGGTAGAACCACCAACCTACTGCAAGCCAGCTGGAGAGCCTCCTCACATGAAATAATTTGACACCCCCAGTGGGATTCAAACCTTCACCGGTGAGTGGCAAGTGATTTGACCGACCGTAACAACTCGGCCACAGATGCCCCTAAAGACTTCTAAGGACTTCTAAAGACTTTGTAAGACTTTTGCTTGACATGCTTGAGTAAATATTGCAACTGGGCAAGTTCAAAAAAAAATATGGGAAACTTACCATTATGTAAGTTATATTTTCAAAGATCATGTAACTTAATCAATACGGTAAGTTACATTTTATAAGATCATGTAACTTAATCAATACGGTAAGTTACATTTTATAAGATCATGTAACTTAATCAATACGGTAAGTTACATTTTATAAGATCATGTAACTTAATCAATACGGTAAGTTACATTTTATAAGATCATGTAACATAATCAATACGGTAAGTTACATTTTATAAGATCATGTAACATAATCAATATGGTAAGTTACATTTTATAAGATCATGTAACTTAATCAATATGGTAAGTTACATTTTATAAGATCATGTAACATAATAACGGTAGTTTGATGCGGTAGTTTGATGCGACACAAAAATAAGTTTCAGCCTCATAGAAATCACTGTAAATGAAATCTTGACAGCTTGAAACGTATCCCTGGATGTTCCAGCGGGGGTGGGGAAGACTGTATATACAATGCACCTACAGGTATGCCATAGAGATATTGCTGGAAAAAGGTGGTGCAGTGCGAGATGGTCCTACTTTGGTTTAAACCCCACCCCGTCTGACCCTAATAAAATTAACAGTCTTTCAGATGGGACGTTAAACCGAGGTCTCGTGTCGGTGCTTTACACCGTGCACGTAAAAGAACCAGAGGAGATTCTGGAATTGGTCTCTGTCTGTATCATGCACTATCCTCCAAAATCTAAAATAACTAATCTCTTCAGGAGGCATCGCTCATATGGGCAACTGGTAGCGACGATAAATAAACGTAAAGCACCGACACGACACCTCGGTTTAACGTCCCATCTGAAAGACTGTTAATTTTAGTAGGGTCAGATGGGGGATCAAACCTGCGATCCCTGGATTACCAGTCCAGCGTGTTACCACTGGACTACAGATCCATCCATTATTCAGTAAATTTAGGGGTTAATTTATACTAAGGTATCACATACCCAATTCTATCTACCTACTGTTGTAATCTCAAACATTATTAATAATATTATAATAATCTATGAAAACTAGGTCAATACATTTATGTCCTACTAAATGAATGAATTAAATCCCTGCAATAAATTAACCAAGACTAGAATGGGGATAATCTGTAGAGGTGTGTGGGTATTATAAACACCTAAAATAGCTGCCAGACTTACAGTGGATAGTAGTTGGAAGTGATTCAAGGCCATCAATTCAAACTATCGGCCATACTCTTCTATATGACGAGTTATTCCTGATGGAACCCATGGCCATGAGAGAGACTGTGGATGTTTTAAGTCAGAGGGGTCATAATTGTTAAACTATTAAATCTTAAAAGTTGTTAAAAAATGTATATTTTATATAGAAAAGTTGTAAACGAAAACTTTCAATCAAGTGTAATGTATATAATTGTGCATACAAATTGTACATATTTACTCTTTTGGAATATTGTTAGATTTATTTGTCAATTTATAAAATCATTTCAGAATACTCGCCTATAAGACAACATTTTTACCACCAGATTATGGCCTCAATGCGGATTCCTGTCTTATAAGTGAGTGCTAAAAAAAAAGTAAATTTTTTCAAAATGTGTTAAATTAACCCATTCAACCCCAAGTAACTGACATGGACTGGTCCATGATATTTTCAGACCAATAAATTAATAAGAAAATTACCTTTGGACCAGTTCATTTATCAAAATGGGTAATTTTATCTAAAAATAGTAATAATTATTACTGGCAAAAAAGTGCAGATCCTGATGAGACGGCTCGTCACGAGCCGGCTCGTCACGAGCCGGCTCATCTGGATCTACACTTTTCATAAGCCTATTTAGAGGCCTGTGGGGTTGAAAGGGTTAATGGTATCCATAATTATGTTTTAGAAACAACCTGACACTGAAAGTTTCTTCAACTTGCACTGGCTAGACCTGCAATTATACATGGTCTGGTGTCCATTTTATCAACCCGTCTTATATGTGAGTGCATACCAAAACCCACAGATTTCAGGACAAAAGTAACGTGAGATCGCCTTATAGGCGAGTATGGAAGGTAGTCAACATTCCAACTACTTCCACCCACTACAAATTCCTCTTACATTCAAACTTTTAATTACAAATTCTAAATGGGCTTATCTTTTTCTACAAAAGATCAATTTTGTTTACCTCGACATTTTAACAAGCTTCCTACGTTTAAAGTTTCATAAACAATCTTCTATTTCGTACATCCTGTTGCAACGTTAATAGGACTTTTGTAATGTACAAAGGAGCCTTAATCTTTGCTAACAATTTGCTGTTCAAGTGAAGTTCAAATTTTCGATCTTGGATCATTGTCGATTGACAATGCATTTTATTTATAGAAGGTTAAATTATCTATAATGATACGCATCAATGCATATATCTTCTCCAAACCTGTACTTTCCTATAATCCCTACAGCTTGATCATTTTCTATATAAATTATATTAATTTGATTCCACAAACATAAAGCCAGCCCGGCTCCATAATGCGATCATTTTTCCTTGAGTCAATAATTAAATTAAGGAATGAATAACGAGTTACTAGATTCATCGGGGTATGAACTACATTGGTCGTATCAAAAGTGGGTGGAGGCCAAATGTAGTTCATACCCCAATGGAAACTATTAACCCACGATTCATTACTTATATTTACCCTAAATATTCTTTTCAGTGAAACAAAGAAAATATCTCACATAAATTTAAAATGTTTTTAGTCCAGATTTGCAACTTACCGTGTGCCGGAACATGTAAATAGATCAACCTTGGAACAGCGTAAACTATAAGACACGCTTATTCTCGTGACGAATGCTGCCCAACATTGCGAATGTGCATGCCCGTAACTTCGAGCGCGTATGTCATTAGTTGGGAATGTATGCAACCAGGGCAGATACGTTCATCGAAGGAAATGCAATAACGATGTAAATATAATATAATAAAGATGCAAATTTATATGTTTGCGTTTATTTATTGTCGCCTTCTGAAGAAATTTGTCATTTTAGATTGTTGGAGGATAGTGCAATGATACAGATAGACACATTCCAGAGCTTCCTCTGGTTCTTTTACGTGCACGGTGTAAAGCAGCGACACGAGACCTCGGTTTACCGTCCCATCTGAAAGACTGTTAATTTTATTAGGGTCAGACGGGGGATCGAACCTGCGATCCCTGGATTAACCAGACCAGTTTCAAGTGTTATTTAACGGGTTTATTATAATAATGCATATTAAATACTTGTTGACACTTTTCTATCAAACCTGTTCATAATTGATCAGCTCAATTGCAAACATGAGGGCAGGTGTGGGTATATATTTTATGCATTTACAATTTTATTCTTTACAAAATATTTTGAAAATTTGCCATCTCGTTACACAAACCACATTCTGGCTTTCAAATAACCCAGCAATATTGAACTTTTACCAATTTAAATGCTGGAGTATATTAGCACCTACCTAGGATCAATAAACACTACATTTTTTTGTATGTGATTTAAACGGTATTTATTCATTTGAAGCATTTAAAAAGCACTAAGTCACCGATGCTCTATTGCCCGACAACGTCATGGATGCTCTATTGCCCGACAACGTCATCGTTGCTGAAGTTATTTGCCAAATAATGTTTGCTTGTTCTTCAGGTAGAACTCTTTGCACACTGTGAAAGTACCAGTCAAATATGTCCTGCAAGTTCCTTAGAATTAGTTTTCAGTTACAAATAAGAAAAAACACATTAATGAATTGACAGTTTTAGGGTTTATTCTAGAGAGGGAAAAAGGGCAGGGTCGGTCAGAAATGGGCAGGGTGATCATAAAAGAGGCAGGGTGCATTTTGAGCCGTGATGAGGTGCGGGAGGAGGTATTTTGGGGTTATCCCTTAGACAATTTTGCTAACTTACTTACGGTGCTTGATCAAAGAGGCAGTAAGTCAGTACATATTGGTGATATGGGTGGACAAGTTCTAAATTATATAGGCCTGTCTGCCTGCACCATGATGCCCGCCCACCCGCCTGCCTGCCTGCCTGCACCATGATGCCCGCCCACCCGCCTGCACCATCGCCCACCCACCTGCCTGCCTGCACCATGATGCCCACCCACCCGCCTGCCTGCCTGCACCATGATGCCCGCCCACCCGCCTGCCTGCCTGCACCATGATGCCCGCCCACCTGCCTGCCTGCACCATGATGCCTCCCCCCCGCCTGCCTGCACCATGATGCCCGCCCACACCCGCTGCCTGCCTGCACCATGATGCCCCCCCCCGCCCACCCACCCGCGTATGCACAGTTTAGTGACAGGAAGAAAACTTACTTGTTTGTAGCTTTACTATTATTCCTTACCATAAGCTAACATAAAAATCTATCACAAAGTTCACTTCAATACATCCATGCCAAACACTGTTTGTAGACTTACTTATATCCATTATTCCATACCGTCTAACAGAAGAAATCTAACACAAAGGTCACTTCAATACATGCATACCAAACACATTAATTATCCGCATCACATACATAACAATAAGAGAGATGTAAACCATACGCTAGTATTTGACACCAAAACACATTACTATAGCTGAAAGGTAGCGGACACTTCACTGAGAGCCAGAACCGCAGGCCTTGACCCATTTATCCCAAAACTAGAAACACTTCATCCTGAACCAACTATTTATATATCCACAACGTTTCATCAAAATCTATCCACAACGTTTCATCAAAATCCATCCACAACGTTTTGAGCTATCCCACACGCACACACGCACTCACTCACACACACAGACACACACAGACAGACACACACACACACAGAGACGCACCAAAAACACAATCATCCTCATATCCTAATGTCGGGAGTTAATTTAAGTCAATTTAATTTTGTAAATAACTGTATCTTTATCATCCATGAACTAGTTGTATCATATAAATCATCAGTTCAATCAATCAATCAATCAATCAATCAATCATGGACAATTTATACATAGCTTCGTTCTTACTATTATCCAGGAAGAATCAAAACTAATCTAAAACCTGAGCTCTAAAAATGTAAATATACGAGATGTGTGGGTGTTACACTGCTGTATGCAGTAAAAATATATGAACAAGAAAATTACTCTTTCCGTCTAGTTTTACAATTACTTAGCATATATAGTGCATGTTAACCTGTCTCTTTTAGATGTCGCACGAATATTCATAAGGTAGGCCTATTGCTGAAAACAAGTACATGTAGCTGTTAGTTTGTTTTGTTTGGTCATTTTTTAATCATATTTTATTGCAAATCAATAGTACATAACTTATGTCATACACATAAAGATACAATACATATCATGAAAATACAAATGGTTTGGGCCACAAGTTTTAACAACATTAGACAACGGCCCGCACCAGATGTAGCTGTTGAATTGAGTAACGGTAAAATGCGGGTATACATGTACACACATTTATTCTGGACACTCACGTTCGGGTACAATAGTCTGCAATCCTAAAATACACGTATCAATATAGTGCACTTGTTTGTAATTGTAAGTAATTAATACTCAATAGGTATCCGAGACAGTAAAATCTGCACAAGCATCCAGACGCGACTATGTAAACAAAGGTATCATGCATCCAGGGATCATTTTAGAGGGTGATGTGGGCGAAATAGTCGCCCTAGGGACCCTAACTTCGCCCTCTTGGGACCCTACTTCTTCCTTTTAATTTTTTTTTTTTACAATTTTTTACAACCATATTTTGTTGAAATTTATTAAATAACACTATTTAAGTATTTTATTTTACAATTTTCATACAAAATGTTGGCCAGTAAGATACACTGGCCCATTATAAAGCACTCATTCTATTCTAATGTTGTATTTAATGGTTGTACTGTGCATTTTAACCATATTTTGTTGACACAGTTATTAAATAACACCATTTAAGGACGCGATCGCGCGCTTTCTCACCTAGATTGAACCCTGTGTATCGGTGCTATACACCGGGCATGTAAATGTGTTCTTACGTTTATTTATCGTCGCTACCGGTTGCACATATGAGCGATGCCTCCTGAAGAGATTAGTTATTTTAGATTTTTGGAGGATAGTGCATGATACAGACAGAGACCCATTCCAGAATCTCCTCTGGGTCTTTTACATGCACGGTGTAAAGCACCGACACAAGACCTCGGTTTAACGTCCCATCTGAAAGACTGTTAATTTTATTAGGGTCAGACGGGGGATCGAACCTGCGATCCCTGGATTACCAGTCCAGCGTGTTACCACTGGACTACAGATCCGTCTGTAACATGTAAATGAACAAGGTCTGGAGGTATTAATGCTTTTCTCAAACCGTATACTCAAGCTCAAGGAATATCATTGGTTTATTTCGAATTTTACACTCAGCAGAACCAATCAGAAGGTTGAAACTGAGTGCGAGATTGAAGAAAAGTTTTAAAACTTCCGGGCCAGGAAAGTTTCTGCAATTGGAGCATCCTCCGTATCTTGGCACCATCCTCCAATAAATAAAATCACTAATATACGTCTGGAGGGGCCGCCCCCAATTAACCAGGGGTGACTATAAATAAACGTATAAAAAAAGAAGAATCCACACCAACTATTGAATAAAACCGAGCAGACGACAATTAAAAACATAAAAAGCAGTTTGCATACCTGCATTTTGCATACCTGTCTAAATTACAAAAATGCTAAGCTTACCCCTAGCTGGAATGTTTATCGTATAATCCCTCGTAACACAGTGAAACATTAAATCCCGTTCCAACGAATAACACTTCTCACAACTTTAAAAATGCAGTAATTAAACAGTAAAACATAAATACGAAAAAACATCCACAACACAGAATGATACATTATAAAACATCATAAAAGATTTGATCTTGGATACCATTCTAACAGTATTTGCAAATAACATAGAGATAGATCAGCTGCCACGGAATGTTCCGTCTGATCAGGCTCTATGCTGTTTGCTATTCAGATGATTTTGCTAAGACACTTGGCTATGTAGCAAACAACTGGATCTATGTTGTTTGCAAAAGCCTTTAAATGTATCCAGAATGAAACGGGTTAACAGGAATGCAGCAGACGACATCATTTTTTCCCACAATGCAAAGGGTTACACTGCTGTAGTATAATATATATTGTTGTAAAAAAAAAGAAGCTATATACAATGTTCCGGTTTCACTAAGGAAGTCATTTACAGACGGATCTGTAGTCCAGTGGTAACACGCTGGACTGGTAATCCAGGGATCACAGGTTCATTCCCCCATCTGACCCTAAAAACATGTACATACGTTCCAGTTTCACAAAGGTAGTCCCATGTTGTTTTAATCTCCAATAATTTATCACCGTTTTCATTACAATTGAGATTTGATCTTCTTGTATGAAAATATTGGAATATTTCTATTTTCAATTGGGCCGTTGTAAATTATGGAAATGACGTCTTTATGATATGTATAAATATGATCTCTCACACAAAGTCCCCTAGCTTGTACAAGTTTGAGTTATCAATTACAGAGCATAATTGTAGAATCTGAAGTATAAAACGATAAGAGCCGTTGAAATCTGCTGCTACACTTAAGGCAGATCCCTAAAGTGGAGCCTCACTGGTGAAAATGAAAATGGCGTCTGTCTCATAACCGAACGGGTGCGAGTTTGAGCCCAGCCGGAACGATCCTGGTGAAATGAAAATGGAGTCTGTCTCGCAACCGAAAGGGTGTGAGTTTGAGCTCAGCCGGAACGATCCTGGTGGTCCCTGGTGAAATGAAAATGGTGTCTGTCTCATAACCGAACGGGTGTGAGTTTGAGCCCCGCCGCGGTGATCTCCTTAAGGCAATACATTTAAATCCACATTGCCTCTTCTCTCTCCCTCATGAATGAGGTCTCGAGAGCGATTAAACTAATGTTGTAAGACACAATCGTAACGACTCAAGCGCGGACTCGACCTCCGGACCTTTCGCACCTGATTTTATACTTTATTTATTTTACAACGATTGCGAAGCAAGTTTGAACAACTTATATTAATCACTCTCGTTGGCTCGGATGTAAGCGTATATGTGGTCATTCATGTGGGAGGAAACCGGAGTACCCGGAGAAAACCCACCTGTCCGATCTGGCGACCATCTCATCTCATAGTATGTGAGATGGTACGATGTCTTATTTGATAGCCCTTGGCGAGTTTGTTGAAGTTCATACTCGCCTGAACCAGGACACACAGTATCTTCGCCATTTTAGGCGCTTTTTCTCATCGAATTAACAAAATATCAAATATTTGTGTCTACTTAAAACAAATTTCGTGGGGGGCATGCCCCCGGACCCCCCTAGCATGGCAATTGCCTGCGGCACATGCATCCGGTGGCAAAGCCACCGGACAGAACCACATTCACTGGCCTGTACCATTTATTTTTGGTCGGAACTAATTCTTAAGTACAGGCCAAAAATTGGCCTGTACAATTTCATCTTGGCCGGTACCTTTGCTCAAGTACAGGCCAAGTTGGCCGGAACATATTCAAACGAGTGTCCAACACTGCTATTAACTTTAAAGGAGAATTCAGGGGCAGTTATTTTGCCTGGTCAGTCAAATAAATATATTTTAACACCGAGACTATTAATTGGGCCGTATTGAGTTTCTGAACATATCAACGCCTGGGGAAACTGGCGGGGTTTCCCGTGAAATTATTAATCCTATTAATAGGCCTATTATCACGTGACTTAAGTAATGACGTACTTGAATCGAAAGCGAGGCACTGCAATGCTGATAAAACTTTATAATTGGCCGCCATTGTTTATGGGTCTGATTTGACATATTTACTCAATATTTAAGTCGTCCTTAGATCAATTACGCCGAATCGATCCATTACCATCTAAATGTAATATTTAAAATCCGCCATCTCGTCGATATAACACAAAAACGGGACATTATATGTAAATGAGTCTATGGGAACATTTGTGTATATTCGGAAATGATCGTGTATAATCGTGCCTGTTCGGCGATTTCCGATAGAATTCCGTTTCTATATTTAGCGATATTTTCTTGTAGAGAAGAGTTGTTGTTCTTCAAATCTGGGGTACGGACAGTTGCCCACCGGACAGTTGCCCACCAAGCAAATGAAAAGGACAATTGCCCACCGGACAGTTGCCCACCAAAGTTGTATAAATAATATATAAATAATATATAATACAAACAACTTAGTTTACAATCTTACAAGCATAAAGTGCTTGAAAACGACTTGTATTACAAACAAAGGCAAATAACTTATATACCAAGCTTACAAGCATAAAGTGCTTGAAAACGACTTGTATTACAAACAAAGGCAAATAACTTATATACCAAGCTTACAAGCATAAAGTGCTTGAAAACGACTTTTATTACAAACAAAGGCCATAACTTATATACCAAGCTTACAAGCATAAAGTGCTTGAAAACGACTTGTATTACAAACAAAGGCAAATAACTTATATACCAAGCTTACAAGCATAAAGTGCTTGAAAACGACTTGTATTACAAACAAAGGCAAATAACTTATATACCAAGCTTACAAGCATAAAGTGCTTGAAAACGACTTGTATTACAAACAAAGGCAAATAACTTATATACCAAGCTTACAAGCATAAAGTGCTTGAAAACGACTTTTATTACAAACAAAGGCAAATAACTTATATACCAAGCTTACAAGCATAAAGTGCTTGAAAACGACTTGTATTACAAACAAAGGCAAATAACTTATATACCAAGCTTACAAGCATAAAGTGCTTGAAAACGACTTGTATTACAAACAAAGGCAAATAACTTATATACCAAGCTTACAAGCATAAAGTGCTTGAAAACGACTTTTATTACAAACAAAGGCAAATAACTTATATACCAAGCTTACAAGCATAAAGTGCTTGAAAACGACTTTTATTACAAACAAAGGCAAATAACTTATATACCAAGCTTACAAGCATAAAGTGCTTGAAAACGACTTTTATTACAAACAAAGGCAAATAACTTATATACCAAGCTTACAAGCATAAAGTGCTTGAAAACGACTTTTATTACAAACAAAGGCAAATAACTTATATACCAAGCTTACAAGCATAAAGTGCTTGAAAACGACTTTTATTACAAACAAAGGCAAATAACTTATATACCAAGCTTACAAGCATAAAGTGCTTGAAAACGACTTTTATTACAAACAAAGGCAAATAACTTATATACCAAGCTTACAAGCATAAAGTGCTTGAAAACGACTTTTATTACAAACAAAGGCAATATATATACCAAGCTTACAAGCATAAAGTGCTGAAAACGACTTTATTACAAACAAAGGCAAATAACTTATATACCAAGCTTACAAGCATAAAGTGCTTGAAAACGACTTTTATTACAAACAAAGGCAAATAACTTATATACCAAGCTTACAAGCATAAAGTGCTTGAAAACGACTTTTATTACAAACAAAGGCAAATAACTTATATACCAAGCTTACAAGCATAAAGTGCTTGAAAACGACTTTTATTACAAACAAAGGCAAATAACTTATATACCAAGCTTACAAGCATAAAGTGCTTGAAAACGACTTTTATTACAAACAAAGGCAAATAACTTATATACCAAGCTTACAAGCATAAAGTGCTTGAAAACGACTTTTATTACAAACAAAGGCAAATAACTTATATACCAAGCTTACAAGCATAAAGTGCTTGAAAACGACTTTTATTACAAACAAAGGCAAATAACTTATATACCAAGCTTACAAGCATAAAGTGCTTGAAAACGACTTTTATTACAAACAAAGGCAAATAACTTATATACCAAGCTTACAAGCATAAAGTGCTTGAAAACGACTTTTATTACAAACAAAGGCAAATAACTTATATACCAAGCTTACAAGCATAAAGTGCTTGAAAATGACTTTTATTACAAACAAAGGCAAATAACTTATATACCAAGCTTACAAGCATAAAATGCTCAAAAATTACTTTTATTACAAATAAATGCAAACAACTGTTATCACCAACACATCTGATCCAATCTTTCTTGGCTATCTTCTTTACATAGATGTGACCCTCCAAACATAGCTTGGCTCCACCTCTTGTTATTGTGATCAGTTCCATGATTACTAGTAAATTGCCAACCATACTCTGTCCTGCTATATATACTAACAAGAAGGAAGCCATGACTTCCCTCAGAGGTGCCAAGAAGCCATGTACTGATCCCCTCAATGCTAATTTTTGTAAGGAAGCCATGACTCCCCACACAGGTGCCAAGAAGCCATGCACTGATCCCCTCAATGCTAAATTGTGTAAGGAAGCCATGACTCCCCACACAGGTGCCAAGAAGCCATGCACTGATCCATGTAAACTATCCAAGACATGATGTATAAATATTTAGGATAAATATCAAAAATATTTTTTTAATAAATATTTTGGTGGGCAAATGTCCTAACTTTTCATTTGCTTGGTGGGCAACTGTCCAGTGGGCAACTGTCCGGTGGACAACTGCCCGGTGGGCAACTGTCCTACATTCTTCAAATCTAAACCCTCAAAAAAGTATGTAAGTAGATGGCGCTACGATCGGAGATCCAGTTTCCCCAGGCTGTCATTTGGCTAGAAGTTACAAAGTGAAAAATCGACAAACTGGAACCCAAGCTAAGGGGCTGTAACTGACCAATGTTTCTCATTGAATACATCACGATATTTTGATACAATCTGTGAACATGATATAGGCATTGATGCATGTTTAAAACAGATGTTAACATCTAGTTTATATGTAGACATGGATACAGATGGAGCATAAGCATGTGTCAAGTCTTTTAACTCTTAATCCATTCAACACCAAGTAACTCACATGGACTGGTCCATGATATTCATAAACCAATAAATGAATCAGAAAATCACATTTGGACAAGTTCATTTATCAAAATGGGTAATTATGTCTAAAAAATAGTCATATCACTGGCAAAAAGTGCAGATCCTGATGAGACGGCTCGTCACGAGCCGGCTCATCTGGATCTACACTTTTTGTAAGCCTATTTAGAGGTCTGCGGTGTTGAAAGGGTTAAACATTTCTTCTGCAATTTTGATGCATCCAGGGATCATTTTAGAGGGTGATGTGGATGAAATAGGCATCCTATTGTCGTCCTAGGGACCCTAACTTCGCCCTCTTCTCCCTAAATTTTTTTAATTTATTTTACATTTTTCATACAAATATTTGGTCAGTAAGATACACTAGCACTTTATAAAGCACTCATTCAATTCAAATGTTGTATTTAAAGGTCATAATGTGTATTTTAACCTTATTTTTCTACACTTCTCCCAAATATTCTGACCTAGAATGAGTCCTGGGTTTAAAGTGGGCGTCCACACTGATTCTGAAATACTGTTTGGATGGGTACCATGGATCTTCCATTAGGAATGAGGTCCCGAGAGCTCCAGAGCGATTAAACTAATAGAATAATTTTGTGTAAACTTGTTTCGCAATCAAGCTAAACTAAATTTATAAAATTTGATATGATATAGATTACTAATAGGCTCCATTTGAATATATGTATATGAATTTTAGAAACAAAAAATTCCACTTCAAGAAAAAAAACCCAATCATTGGACTTTATTATTTTTAAGACAAGCATACAAAAAGTCAGAAGCTATAAATACATTGTAGATAAGTTACATACATATATTCGATCCCCCGACTGACCCTAATAAAATTAACAGTCTTTCACATGGGACTTTAAACCAAGGTCTCGTGTCCAAGCTGGGTTCTCTATAAAAACAGCCACTCTCCAATTGATAGACGGATAACACATTGGTTAACACATTGGACTGCTAATCCAGGGATCGCAGGTTCAATCTCCCATCTGACCCTAATAAAATTAACATTCTTTCACTAGGGACTTTAAACCGAGGTCTCGTGTCTGTGCTGTACACCGTGCACGTAAAAGAACCAGAGGAGACTCTGGAATGGGTCTCTGTCTGTATCGTTGCACTATCCTCCAAAAGTCTAAAATGACTTATCTCTTCAGAAGGCGTCGCTCATATGGGCAACCGGTAGCAACGATAAATAAACGTAAAACACACACACAAGATGCAATAAAAGAAAGGGGATTGCACGATGCACATGAACTATTTTGTTTAAATTACTGATAAAGTGGGAGTCTTGGAAGATATTGTACCAAATTTTCTTTGTTAGCGTATCAATGTGTTTTTGTTTCAGATGACACGGCCCCTTTAATCCTTGCTATTATGACCTGGACAATTAATTGGATAGGGTATTGTAAGGGGGGTGAATAATAAACGATAAATAAACGTAAAACACACGCCTGTATACTGCTGAACTTTAGACTATGCTGGTATAACTGCTAATGTATTCTAACTGCTATGGCATATAATAGCATATTATTTCTAAGTAGGCTAAATTCATAACAAATACTGCCTAAAATTACAGTAATTTTGGAATCTTTTTGATGTTACTATTGCTTATTATATAGCGCAGGGATTTCAAGAAAATTTGCTTAAAGCGACATTACATTATAAAAAGCAAATAAAATGCTTTTTTTTCACGTATAAATGCATTGCTACTACAAATCCTTCCGATACAGACGGATCTGTAGTCCAGTGGTAACATGCTGGACTGGTAATCCAGGGATCGCAGGTTCGATCACCCGTCTGACCCTAGGTCTCGTTAAACCGTTAAACCGAGGTCTCGTGTCGGTGCTTTACACTGTGTACTTAAAAGAACCAGAGGAGACTCTGGAATGGGTCTATGTCTGTATCATTGCACTATCCTCCAAAAATATAAAATGACCAATCTCTTCACGAGGCATCGCTCATATGGGTAACCGGTAGCGACGATAAATAAACGTAAAACACACTCCTTCCGTATACATTCGAACACAAACATTGAATCAATAATCAGTCTTTTTGTAGATTTCATATAACGGTCATCCATGCTCCTGTTTGTCATCGTGGTCAATACTAATCGCGAGATAATGTCGCTTAGAGATAATTTAATTAAGAATAGTCTACACATAAATAGGCACACATGTGAGATATAACGGTAAATCTGTACCATAAATCGTGTTATTCAGGATACACTAGTGTTGTATTACGCATGGATGTTTACATTATTTTGTTATGTCAACTAACCGCGTATACGATGTTTGTTTATTAGTTGAAATACTCAGTATTTGAGGCAAATATTTGGGAAAACAAAAATTCCATATACCGGTAATAGGAAAATACATTCTGTAGAAATTTGTGTTTTCACTGATGTAGTGTCGCTTTAAGTGAATTACAGAATTAATTTTCATCCATGATCATTGAAGCTTGCATTATCACTCGTATATGGGTTAGAACACATGCAAAAAAATGCTTTTGATACTCAGGGATCAGTTTAGAGGGCAGGGCGATGTGGGCGAAATTATCGCCCTTGACTTTAAAAAAAAAAATTGTTTTGGTTTTTACGATTTTCAAACAAAATTTTGTCCAGTACACTGGCCCATTATAAAGCACTCCTTCTATTCAAATATTTGTATTTAATGGTTGGTTGTACTGTGCATTTTAACCCTATTTTGCAGAAGTATATTAAAGAACACCATTTAAGGAAGCGATCACGCACTTTCTCACTTCTCCCAAAAATTCTGACCTAGAATGACCCTGATACTATAATTAGATCTGAAAAAATACAAATACATTTATTTACAGTCAAACCTGTCTTAAGCAGCCAGCCAAGGGAGTCAGAGAAAGTGGCTGCTTAGCATAGGTGGCTGCTTAATAGAGGTCAAATATATAATAAAACAACCGAACAGGGATCTGGAAACTGACTTAAACTTAATACAGGTTGGCTGCTTAATGGAGGTGACCACTAACACAGGTTTGACTGTATATAAGATATAAAATAAACACTATGCAATTAACCCTTTCAACACCACAGACCTCTAAATAGGCTTACAAAAAGTGTAGATCCAGATGAGCCGGCTCGTGACGAGCCGTCTCATCAGGATCTGCACTTTTTTCAAGTAATATAACTATTTTTAGAAATAAAATTACCCATTTTGATATATGAACTGATCCAAATGTAATTTTGTAATTCATTTATTGGTCTAAAAATATCATGGACCAGTCCATGTCAGTTACTTGGTGTTGAATGGGTTAAACAGAATCATCAATGCACTGTAATTGACCTCAAATTTTAGTTTAACATAAGCCGAGGCAAACATAATCAACCACTTCTGAATTTCTTTTCATCCTGATCTACGCGTTACCTATCAACACTCAATACCCAGTTTAACCCATTCAACACCAAGTAACTGACATGGACTGGTGCCTGATATTTTTAGACCAGTAGATTAATAAGAAAATTTACATTTAGACCAGTTCATTTATCAAAACGGGTAATTTTGTCTAAAATAGTAAAATTACTGGCAAAAAGTGCAGATCCTGATGAGACGGCTCGTCACGAGTCGGCTCATCAGGATCTACACTTTTTATATGCCTAGTTAGAGGTCTGTGGTGTTGAAAGGGTTAACTGGGGAGGTGCTTTGTAGGGGACAGTGGTTAGTTTCTACAAATTTATTTTAGCTCGATTGCGAAACAAGTTCTAATAACTTATATTAATCACTCTCGAGACCTCATTCCTGATGGAATCCATCGCCACGAGTGGTTAGTGGACAGTGGTTAGAAATCTAATTATGTGAAAATGTTCAAAAGAACTGCACACTAAATGAGATATTTGTTTACAGGAATCACCTAGTGACCATCCGGTCATAACATATGGTTTTACTAGGCTTGGACTTTACGGTAGGCCATTCATTAGATGCATTGTTTATGTTTGGCTTTAGAGTCCACAGCTTACATGTAGGTAGGGTATAATTCTTGTGACTTGCCAGATATTATTAGTGGAGGACAGGTGCACCCCCAAACAGTATTTCTGGCATGGACACACCCCCAGGTGGAACAATCGACCTTCCACAAGGCAGCAGAGAGGTATTGTACGCATATCCACATAAAATATGTGTGTAATAATACTATTCGGAATGTTAATTATAGAACTACAGTCAAACCTGTGTTAGTGGTCACCTCCATTAAGCAGCCAATCTGTATTAAGCAGTCAGTTTCCAGATCCCCATTCGGTTGTTTTATTATATATTTGACCTCTAATAAGCAGCCATATGTGCTAAGCAGCCACTTTCTCCGATTCCCTTGGCTGGCTGCTTAAGACAGGTTTGACTGTAATTCTTGTGACTCGCCAGATATTATTAGTGGCGGACAGGTGCACCCCCAAACAGTATTTCTGGCACGGCCACACCCCCAGGTGGAACCAATGACCTTCCACAAGTCAGCAGAGAGGTATTGTACGCATATCCACATAAAATGTGTCCAGTCAAACCTGTCTTAAGCAGCCAGCCAAGGGAGTCAGAGAAAGTGGCTGCTTAGCACAGGTGGCTGCTTAATAGAGGTCAAATATATAATAATACAACCGAATGGGGATCTGGAAACTGACTGCTTAATACAGATTGGCTGCTTAATTGAGGTGACCACTAACACAGGTTTGACTGTATAATAATACTATTCGGAATGTTAATTATAGAACTACAGTCCAATCTGTCTTAAAGCAGTCAGCCAAGGGAATCACAGAAAGTGGCTGCTTAATAGTGGCTGCTTAGCACAGTTGGCTGCTTGGTTTAAACATATTTTATTTATCAAGATAAACATGACATATAACATCTGTACATATAAAATCCATACAATACAACTATCAACACAAGTGGATTGAATTGAAAGCTACAGGAGCTTATGGTAATTCTCTCCACAGTTGGCTGCTTAATAGAGGTCAAATGTATAATAAAAGAACAGAATGGGAATCTGGAAACTGGCTGCTTAATATAGGTTGGTTGCTTAATAGAGGTGACCTCTAACACGGGTTCAGCGTTCATTCTAGGCCAGAATTTTTGGGAGAAGTGAGAAAGAGCACGATCGCTTCCTTAAATGGTGTTCTTTAATATACTTCTGCAAAATAGGGTTAAAATGCACAGTACAACCATTAAATACAACATTTGAATAGAAGGAGTGCTTTATAATGGGCCAGTGTATCTTACTAGACACAATTTTGTTTGAAAATCGTAAAAACCAAAAAATATGTTTTTTTGTTGGTTTTTTTAGGGAGAAGTGCCCAGAGGGCGAAGTCAGGGTCCCTAGAGCGACTATTTCGCCCACATCGCCCTCTAGAATGATCCCTGGTATTATTTAATCAATTTCAAGACAATAGAGTTAAAAATTAAAATACACAATATGACCATTAAATACAACATAGAATAGAAGGAGCGCTATACAATGGCCAGTGTAGCTTACTGAACAACATTTTGTATGAAAATCGTAAAAAAAGTTTGTGAAATGGACCAGAGGCTACTATTTGGCCAATGTCACCATCTAGAATGAGCACTGTATAGGAGAAGACTTGTAAAAAAAAAAAGGACCAGGGGGCTACTATTTGTCCAATGTCACCATCTAGACTGAGCATTGTATAGGAGAAGACAACATTTTGTATGAAAATTGTAAAACAAAAAGGACCAGGGGGCTACTATTTGGCCAATGTCACCATCTAGACTGAGCCCTGTATAGGAGAAGACAACAGTTTGTATGAAAATTGTATAAAAAAAGGACCAGGGGGCTACAATTTCACCATCTAGACTGAGCCCTGTATAGGAGAAGGCAACATTTTGTATGAAAATTGTAAAAACAAAAAGGACCAGGGAGCTACTATTTGGCCAATGTCACCATCTAGACTGTGAATTTTTTTTAAGAGAAATGGAGAAGATAATCCTGTAAAATCACTTTCACCTTATTGATGCTGAGGATAAAAATGTATACATGTGATGTGAGGAAACCAAAGTACCCGGAGAAAACCACCAGTCTGATCTCACATACTTTCAGGTCTGAGGATCGAACCCGTGTTGCATCGGTGAGATGCGAGCTCGCAAACCACTGCGCTAATCGGGACAGCCCACATAGAGTATACAAAAGTAATGCCATATACACACTGCCATATTGTACACCAAGTTTATACCGTATGAAATAGAAACAGATATGTATTGAACAGATGTGGTGGATTATATATTACTAAACGGTCGACATCTGCCTCTTGGCTATATTAGATACAGAATAATGAAAACAATGATAAACCAGTTAATAGGGATATAGGTTTGTTGTATTATACTGGATCAAAGTAAATTGTTTTGTTGACTCGTCTAGTCCACCATAACTTGCATAAATAATTAAATAACCATTCTTGAAATATTTCAAGCGTTCTTGAATTCAATTAGTGCTCTCTCTCTCCTCTCCTCTCTCTCTCAGGTATCATTTTAGAGGGCGATGTGGGCGAAATAGTCGCCCTAGGGACCTTGACTTCGCCCTCTGGGGGCCCCACTTAAATAATAACCATTCTTGAAATATTTCAAGCGTTCTTGAATTCAATTAGTGCTCTCTCTCTCTCTCTCCTTCCTCTCTCTCTCTCTCTCTCTCTCTCTCTCTCTCTCTCTATGAATTAAAATAAAACTGGATACTTTTTAATGTTATGAAACGTCTATTTTTACATAAAAACATAGTCAATCGCGTTGTACAAATAATTAAAATAAATATGAAACCGAATTAATAATGAACATTTACATCATATTACTTAACAGTTATTAATTAAACTGAGATAATTAGAATGAAATACAATATCCTAAAATCAATATAAAACTCGTTTATAATAATATATATTAAAAATATTACATTCATGACTAAGAATATAAAACAGTATTTTAAGACTAACTGGTGCACATTTAGTATAATATTATACAGGGTAAAATTAACATCACTTATAAAATACATCTACTTTCGATCTCAGTCACTGCATTCACTAAAATAGTGCGTAAACGTCTCGAAAGTAATATGTTTTCAGTTTCTTCTTAAAAATTTCTAGTTTTTGAGTTTCTGATGCAACGTATTTAAATGAATTAAACGTATTTAAATGAATTAAACATATTTAAATGAATTAAACATATTTAAATGAATTAAGCGTATTTAAATTAATTAAACGTATTTAAATTAATTAAACGTATTTAAATGAATTAAACGTATTTAAATGAATTAAACGAAAGAGAGGCTTACTAGAATTTCAAATTATTCATTGATATATCAAAAGAATATCATATTTACAGTACATATTAGATGATGATGATATACGTTTATTTACCCTCGCCACCGGTAAACCATATGGGCGAGCTTTCTAAGACGATTATTCTCTGTGATGCTTATGATGACATCCTCAGATGGCTCCTTCCTTCTTTCTGTGCCAGGGTGACAAGTCCTGGTCGATAAGCGATCCTTTTCAGGGCCACATCCTCCACGAGTAGTCGGCTCACAGCAGCAAAATGGCTCGGTTGTTCCGTCGTTGTCCACCCCGTTGACGCATCCGGGGTCGAGATCGCATCCCTCCGTCTCCAACCGCTCGCCCGTTGTTGGAGACAGATAAAAGAGTTCGAGGCGACGAGTGCGCCATCCACGCGAAACGACTGCCGTCTTCTCCTACCCAGTCACTCGTCGCCTCTTCAACGCCCCAGTGTCAGCTGTCGTTGATCCAGGTAAGTGTATGACACTCAAAAAGAGTCGATGCGGGTCTTCGTCCGTATGCGTCAGCGGCGTGGATTGGTCACTTCGGAACAGGTGATCCAATTTCCTGCTGTGAGCTGTGCCTTGTTCCCGACGTGCACGGTGTGGAGGTACGAACAAGAGTACATATTAAATGTGTGTGTTTTACTTTTATTTATCGTCGCTACCGGTTGCCCATATGAGCGACACCTCCTGAAGAGATTAGTCATTTTAGAATTTTGGAGGATAGTGCAATGATACAGACATAGACCCATTCCAGAGCCTCCTCTGGTTCTTTTACGTGCACAGTGTAAAGCACCGACATGAGACCTCGGTTTAAAGTCCCATCTGAAAGACTGTTAATTTTATTAGGGTCAGACGGGGGATCGAACCTGCGATCCCTGGATTACCAGTCCAGCGTGTTACCACTAGACTACAGAGCCGTCTGACATATTAAATGCTTGCTGTAGATGTATTTATGAGCAGATACAGATGGATATGTAGTCCATGACACGGTTTCGAGTTTGTTTTATCGCAAAAAACACTGTTTACCAAATGAACATAAGCATACAAACTATAATGTTAGAATGTGTAGCAGCATTGCTACCCATACGTAAAAATTGAATTTTTCAGATATCTTTTATTTCATACAATGTAATGCTGCTTTAATTATTTTAGAGAGGCTAAATTATTAAAAAAAGTTCTCTAATTGAACTTAAACCATTTTAGTCTAAATTGATTTCAAACTTTCTTAAACTCAAAATATATAGTAAAGTAAGTAAAGTAAAGTGTTTGTTTATTATAGTGTCACCCCTATTTAAAGGACCAGCCATTTCTGAGACACCTCTTTTTTATGAACATCAGTACTTCCCGAATCCTATGCTTGTGTGCCTGGCGCCAGATGGTAGGCAATCGGTAACCATTATTTAACTAGCTGGCGGCTCACCAACCGGCCATATCAGAACGAACCCCTGACGAGATTCGAACCTTCGACCTCCTGCTCCGTATGCGGACGCCTTAACCACTGGGCTACGGAGACGGTATATATGTGAACTCTCGGTTATTTACAGAGCTTCAACTATTCACATGTGGTTGAAATGTTATCCATAATTGCCAAAAGCCATGTACATCTATCATAGAATCCCACCTCTATATAACAATATAGATAAATGTACAGTGTAGATAAATGTTTTTATATACAGAGGGTAGGAAGATGTCTAGTATTAGACGACTAAGTCACATGGTCCAATGAAAAAGCCACATTTCTTGCTTCTAAATCGTATAGACGCAACCTACTTATGTACGTTGTCTAAGTCAGATAGATCAACTCATCGTTCGGTGTGTATTTCATTAAGACGGGCCAATTCGTGATTTATCCAATACGTATAGAGGTGCATGGTGTGGTGCCTAATGGTTAACATTTCAAGCTCCTGTGAATTATTGGAAGTGAGGTGCAAATATTTTAGTCTCTGTCAATTAGGGAGTCCCATTACCTCTTGGCCATTCCAAAATATTTCCTCATATGAAATGAATAGATATCTGTTGATCATCAAAGGGTGCTTTTCCGTTTTTAACAAGTTATTATTTGTATGTTCCATTAATGTCAAACCCCTTGCGGGGACCTAAAACATGTTTTACTGGACAGGCTTAGCCGACCTAAACAGTTAACAGTACTAAGAAATGTGTATGAGGTGCCTTGCTCAATAACACTACATACGTAGCCTAACCGAGTATCAAACCCAGGACCTTTCGATTCCAATTCTACCACTTGACTAGTTGTCAGCAACGATCTACACATGCCTGTACCGTCACCACCCACTTCACGATTACTAAAGTTTGTGGAAGAAGAACAGAAGTGGGATCTCAAACTTATTCAGCTCTGATTCAACCAATAATATCACAAGAGCCGAGTGTGAGTCTCCGATTCAACCAATCACATCATTGGAGCCGAGTGTCAGTCTCCGATTCAACCAATCACATCATTGGAGCAGAGTATCAGTCTCCGATTCAACCAATCACATCATTGAAGCCGAGTGTCAGTCTCCGATTCAACCAATCACATCATTGGAGCAGAGTATCAGTCTCCGATTCAACCAATCACATCATTGGAGCCGAGTGTCAGTCTCCGATTCAACCAATCACATCATTGGAGCAGAGTGTCAGTCTCCGATTCAACCAATCACATCATTGGAGCAGAGTGTGAGTCTCCGATTCAACCAATCACATCATTGGAGCAGAGTGTGAGTCTCCAATTCAACCAATCACATCATTGGAGCAGAGTGTCAGTCTCCGATTCAACCAATCACATCATTGGAGCAGAGTGTCAGTCTCCGATTCAACCAATCACATCATTGGAGCAGAGTGTCAGTCTCCGATTCAACCAATCACATCATTGGAGCAGTGTCATTCTCCGATTCAACCAATCACATCATTGGAGCAGAGTGTCAGTCTCCGATTCAACCAATCACATCATTGGAGCAGAGTGTCAGTCTCCGATTCAACCAATCACATCATTGGAGCAGAGTGTCAGTCTCCGATTCAGCCAATCACATCATTGGAGCAGAGTGTCAGTCTCCGATTCAGCCAATCACATCATTGGAGCCGAGTGTCAGTCTCCTATTCAACCAATCACATCATTGGAGCAGAGTGTCAGTCTCCGATTCAACCAATCACATCATTGGAGCCGAGTTTGAAATCTTGACCTTGTTGCACTTATTCTTATTGGTATGGCCCCAGTACAAGGTATTTCTTATCTAGACATTTTGACCAAACGATATTTTATAAATAATAAAGTGACAAGCAAAGAAAGAGCAGAAAAGTTAGTGACCCGACGTGGGACTCGAACCCATGACTTCCCAAACACTAGTCGGACAGCTATACCAACTGAGCTAGCCGGGCGATGTTCTACAAACGCCGAAATTTTTATACACAACAATCTCCTCTCTTATATTCTTTCGGAGCCACACTCCGATCCCTAGAGCTGAACCCCTACTCCTTTGCCCACGGGTACCAAACCAGATATCCCTGTCGCCATTAAAGATAATGACCAGACGTGGGACTCAAACCCACAAACACTAGTACAACTCTTAACAACAGTGAACTGTGCTAGCCGGGCCGATGTTCTACCAAAGCCGAAACACATTACAATTATATGGTATTATAAAGATGGAGTGTTCACTTTTTTAGTATTTACCCAAAATCTAGAAAAAAGAGAACAAAATTGAAACTTACATGAATTATACATCATACAGGATAACGTTGATTTCATTAAATGAACAAATTAATCCTGCTTTGAACATCGCGTTTTCTATTCATCAATCAGTAAATTACTAAGTAGATTTCAAAATTTCACAAATAATTATTTTCCTTGAACAGTTGAAGTTATTTACATACTAACATAGTTCTATATCTACACATTCTTTCACGTGACACCAATGTTATATTTACATGCATAGAATTATCATAGATCTATGAAATTGTAAAGACATATTCACTATGCTACCCGTTTCGCTTCGTAACTTTCATTTCTACATTCTAATAATATATAGGCCTACCTACACTGGCTACAGTATGCAATTCTTGTCCAATTAATTTCCCCGCCAGTTTGTCAAAGGGAGGCTACGTGTACATACAAATGTTTTAATTTTATCATTACAAATGATCAGATATGTGACTGTGATAGTTTTATACAATATTAATGTTAATTTCGCTGTAGATCTATGAAATACAGATTTATCCTTTTATATTTTAGAGAAGGGGCATATAATGATATTTGACTTGTCCGGATCATTTAGGTCTAAGTCCACTAAATATGTTGCTCTCCACTGTAGTCCAATATCTAACACTAATTAATTTGAATGTCATATAAATGTTTTATTTTTCCTCAGATGAATAATTATTACTAATGTTAGCTTTCGTACACCGTTGTTAACAAAGTTATCCAATTCCCAGCTTACCTGGAGTATTGCTTACAAAGTTATCCAATTGCCAACTTACCTGGAGTATTGCTTACAGAGTTATCCAATTGCCAGCTTACCTGGATTATTGCTTACAAAGTTATCCAATTGTCAACTTAACTGGAGCATTGCTTACAAAGTTATCCAATTGTCAGCTTACGTACGCTACTATTAGAAAGTTATCCAATTGCTGATTTACGTACACCACTGCTTACACAGTTATCCAATTGCTGGTTTACGTATATCACTGCTTACGCAGTTATCCAATTGCTGGTTTACGTACATCATTACATACAATGTTATCCAATTGCTGGTTTACGTATATCACTACTTGCAATGTTATCCAATTGCTGGTTTACGTACATCACTGCTTACACAGTTATCCAATTGCTGGTTTACGTACATCACTGTTTACACAGTTATCCAATTGCTGGTTTACGTACATCACTCCTTACAAAGTTATCCAATTGCTGTCTTACGTACATCACTGCTTACAAAGTTATCCAATTGCTTGTTTACGTACATCACTGCTTACACAGTGATCCAATTGCTGGTTTACGTATATCACTACTTGCAATGTTATCCAATTGCTGGTTTACGTATATCACTGCTTACACAGTTATCCAATTGCTGGTTTACGTATATCACTGCTTACAAAGTTATCCAATTGCTGGTTTACGTACACCACTGTTTACACAGTTATCTAATTGCTGGTTTACGTACACCACTGTTTACACAGTTATCCAATTGCTGGTTTACGTACACCACTGTTTACACAGTTATCCAATTGCTGGTTTACGTATATCACTGCTTACAAAGTTATCCAATTGCTGGTTTACGTATATCACTGCTTACAAAGTTATCCAATTGCTGGTTTACATACACCACTGCTTACAAAGTTATCCAATTGCTGGTTTAGGTACACCACTGCTTACAAAGTTATCCAATTGCTGGTTTACGTACACCACTGCTTACAAAGTTATCCAATTGCTGGTTTACATATATCACTACTTACAATGTTATCCAATTGCTGGTTTACGTACACCACTGCTTACAAAGTTATCCAATTGCTGGTTTACATATATCACTACTTACAATGTTATCCAATTGCTGGTTTACGTATATCACTGCTTACACAGTTATCCAATTGCTGGTTTAGGTACACCACTGCTTACAAAGTTATCCAATTGCTGGTTTACATATATCACTACTTACAATGTTATCCAATTGCTGGTTTACGTATATCACTACTTACAAAGTGATCCAATTACTGATTTACGTATATCATTATTTGCAAAGTTATCCAATTGCTGGTTTACGTACACCACTACTTACAATGTTATCCAATTGCTGGTGTACGTACATCACTGCTTACACAGTTATCCAATTGCTGGTTTACATACATCACTGCTTACAAAGTTATCCAATTGCTGGTTTACGTACATCACTGTTTACACAGTTATCCAATTGCTGGTGTACGTACACCACTGCTTACAATGTTATCCAATTGCTGGTGTACGTACACCACTGCTTACAAAGTGATCCAATTGCTGGCTTACATACATCATTACATACAATGTTATCCAATTGCTGGTTTACGTATATCATTACATACAATGTTATCCAATTGCTGGTTCACGTACATCACTGCTTACAATGTGATCCAATTGCTGGTTTACGTACATCACTGCTTACACAGTTATCCAATTGCTGGTTCACGTACATCACTGCTTACAAAGTTATCCAATTGCTGGTTTACGTACATCACTGCTTACACAGTTATCCAATTGCTGGCTTACGTACACTACTCCTTACAAAGTTATCCAATTGCTGGTTTACGTACATCACTGTTTACACAGTTATCCAATTGCTGGTTTACGTATATCACTACTTACAATGTTATCAAATTGCTGGTTTACGTACATCACTGCTTACACAGTTATCCAATTGCTGGTTTACGTACATCACTGCTTACACAGTTATCCAATTGCTGGTTTACGTACACCACTCTTTACACAGTTATCCAATTGCTGGTTTACGTATATCACTACTTACAATGTTATCAAATTGCTGGTTTACGTACATCACTGCTTACACAGTTATCCAATTGCTGGTTTATGTATATTACTTAAACATATTATCATGGAATGTATCAGGGTTGATGTCTAGTTGTAGTTATCTGTACGACACTTTAAATCAAAATTCTGTTGATTTTTGTGGAATAGCTGAACATTGGTTATACAACAGAAACATATCGATCTTAAAGTCAGTAAACAGCAATTACAATGCTTACGGTGTATGTGACAATAGCTTAGAACTACCCAGTAATAGACGTGTGGGTAAAGGCGGAGTTGGTTTACTATGGCACACTAAACATAACAATTATGTGACACCATTAAACATTGATGACGACAGAATAATAGGCATACAATTTAATTATGATCAGTATAATTGTATGTACATATTTCAAATATATTTGCCATGTAAAAATCATTGTATACAATATTATAGAGATTATGTTGATAGACTGTACAACATATGGAGTTACTACTCTGAGAGTGGCACCGTGGTAATGATGGGCGATTTTAACACTGATTTTACAAGGAATAACCCAGATGCTAGAGGTGTATACCTAAAGCACTTTATCTCTGAAACAAACCTTATTACAGTAAATACACTTGATATGTGCATAGGGGCCTCGCACACGTTCGTCTCATATGATGACCAATATAAAACGCTCATTGACTATGTAATGATTCCAGTTGAAAAATTGTACTGTGTACAGTATGTGGAAATAGTTGATGACAATTGTTTGAATGTTTCAAGGCATAGACCAATTATTTGTAAAATGCATCTTGTAATTTTAGAGGAACCCTTCCAATGCATAAACGACGTAAACAATAATAATATAGTCTTCATCAACTGGAACCGGGTAAAGGAAGATGAACTCATTAAATATGCGAACCTTGTAGACAATTCACAGACGTTGCTAAGCACGAGCACAGCGCGTATGAATAATAGTGAAAACGTCGACAACGCGTATATTAATATTATAGACACAGTAACATCGACCTCTAAGAAGTGTTTTAAGCAGCCAACGTTTAAACATTGTCTTAAGCCTTATTGGTCCAACCAGCTGTCTGCGCTCCATAAGCATATGAAACAACTCCGTCGAAAGTGGATTGTAGATGGAAGGCCCCGTTTATATTCATCCGAATCATACGTAAACTATAAAAATTCGAAACGCGATTTCCGGCATTGTCAACGATATCATGTCTTAAAATATCTGTCAGATCAAGACGAAGAAATAGACAAAACCGCAGAGTTTGATAATCAAAGATTCTGGAGAATAGTCAAAAAACGACGAAAAAATACTTCAAACAGTGCAGGGTCTGAAATAAAGTTTAATGGATATGTATATAAAGATCCAAAATCAATTACAGATCAGTGGAAGATATATTTCACAAATCTATACTCGCCGTTAGAAGATGAGAGCTTTGACTCGCAATGGAAAAATAAGGTTGAATCGCGATTACTGCAATACACTCCCGAATTACATATAGATGATGAATGTTCAACTCTAGTCACTGAAGAAAACGTTGTTAAAGCAATTAAGTCTTGTAAAAAAGGCAAGAGTTGTGGACATGACCAAATTTATTACGAACATCTAATGTATGGTGGCAAATTACTCGTACGTGCCATAACACAACTATATAATGCGATGTTGAACTTAAAATATATTCCTTATGAGATGAATAAAAGTGTCATAATTACTATACGTGGGGGAAAAAGAAAAGATGAACCAATTAATTATCGGGCAATTTCTCTCACATCTTGCTTGCTTAAAGTGTATGAACATATAATTTTAGAAAGGTGTGAATCAAATATATTATCGACCTTAAGCTGTCAACAAGGCGGTTTCCAAAAAGAACTAGGTTGTACCATGACGTCCTTTGTACTAAAAGAGAGCATCCTCTTTGGAAAAGAAAATAGAAGTAAGGTATATGTCTGCTATCTAGACGCCCGTCAAGCGTTTGATATCGTATGGCATGATGGCCTTTTATATAAGTTGTTAGATTCTGGAACTGATCGACACTCATTTGGTTCATTCCTTCAAATGTACAAATCTATGCGAAGTTGTGTGCGCAACCGCAATTTTATTTCTGACTGGTTTGACGTCACACAGGGCACGCGTCAAGGAGGCAAAAGTTCACCATTACTTTATCTGTTATTCATAAATGGTTTAATTCGCAAACTTGAGAACAGTGATTTAGGTATTTGTGTTTATAATATGAATATAAACAGCCCTACAGTAGCAGACGACATGTTGTTAGTGTCATTTTCTAAAAAAGGACTGGAAAATATGCTGTCAATATGTTATGACTACTCGAGGAAATGGCGGTATCTGTATTATCCATCGAAATGTGCCATTATTGTATTTAATGAATCCAAATCCGATTACCTTAAACACTCAAGGACTTTTCACTTTGGTCCACATATTATTGAGGAAGTAGAACAATATGTACACCTAGGGGTGATCTGCGATAAGTATATGACTGTGTGCGACTCTATGCGCGATGCAAATACAAAACTAAGAGGAAGTCTTCTTAGTATAATGAACAATGGAATCGCCCAGAATGCTATAAGTTCCGTCTCTTGGGCAACTATATACAAATCGGTAGTGGTAACAAAGGCACTTTTTGGCAGCGAATTGTGGAATTATATGTCCAGATCCAGTTTATTGCAACTAGAAAGAAGTCATCGATTCTGTATTAAACTGGTCCAAAACTTACCGCCATTTGCTAATACAGACATAGCTCTTAGTTGTCTGGGAATCTCTCCAATAGAGACGATGATTGATTATAAGAAACTTATATTCCTGGGTCAGTTATGCCGATTACCTTGTCATTATCTGTCCAAACGGATGTTTATAATGCGCCTGTTCCACTATGGCAATGATGAAAGGCAGCTACATGGTTTTATACCAGACATCTACAGACTTCTTCTCAAATATAATCTGAAACCGTATTTGTCAAATTATGTCAGTGATGCACTGTTTCCAACAACATTTCAATGGAGGTCAATTCTTCGGAAGCAACTTTTCGAAGCTGAACATAATGAAAGGATGTCTAGGGTAACTATACGTTTTCCAGAAATAAATGCTGAAAACACATTCAACGTTAATAAACCATGTGAGCTGTGGTTACTAGGCAGACAATTCCCAAAATTAAAATCTAAATGTTATACTGCTGTTTCAACTATAAACAAATTATTTTGTTTTAGCAAGAGTGAAACTTGTCCTAAATGTGACATGTTTGTTAATACATGTAATAGCAAACTACACATAATATACTCATATCCGAAAACTGAGTATCTCAGAACTGCCCTATGGACAACTGTTTTTGATCAAGCAGGAATAAACATGTATTTATGGTTCATCTCAAAGGATCCTATTACCCAAACCTATTACCCAATTTGCTGTTAGGTATGTCTACTTATGAACTTGATGAAGCAAGCCGTGACAATATCCAAATTACAGCAGTGAATATATTACATACAATGTTCTATCGTGTGTATAACCATAGTGGGCTGTGGTACATGAATTAACATGAATAGAGCAGAACTGTCCAATAATGTAGATAAATTGGCGAATTAAAATATGCTTGCCTTTTTTGCAAAGCGCAAATGCCAAAACCCAAACATTATTCGAAGGTAATAAATATCTGCATGTAATAAATTGTTTATTTACAAATAAAATTAGCTTGTAACTGTATAATGTACATGTCATTGTGATGGGAATTAGCATGGGTTCATCTTATATACTCTACATTATTCTATTCTAGTGTAGGGCTGTGTTCTGAAACAGTTCGCCAACTTACGATTTTTAATATTTGAGTTCCTGTTTACACCTTATGTTTCTTTTCGGTAAGGTGTACGATCGGGATCCGATATTATAGTTAATTCAATGTTCGATTTTGTTATGCGACGCTGGAAATTCTTGTCACAATGTTACATATCTGTTATATTGTTTGTCGTGTTCTTTGTTTTTGTAATTACATGTATATAGTTTAATTACATGATATCACAATGTTTGTTCGTATTCGGTAATAGTTTTAATATTGTAAATGTAGCTGTATTATACATGTATGTGATAGCTCTCCTATAATGGAGGATAATAAAGAATCTATCTATCTATCTACACAGTTATCAAATTGCTATCTTACGTACATCACTACTTACAAATGTATCAAATTGCTGGTTTACGTACATCACTGTTTACATATTATATTTTGTATTTCTGGTTTTCATTGAAAGTTGAATACAACTAATCATCTTGTCTATGTTAAGTTGTCCGGTGGTTAATGCACTGGACTTGTACTACAGTGGTAGCTGGTTCAAATCCAGAGCTATACTATGCTATGATTACTAACATAGTCTTTCAGATGTGACTTTAAACGCGTCGGTGCATTACGCCATGTGTGTAAACGAACCAGAGGAGACTCTGACTGTATCATTGCACTATCCTTCAAAATCTAAAATGACTTATCTATTCAGTAGGCGTATATCACATTGGCAATCGGTAGCGACGTTAAATAAACGCAATACACACACAAACTAATCTTCTTATTTCTTATATTCCAAAGTATATTTCGTTACAATCAGTATTGCTATACATGTACATTATACATAGTTTCTTATGCTATATGTGTGGAAAAAATAACACATGCAGTTCAATCGTTAGCCCATTAACTAAGTGTAATTTTCTTACCAATTTTCCTTCATCGTAAATTAATGACTACTTTCTGTTCCTCCAGAATAATATTATGCTTAGTGACATACCTATTAGGTGTTGTTCCGTGGTTGACAATCGATGATGATCAGTTCACGCATGTCCTATGCCGCCCTTTTAAGATTATTTTTTACTAATATAAGCACGCTTTTAAAATCTAAGTTTCTAAATTCTTTGAATTATTAACCCAATAGCTTGTCAGGTCTATGTTATTTATACATATACTATGTATTACATTCCTATGTTCAGTAGCTTTGCTCAGTATTTTAAAAAAAGGATTCTTCAGCATTGTGAGATAGGGGACACCTGGACATTTAACAGCTTGACGGACGTTTGTTGTAATCTCAGATTGCTTCTCTATACATGAATACAGGTTCTAGAAATGGATGGGGAAAGTAATTATCAAAATTTCGAAGAATTGCGATGCCCTGACTGAATCTTGGACCTAGGACATTGTGTGTGTTTTACGTTTATTTATCGTCGCTACCGGTTGCCCATATGAGCGACGCCGCCTGAAGATACACATGTATTAGTCATTTTAGATTTTGGAGGATAGTATAATGATACAGAGAGAGAGAGACCCATTCCAGAGTCTCCTCTGATTATTTTACGTGCACGGGGTAAAGCACTGACACAATACCTCGGTTTAACGTCCCATCTGAAAGACTGTTAATTGTATTAGGGTCAGACGGGGGATCGAACAACCTAGGACATTGTGCGTATGTATGCTTATATTGTTGCCAACTTTCATGTATGTTTATTCATCCTTTATTTCTAGCTGCTAACTTTATATGTCGTTGGTACTGACTGTATGGTCTTTTACATCTATGGTAGTTGGGAATGCCAATTCAAGGCGTATTGGTCTAGGCTTAGAGGAATTTGAATCGTACTGGGTTCCGCTAATATGTATTATAATAGGTTGAGATTGCTTGTATGGTTGAGGTTGTGCCGACCTACTTGCACTATTCTGCTTCTGATGCTATGAAGGACAATGGTGGATGATTGTGGGGGAAGCTATTATATGGTTTGCGAGTTGAGTGGGTTTAGCATTTGGACGATATTTCAATTCTATGAGCTCATCTTGACGATGATCCAACTTATTATTTACCGACCGCGCAGGTGAACAATATGGACGAGTGAGCTGGAGATTGTGCAGCGTAGATCGGTAATGGTGATCGGTAATGGCAGCTCTAACCAACAGATTTTCACCGCTGCTGTAACAGTAGCAGCAGCTCCAGTGGTCAACGCTCCAACTGGAGTCGTTACGATTGTGCCCTTTTCCACGTAGTTTTGCACTTCTCTCTCCGTCGTGGCGATGTAGGGTTATTCCATCAGGAATGAGGTCTCGAGAGTGGTTAATATAAGTTGTAGCAACTTCTGCAGTTAAGTAAATTTGTATAAATTAACGCTCCAGGAACATAGAGCACAGACGAATGTGACAATGATCTATATAATCAACCGTGTACAGGCTAGTTGATGTCCCCATCACGTCAACCCGATCAGTTATGATAGACGCCATGCATTCACATACCTGTTACCCATTGCTATGAATATATGTTACCAGAGATCCTTCTTCCCGATTCTGGAACAGCCGTCCCCATTCAGTAGTAAGCTGTACAACCATTGACAGGTTCAAGTAAGAAGTGCTACTGGTACCAGTCATCCTTAGATAGACCCGGGTTGGACGTGTTTAACTGTACTTTATGCAAATCGTTGAAACAACACTGTATATATATCTATATTTCTTGCACCGTGTTTTGTCAGTACGATACTACACCAGCAGGTGGTGTGTACTTTAATGACAGAAGAAGAAAAAGAAGAAGAAGTGAGGTCTTGTATCTTGTACTGTTTGTGAAATTGTACTGTTTTACCTATAGTACGAGTACGGGCATTTATCATATTATTTTTCGTGCGCATGCGCATCACTGTAAATAATTTCCTCGAGCTGAGAAAAATAATAAATATCCACAGCATTTTGCCCACATTTTGCAATAGGGAGACATCACAATGAAGTGAAATAATCAGGTTAGCAAGGTGGACTGTTGATTTTCAAACCAGTCTATTTTGATTTGGTGAAAATGGGGTAAATAATTCAAATAAATTGTTTATGTTGGCTGTAGCCAATGTAAACAATCTCAGCAAAGTGTGCAACGAAATCGAAATGTCAAAAATGAAACGAAATATTAGTATATGAACACCTAAATAGGAGGAAGTCCCCGGGTGTCCTTCTGACCAGTATTACATTCAGGTAGAACCACCGACCTTCCACACATTAGAGGGGTTCGACATTAAAGGAAGATAGATAGATTAGATGGCAGCTTCCTCACATGAAAGAATTTGAGAACCCGATGTCATTCAAACCTACATACACCAATTAAGATTGAAACTGGTAGATATCAAGGATTACCACTGTGTGAACGAACCTGTTTTCAATGTTCAAATACAATCGAGAGCGAAATACATGTATTGTTGAAATTTCCATTGTATGAGCATTTACGCACTGAACTTAAATTGTATGCGCAGTCTATTAATACATCATTCAACACGCTTAGTTTCTCTGAACAGTTTGCTTATTTAATATCTGATAAAGATATTGCTAAATTATGTGCCAAAACCTGCAATAGAATTTTAATGGAAAGACGTAATATTTTATATAAAACCTGAATCATGTATATAGAAATCAAACAGCTTTATAATACTATTACGATTTAACTTTTGTATACATATATGTAAATGCAACATTTTAACCTGGGATGTATAGTTTTACTGTTTTATAAATCTGTATTTATAAATTGAATTTAAAGTACGTTTTAAGATGCTGTTATATTATATCTTAGTTTGTCTCTTATAACTCAAACATGAGTGGTTTTGTACATTGTTTTAATATTACTGTTTAAATATGTTGTGTATGCTTGTACAAAAATGAGACGTAAATAAACATTTATCTATCTACAGGAGAAGAATTATATAAGACTCTGTCTTCCATTCTAATCCTGTTTCTGTATTCTGATTATGCGTGGTGTATGCATTGTTCAATATGTATTATATTGGGAAATAAAATATGTTTAAACTAAACCTACATCAGCTGTTCATTGAGAGCAAGTCATTTCAAATGAATGACCGTAACAGATTAGCTAAGATAGTTTAGTTTGTACAAATTTGTTTTAGCTTGATTGATTGAGAAACTAGATTACCAATGTTAGATTATCCTGGGTATACCCATAACCGGTGACATAAGTATTTTTGTTCCAAAACGAGGCTGTGCAAAATTGCAAATAATGTTCACTCTCAATTAAGCATAATCATATTTATTTTATTGTATGCAATATTACTTACCGTAGTAAGAAATAAATCATAATTAAATCAAAAACAAAGTGAAAGCAACAGCAGATGCCTCCATCTTATATTTACGCGGTGATACCAATGACCGGTGACGATGTAAAGTTCACCTCACAAGTTCATACCAATAGCAATAAATGCCATATAAGGCAATCATGTGACGTCACATGAGTAGCGGGCACCTTACAAATGTCAAATGCAGCCGATAGATAACAAATTCATTGAAATTCACCTAAATATTGACAACATGAACAAAAACTTACGAGTGTAAGAGGAAAAAACAAGTTTTGAATAAATACTGTAAATTTACCCGTAGAAATGACATTTCAGCTAGTTTTTACTATGGCCACGTCACAGTTGCAGAAATCCGACGGAAATTGTCAATAGTAAATAGTAAACACAAAATGACCATGTGCGGTTCATTTGGATTAATTCTGATATCACCGCTTATTAGTATTCACCGATATTAGGGTCATTGGGGATAATTGCTTAAGAACTCATTCCTGATAGAATCCATCACCATGAGAGAGAGAAGGCAATGTGGTGTTTAATGACTAGATGCACATGCGTAACAGCTAAAGCTGGGCGCCAACTATATCTATACATCTATACATGTATTTGATCTGAATAAATATAAACTAAGAGAGAGACGCACACCAGGGCGTTCACTAGACTTCGTTCATTGGCCGAATGCGGTGTATATTTTTAGATGGACTCCGATCGGATTTGACAGGCAGATTAGGAAAATTACGCAGCTCTAAGAAAATGTTTTATCTCGTCTGCCAATGGTCAAATGTCACTCGCTATCGTAAGCCAGGGTCAAAGGTCACTAGCTAGGAATTTTCACCAAGTCGAACAAGCATCTTTAATGATTTTCATGCGTCGAAACCCGGGAGCTTGGGTGAAATAAACACCGAGATAGATACATTGATACTTTTACTGAAATAAAACTTGTTTTGTTTTTCCAGATTTTGTTAGCTAGAAGATGTCTTTATTCAAGGCGAGAGATTGGTGGTCTACAACAGTTGGGGAAGAGGAAGAGTTTGACAATGGCTGTCTCTGTGTGGCTAACATTGATAACAATACAAATGAAATTGGTACGACTTACAAGGCTAGTTTTTCCGCGACTATTCTATTTATAAATTAAATGCTGGATTTTCTTGTCCACACTGACCTCCCCTATGGCTACGCCCCCTCACGTTTTTATCACTTTATGATGAATCACATGAAAGTTTTGTCTATGACCGTTCGATCCGTTGTCAACAGAAAGGATGTTTATGAGGTCACTCATGTTTCAGCTTTCAGTAATTGTGTCTTGTTTTAATATCTCATTGTATGTGGAAGTTTTTATCAATATTTGTGATATTTAGGCTGTAAAGTGCTTTTGAACGTTTTATTTTTAGATGAAAAGAGCGCTATATAAGTTTGGTATATAATAATAATGTTGTAAGCATATGGTTGCATTGTATAGGGTTTATTCTAGAGTGGAAAAACTGGCAGAGTTGGTCAGAAAAGAGGCAGTGTGCAATTTGAGGTGCGATGAGGTGTGCGACAGGGTATTTTGCAGTTAGCCTCTAGAAAATTTGGATAATTTACAGTGATTGATGAATGAGGTAGTAAGACAAGTTTTATCGGTCTGCCCGCCCGTAGGCAGTTGAGGCATATATATAAAAAGAGGTAAGAACATTTTTTAAAAGGGCAGGAGCGAAGCGCCCTGTCATTCCACTCATTTATGTGCTATTGTGTACTGGTAATTACGCATTTTTATTTGCAGATAAAATCATGATTGGAAGTTACCATGGTATCTTGAGAATATTCAATCCAAAACCAGCTAAGGTTGATGGAGGCTGGAGTGGTTTCCGACCCGAGGATGTGATCCTTGAGTCATCACTACAGTACCCTATCCTCCAGCTAGAGGCCGGGAAATTTGTCTCGTAAGTGTGCATTGCCATACATATAAGACGTAACTTGATTATAAAGCTGAGCAAAATTTGTATATGTATTAATATGTGCGAGTTCTGAATGGTTCTAGGAAATTATTGATTGTTCGTATTTTCGCTCGGGGTGAAGGTGCGATTCGTACTTCCGAGATTGAGCCATCGTTTCTTGTTGTGTTTCTACATGGACAATGTATTTGCTATGAGTAAGCACCAAACCAACAGCTCTGGTTATACAGTAATTTTCCCAGCTATTATCTGATCGTTGACGACCGCAGGTTTCCCTCCGAGATTTATTTCGGCCATTGGTGGGCACCCGGGTAGAACCACAAACTACTGTAAGTTTGCTTCTTGTATGACATATGACGAATATCACATTAACTTTCACTTTGATTTGATCACTACAGATATGAAGAGATCTCAGACAGACGGTGCTAATTTTGAGATTGTAAGGCACTGATTCTAATGTCCAGGGCTCATTCTAGAGGGCGATTTGGGCGACATAGTCGCCTTAGGGACCCTGACTATTTTACAATTTTCATACCAAATGATGTCCAGATACACTGGCCCATTATAAAGCACTACTATTCAAATGATGTCCAGATACACTGGCCCATTATAAAGCACTACTATTCAAATGATGTCCAGATACACTGGCCCATTATAAAGCACTACTATTCAAATGATGTCCAGATACACTGGCCCATTATAAAGCACTACTATTCAAATGTTGTCCAGATACACTGGCCCATTATAAAGCACTACTATTCAAATGTTGTCCAGATACACTGGCCCATTATAAAGCACTACTATTCAAATGTTGTCCAGATACACTGGCCCATTATAAAGCACTACTATTCAAATGTTGTCCAGATACACTGGCCCATTATAAAGCACTACTATTCAAATGTTGTAATTAATGGTAATACTGTCCATTTTAATCATATTTTGTTGAAATTTATTAACAAACACCATTTAACCATTTCCCACATAGAAGCACCTATTGACGCCATTACCAATACGACATACATTGACAATGTAGTAGCCAAACCAATGCTCATAATAAAGGTCAGAATCTCATGTAGTCCCAGTAATATCTATGGAGGTGGGATAGATATGGCGACTTAACGTATCCACTGCATGATAGCTAAATGGCTCTTTTGTATGGAGATATATTAGTATATTAACCTAAATCTCTATGTAGCCCCAGTAATATCTATGGAGGTGGGATAGATATGGCGACTTAACTTATCCACTGCATGATAGCTAAATGGCTGTCTTTTGTATGGAGATATAATAGTATATTAACCTAAATCTCTATGTAGGAAAGAGTTAAGGAAGTGATTCTCACTTCTCCCAAAAATTCTGACTTAGAATGAGCCCTGTATGTCGCTGTCAAGCAAATTATAATGTTGTACATTTCTGTGTAAGCAATGTTATCATATATAGAATGTTTTTCACAGACGTGAATGAATATTCATGTACCATAAATGGTGGTTTCTAGCTCCAAAACTTGCCAAAAAATCGCCCTGTTCTGCAGATGATCACACTTTTAGCAAGTAACACACTTAGAGACCTGGCCAGGGTTCCCTCAGTCTGAAGTTTTGTCTGCGCCACTTCTGTTGCCAATTAAAAAAACTGGAGCCAATTTGAACAACTTGGAGCCAACTACGATCCATATAGTTAGTTCACAGATAAATATTTGAAGCCATGTATTTGACCAACTATTTTTGCCAATTCACAAAAATTAGCGCCAGTATTTGTTTTTTGTCGTAAGTGGCCCCATTGGGGACCGGCAGCTGGAACCCTGCTTGCGTAAATGTTGTTTTATTATTAATACAGAGGCTCGGACAAACTACATCTGGCAGTACTACACCCCAGAAGGTTAGCAGTTTATAATGTAGCGGGTATGTTTCTTTCTTTTTTATATTCTTACAGCAGTAAAATACTGTATTCAGTCAAACCTGTGTTATGCAGCCTGTTAGCAGTGAACATAACAGTCAAATATGTCATGCAATTTCATTAGAAGGCACAATTGTCGCCTGTGATCCAGTGGTAGAGCGTCGGATTTGGAATAGAACGGTCCCGGGTTCGATACTCGGTCAGGCCACGTTTGTAGTGTCATTGAGCAAGACACCTCACACACATTCCTTAGTACTGGTTAACCACTAAGCCTGCCAGGAAAACATGTCTAGGTCTCCACACGGCGTTTGACATTAATGGAACATACAACATGCATACAATTCTATTGAATTAAAAATTGTCGTCTGCTACAATTATTTGAACTCATTGTAGCCATTAATTTACCCATCATGCAAATAATGAAGGAAGTACAGAAATTGGCTGCTTAGTACAGACAGTGGCTAAATAGATGTTTACCACTTTCCCACATTGGCGCCTCTCTTGACACCACTACCGCATACATTGACAATGTAGTAGCCCCCCCCCCGAGTGTTTAGGCCGTTGACTTTAAATCGCTTGCCCCTCACCGCTGTAGGTTCGAATCCTACTGGGGTGTCGAATGATTTCAGGTAAGGAAGTTATCCAGCTGGCTTGTGGAAGGTCAGTGGTTTTACCTTGGTGCCTGTGTATGTCTTAAATACTGCTCGGAGGGGCACTCAGGCTCTTCCTCCACCAATAATAGCTGCAGAGTCGCCATATGACCTAAGCTGACTTTACACCCTAAAAATAAACAAAACCTATTCCACTGATGCAACTTTGCTGGTGGAGACTTGCATGCAATTTTCACAAACAATTTCTAATTAGTTTATTTGTATATATTTCTGTAACATTTAGTGTAAAGTTTAAAACTGTTTTCCAGAAATGTCGGGAGCTGTCGAGCACGGTACGCAGTATCAGATGACCCTGGCTTATGAACATAAATTACAGAGAACGTCTTACAACTTTACATACGGACCATTCGGTCAAGTTAAAGGTAAAGTGTACAGTTTCACGTAAAGATCAAGTTAAAGGTAAATTGTCTGCAGTTTCACGTAAAGATTAAATTGTCTGCAGTTTCACGTAAAGATTAAATTGTCTGCAGTTTCACGTAAAGATCAAAGGTAAATTGTCTACAGCTTCACATAAAGATTAAGTTAAAGGTAAATTGTCTGCTGTTTCACATAAAGATCAAGTTAACTGTAAAGTTATCTTATCAGATCTGTGAGATGGTACGGTGGTCACCAGATCAGACATGTGGGTTTTCACCGGTTTCCTCCCACACAATGACTACAGTTACGCTTTCATCCGCGCCAACGAGAGTGATTAATATAAGTTGTTAAAACTTGCTTCACACTAAATAGATAAAGTTTAAACTTTTAAGATTTCATTTTAAGATTTTATATAGTAATACGCTCGATACTAGGGTTCTTTGTCAAACATCTGCAGGTGTCGCGGTGCAGACTTAGTCACCATTGGAGAGACCATGTGTAAGCGGCCCGGCTAGCTCAGTGCGTTTGTCTTGTAAGCAAAAGGTCCAGGGTTGGCTGAACATTTTTCTCACCATGTGACATTTGGTGTGTTTTTTCAGGCAAAGATTTTCTATGTGTGCAATCTATGGATGGTACCGTATCGGTGTTTGAGCAGGAGAGTTTTTCCTTCACTAGATTCTTACCGGGGGCGTTGTTACCTGGACCAATCAGATACGTTCCCAGATTGGACAGTTTCGTGACGGTATCGTCGTCCTGGCAACTGGAATGTTACAAGTGAGTCGCAGTGAAGATTTTATATTGTTGTTTTTGAACATTTATTAACATTTTTGCATGAAACTTTAGCTTTTGACCGGTAACCTACATGGTTACAAATACCTATCGATATGACATGTAATCGGGTTGCATTTAGCTTTTGACTGGTAGCCTACATGGTTACAAATACCTATCGATACGACATGTAATCGGGTTGCATTTAGCTTTTGACTGGTAGCCTACATGGTTAAAAATACCTATCGATATGACATGTAATCGGGTTACATTTAGCTTTTGACTGGTAACCTACATGGTTACAAATACCTATCGATATGACATGTAATCGGGTTGCATTTAGCTTTTGACCGGTAACCTACATGGTTACAAATACCTATCGATATGACATGTAATCGGGTTACATTTAGCTTTTGACTGGTAACCTACTTGGTTACAAATACCTATCGATATGACATGTAATCGGGACGTCACATTTTCCCCATCCTTGGAATACTTCTTGTGATTGAAAGATTATAGCGAGGGAGGCGTCAACATAGTAACTGAATTAGTGATTTCCTATCCCAAATATTACCAGCCAAAAGGCAGCCATCTTTGTAAGAGCATTGTGGGATTGACTTGCCTGACTTTGTTGAAACACCAATCCCGCCATGTTCCAGTTAATTCCACAATGACTTCAGTGTATAATATTTATGCCGGAGGCAATTTAAAGTAAGAAATACAAAGAAAGTGTTCAAAGAAACAAAATATAAAAAAATTAAAAATGTATAATTACCAATGAGAGACACCGGTCAGTTACTGCCCCTGAATACTTCCTAAACAATGAGAGACATCGGTCAGTTACTGCCTCTGAATACTCCCTAAACAATGAGAGACACCGGTCAGTTACTGCCCCTGAATACTTCCTAAACAATGAGAGACATCGGTCAGTTATTGCCCCTGAATACTCTCTAAACAATGAGAGACATCGGTCAGTTACTGCCCCTGAATACTCCCTAAACAATGAGAGACACCGGTCAGTTACTGCCCCTGAATACTACATAAACAATGAAAGACATCGGTCAGTTACTGCCCGTGAATACTCTCTAAACAATGAGAGACATCGGTCAGTTACTGCCCCTGAATACTCCCTAAACAACCTAAACAATGAAGGACATCGGTCAGTTACTGCCCCTGAATACTCTCTAAACAATGAGAGACATCTGTCAGTTACTGCCCCTGAATACTCCCTAAACAATGAGAGACACCGATCAGTTACTGCCCCTGAATACTCCCTAAACAATGAAAGACATCGGTCAGTTACTGCCCCTGAATACTCCATAAACAATGAAAGACATCGGTCAGTTACTGCCCCTGAATACTCCCTAAACAATGAAAGACATAGGTCAGTTACTGCCCCTGAATACTCCCTAAGCAATGAAAAACATCGTTCAGTTACTGCCCCTGAATACTCCCTAACCAATGAGAGACATCGGTCAGTTACTGCCCCTGAATATTCCCTAAACAATGAGAGACATCGGTCAGTTACTGCCCCTGAATACTCCCTAACCAATGAGAGACATCGGTCAGTTACTGCCCCTGAATATTCCCTAAACAATGAGAGACATCGGTCAGTTACTGCCCCTGAATACTCCCTAAACAATGAGAGACATCGGTCAGTTACTGCCACTGAATACTCCCTAAAAGTAGATCGGTCCTATTAAGTGTTTTCCTCTGTTTTTATTGTTGTTTCCTTTGCACAACATGCTAGCAATTTTATTCCACTATCGCATTATATGATTATTAAATTACTATATTTCAACATATCTCCTACATATAACATATAATGGGTACTTATTTCTAAAACAATGCTATCAGTTAATTAACACGATTTTGATAAAACCACAATTATCATACCGCAACATCTGATTAAGGAACAACATTAAAAACAAAGGATTCTAGCTAAAAGGACCTATTCACATTTTGGAATAAATCAGACTTTATCTGCCAAGGCAGGTAATGGAAAATAAGAGAGGTCTCTCATTGGGTCAGGTTACAAGGTTGTATCTGTTTTCGAGTTTGATGTATATTACGTTCATCCATATTTCCAGGTTATTACATTGCCATTTTCTCGACTCGTGTTTCCACGACTACTACCTCTTCGCCACCGTAGACTAGACCATATTATCTACCGTAGACTAGACCATATTATCTACCGTAGACTAGACCATATTATCTACCCGAGGCATAACTCTTGCATTAATGTGATCATGTATTTGTTGTATAGGTACCAGGTACTGGCCGTGGCTACCGAGGCCAAGTCGAGGGAGGAGTCACAAAACATCAAGTCTGGAAAGAAAGTCACGGTGAGTTTATCTGGCTTAGTTTAGACACAGTATGATTGGTTTAATCTGTTCATTGTGAGAACCAGTTTTTATATTTAATTGGAAAATCAACCTGTGTTTCCCTTATGGGGGTATACAATACACGTGTGTTGTTTTCAGTGTGGGGCGGCCCGTTGTGCGGCTATTGTACAATGTGTAATCACATCTTTAGGAACAGATTTTTGTTTTGTTTCTGTTAAGTTTGCCAGGAAAGGTGTTGTTAGGTAAACTGCCCGCCGGCGATATAGCCCAAAATGGTGCTGATGCAGGCGTAAAACCCGAAATATAAATAAATAAATTCTTTTAATTTTACGGTTACGATATGTGCGACAGAACAGATGTTTTAGCAAATTTTCACGGCTTTACATGCATAGTACTGCCCACTTCTGTCAGTCTTGTAGTAGCTCCGCCCTACTGCTTTTACCGTGCTTACATGCCGCGCTGTAAGCGCAACAGACAGAATGGGTATTTCACATTAGCAACTAAGTAGTTGTGTATATATAGGATCTGTCCTGCATGTCGGTCGTATGCACCCTGGACCATTGGACATACATGTATAGTTTTGATTTCTGACCTTTTGAAGACCAGCTTATGCTCACTGGTTCTATTAACCCATTTCATTCTGGATACATTTAAAGGCTTTTGCAAACAAAATAGATCTATGTTGTTTGCTACATAGCCAATTGTCTTAGCAAGATCATCTGAATAGCAAACAGCATAGAGCCTGATCAGACGGCACGTTTCGTGGCAGCTGATCTGGCGACCACCATACCATCTCACATACTTCCCGGTCCGAGGATCGAACCCGGGTTGCATTGGTGAGAAGCGAGCGTGCTAACCACTGCGCTAATCGGCAATGGCTGGCCCTTTAAATAGTAGTGACACTATAATATACAAGAACTACACTTTTATATTATTCTTGTATTTAATGTTTGTCTTTCAGTATGACTGGAGTTTTAATCTTGGAGAACAAGCCTTAGATATCTCTGTGCTATCTTTCCCAACAGCTCCACCATCTATTCTAGTCCTAGGTAAGCAGCAATATTTCATAGACAGAGATAAACAGATGATCTATGTTCTTACAGTATAACCTTCTATAGCACCCTAGTCAGCCCTATTCAACAGCCACCCAATGAACGAGCCAGTTAGTTTCCCCCCCCCCCTTCCGCCTCCGTGGTCGAGTGGTTAAGGTCGCTGACTTGTATACCACTGTAACCTATCATCACTGATGGTCACGGGTTCGAGCCCCGCTCAGGCCGTGTCTCATTTATATGAAAAAATTGGCAGTTTCTTACGGAGGTTGGTGCACCCAAGTACTGGTTAACCGCTGGAGCCTGCCCAGGAAAGGTGTTGTTAAGTAAACTGCCCGCCGGCGATATAGCCCAAAATGGTGCTGATGCAGGCGTAAAACCCGAAATATAACATAACATAAGTTTCCCCCCCCCCCGAGAGATTTTCCTATATATTTGACCTCTATTTGATGGTCACCTCTCTGATCTGGTCCACGGCCAGAATACGGTCAATGACCTCCAAGAAACGGCCATTTTCCACTAGAAACGGTCATTTTCCACTAGAAACGGTAATTTTCCACTAGAAACGGTCATTTTCCACTAGAAACGGTAATTTTCGCCGAAAAGCGGTCACTTTCCACTAGAAACGGCCATTTCCCACTAGAAACGGCCATTTTCCACTAGAAACGGTCATTTTCCACTAGAAACAGCCATTTTCCACTAGAAACGGCCATTTTCCAATAGAAACGGCCATTTTCCAATAGAAACGGCCATTTTCCACTAGAAACGGCCATTTTCGCCGATTTAATAATGACAATATTTACACCGGAAAACGAAAGTAGATTATGCAAATTACCCTAACATTTTATTTTGCAAGAAAACAGGACTCGTGGTCGGCAGATTATATGCTCATTTACTGGATCAACGGCCAATTAGAGTCAGTTTACTTTAAACCTGGGTCTTTTGATCGATTAAAAGAAAGAAAAACAAATAGGCTATTTTTCACAAGTTGATTCGCGGATTCCTAAATAAATGACGCATCACTTTGTCTAGTAAGCGTGGTAAAATTTGTCACACCCGATGCACATGTATAATTATGTAAACAAATGTTCGTTTATGAGAAGGAAGTGGCTTCTTTGAAGGTTTTTAGGAAAAACGGTGTTATTATCGCCTTCGTTAGTCGATTTCTTTTATTTTATTCATGTTTCAGGGATTTAAATTATTGAGTATGGGTAATTATTGTGTTTTAGCTCTAACAATTGATGGTTCAAGGCTTCATTTCATTTCTATTTATTATTAGCTACTGCAAATCAAGATATTATAAAATATTGGTGGTTATTTCACACATGTCTATGCGGAAAGTACAGGCACATTAATGATCGGGTAATGTAATATATAGCCTCGATTCTGGCAGTTTCTTACGGAGGTTGGTGCATCAAGTACTCATGAACCGCTGGAGCCTGCCCAGGAAAGTTTTTGTTAGGTAAACTGCCCGCTGGCGATTAAACGCAAAATACAGGCATAAAACCCAAACAAACGTTGATTTCAGTCGAGTCAGTGCCATGTACAGGTCACTCGAACGTCAATAACACTATTTCTCAAATCTTAAGAACAAAGCTTGTGTTTGTGTTTTCTGATTGGCTACTGTACATGCATCTCCGATTTTTTTTCAGCCAATCATACTTCACACATTTGTTGCCTCAGTTTCTCTAATTGGCTGCAGATGAAGCCAGCTCTCATTTTCTACCAATCAAATATTGATCTTGAGTCTCGGCCCTCTGACTAGTCGCCGGTGAACCAACTCTCTTTTTCAACCAATAGAATCATACCGCACAAGTTTGTTTCCTCAGTTTCTCTGAATGGCTGCAGATGAAGCCAGATCTCATTTTCAACCAATCAAATATCGATCTTGAGTCTCGTGCTCTCGGATTGATTGCAGTTGAGCCAACTCTCATTCTTCCACCAATCAAATCATCCAAAGTTCGAGACTGAGCAAATAAAACTGTAGATCAAACACTTAAGTAATTAATATTATTAATGTTATTGTTTCTACAGGAGAGAGAAACATATTCTGTTTGACAGAGTCGGGGCAGCTGAGATATATGAAGAAGTTTGACTTTGATGTCAGTTGTTTTACACCATACAGCTCAAGTAAGTCTCAAAAATGACATGTCTGAAAATCTGAAATCAGCATTTTCAGGCCAAATTTGACCCTCGACTTATATGGTATAAGGAATATATGGTAGACTGCATGCGACCTCCCTCAAGTTATTTAGGTCGTTGTGACTAAATCATCAGCCCATCTTTGGGTTGGATTCCCACCAGAGGTGTGAAATTCAAATTTGATCATATGAAGTTGCCAGTTGGTTTGTGGAAAGTGGGTGGTTCTACCTGGTTAACCCGCCCTGCATGAAACAAGACTCGGAGGCGCAATCTGTTGTCGTCCTCCAACAATTATAGATGATAATGTCGGTACCTGTTAATGTGAATGTAAATCCCGATAAGAATGCTAGGTTTCTTTCAATCAGTTCATGGCTGAATGCAGTGGTATAACGTGTGTGTGTGTTTTATGTTTATTTATCATCGTTGCCGGTTGTCTATATGTGCGACGTGTGTGTTTTATGTTTATTTATCATCGCTGCCGGTTGTCTATATGAGCGACGTGTGTGTGTGTTTTATGTTTATTTATCGTCGCTACCGGTTGCCCATATGAGCGACGTGTGTGTGTGTTTTATGTTTATTTATCATCGCTACCGGTTGCCCATATGAGCGACGTGTGTGTGTGTCTTATGTTTATTTATCGTCGCTACCGGTTGCCCATATGAGCGACGTGTGTTTTATGTTTATTTATCGTCGCTACCGGTTGCCCATATAAGCGACATATGTGTGTTTATGTTTATTTATCGTCGCTACCGGTTCCCATATAAGCGACGTATGTGTGAGTTTTATGTTTATTTATCGTCGCTACCGGTTGCCCATATGAGCGACGTGTGTTTTATGTTTATTTATCGTCGCTACCGTTGCCCATATAAGCGACATATGTGTGTTTATGTTTATTTATCGTCGCTACCGGTTGCCCATATGAGCGACGTGTGTGTGAGTTTTATGTTTATTTATCGTCGCTACCGGTTGTCTATATGAGCGACGTGTGTGTGTGTTTTACGTTTATTTATCGTCGCTACCGGTTGTCTATATGAGCGACGTGTGTGTGTGTTTTACGTTTATTTATCGTCGCTACCGGTTGTCTATATGAGCGACGTGTGTGTGTGTGTTTTACGTTTATTTATCGTCGCTACCGGTTGCCCATATGAGCGACGTGTGTGTGTTTTATTTTGTGTATCGTCGCTACCGGTTGCACATATAAGCGACGTATGTGTGTTTTATGTTTATTTATCGTCGCTACCAGTTGCCCATATGAGCGACGTGTGTTTTATGTTTATTTATCGTCGCTACCGGTTGCCCATATGAGCGACGTGTGTGTGTGTTTTATGTTTATTTATCATCGCTACCGGTTGCCCATATGAGCGACGTATGTGTGTTTTATGTTTATTTATCGTCGCTACCAGTTGCCCATATGAGCGATGTGTGTGTTTTATGTTTATTTATCGTCGCTACCGGTTGCCCATATGAGCGACATGTGTGTGTGTTTTATGTTTATTTATGTCGCTACCGGTTGTCTATATGAGCGACGTGTGTGTGTGTTTTATGTTTATTTATCGTCGCTACCGGTTGCCCATATAAGCGACATATGTGTGTTTTATGTTTATTTATCGTCGCTACCGGTTGCCCATATGAGCGACGTGTGTGTGTGTTTATGTTTATTTATCGTCGCTACCGGTTGCCCATATGAGCGACCTGTGTGTGTGTTTTATGTTTATTTATCGTCGCTACCGGTTGCCCATATAAGCGACATATGTGTGTTTTATGTTTATTTATCGTCGCTACCGGTTGCCCATATAAGCGACGTGTGTGTGTGTTTTATGTTTATTTATCGTCGCTACCGGTTGCCCATATGAGCGACCTGTGTGTGTGTTTTATGTTTATTTATCGTCGCTACCGGTTGCCCATATGAGCGACGTATGTGTGATTTATGTTTATTTATCATCGCTACCGGTTGCTCATATGAGCGACGTGTGTGTGTATGCGTATTTTACATTTATTTATCATCGCTACCGGTTGTCTATATGAGCGACGTATGTGTGTTTTACGTTTATTTATCGTCGCTACCAGTTGCCCATATGAGCGACATGTGTGTGTGTTTTACGTTTATTTAGCGTCGCTACTGGTTGTCTATATGAGCGACGTGTGTGTGTATGTGTGTTTTACGTTTATTTATCGTCGCTACCGGTTGCCCATATGAGCGACGCCTCCTGAAGAGGTTAGTCATTTTAGATTTTTGGAGGATAGTGCAATGATACAGACAGAGACCCATTCCAGAGTCTCCGCTGGTTCTTGTACGTGCACGGTGTAAAGCACCGACACGAGACCTCAGTTTAACGTCCCATCTGAAAGACTGTTAATTACATTAGGGTCAGACGGGGGGATCGAACCTGAGATCCCTGGATTACCAGTCCAGCGTGTTACCACTGGACTACAGATCCATCTGTAGTGGAATAAAACATTTTATTATTTTATTTATGTTTGGCACATGTGGTACCAAGCCGATATACAATGTTGAAATTATTGTCGACGCGAACGTTTTGGACTCAAGCTGTCAGTGACATCATTATGTATGACGCCTTTTATGACACTACATTGTAGCCCCTTTTAGTGCACGGTTACATCATCTTCTATTATTAAAACCCTTTTTAGCCTAATTAAAAAGAACATTTATTTGTTGTATGTGAATGATCGAATAATATTTCACCTATGGGCTAGCGCCGCTCGTGACATTATTGCTTTCAATTTTCATTCGGTGAAATATAGTTAATTCATATAATTTAAATATACAGTGAAACCCCTCAAAACCGGAACCCCTCTAAATCGGAATTCCCTCCAAACCAGACAATTTTCGCGGTCCCGATATTTTCCCTTCTTTGTTCATTGTAAAAAAAACTCTAAACCGGAACCTCTCTTTTCCGAATACCGGACATCATTATTTAAGGCATAACATTGATAATTATATTTCATAATTATTGATCAAATAAGTATATATTTTTATTATTAAAAGTAATTTTAGTGTCATTTCTTGTTATTCCTGTATTCATACAGACATTTGTTCAAAACTTTATCTCCCCCCCTCATCCGAAAACCCCTCCAAACCGAACTTCTCTTCCGGTCCGGAAGCCGTTCGGTTTAGAGGGGTTTCACTGTATTTATGTTATGTTATATTTCGGGTTTTACGCCTGCATCAGCACCATTTTGGGCTATATCGCCGGCGGGCAGTTTACCTAACAACACCTTTCCTGGGCAGGCTCCAGCGGTTAACCAGTACTTGGGTGCACCAACCTCCGTAAGAAACTGCCAACTTTTTCATATAAATGAGACACGACCTGAGCGGGGCTCGAACCCGTGTGACCATCAGTGATGATAGGTTACAGTGGTATAAAAGTCAGCGACCTTAACCACTCGACCACGGAGGCGGACTTCACTGTATTTATAATAAATCATGATAATTTACTGAAACAAACAAATATTTTGTGAAGCAAGTTCGTAGAACATTAGTTTAATGACTCTCGCAATCTTGGAAGTCGTGGCAGCGCGTTCGCTTCAGGTGTGAGAGGCCCAGAGTATGTGCCCAGCTGTAGTTGTCACGATTGTGCACTTAGACAAGGCATTTAAATTCCACATTGCCCTTTCTCAAGAATGAGGTCTCGAGAGCGAGTTAACTAATGTTGTAAGAACTTGTTTCGCAATCGAGCAAATGTAAATTTTTATTAACTAAGCAGTGTGGATATAACAGTCTTGTCTATATTACGGAGGCACCGTAGTCGGTTTATTTTCCATATTATTGTTAATGAACAAATGCACCACGCATTTCCCATATTCTGTAAAGATTGTCAACGGTTGCTAAGGGCAGGTGGATTTTTCAGGTCCACGAGGGAGAGAGAAGAGGCAATGTAGAATTTAAATGCCTTGCCTAAGGGGCACAATCGTAACGGTTCCAGCAGGCCTCGAACTCCGGACCTTTCACACCTGGAGCAAACGTGCTACCATTTCGCTATTACGACTTATTATTTATAGGACAAGCATACAAAAAGTCAGAAGCTATAAATACATTGTAGATAAATTACATACATGTATTCGATCCCCCGACTGACCCTAATAAAATTAACAGTCTTTCACATGGGACTTTAAACCAAAGTCTCGTGTCCAAGCTTGGTTCTCTATAAAAACAGCCACTCTCAATTGATAGACGGATCTGTAGTCCAGTGGTTAACACATTGGACTGGTAATCCAGGGATCGCAGGTTCAATCTCCCATCTGACCCTAATAAAATTAACATTCTTTCAGTTGGGACTTTAAACCACGGTCTTGTGTCCTCCACATTTACACATATCACACTTACAACATTTGAGAACGTACGTTGTTTCTTGCAGTAACGGAAGGCACGGTCAATTATTTGATTGCTGCTCACACGCAGACGTTGATGGTCTACCAGGATATATCCCTGAAATGGGCGGCCAAGGTCGATAGTGTTCCGGTTATGGTTCGGATTGCTAACTTCCAGTGAGTATATTGAAGTACATTCAAACCTGTGTTCGTGGTCACCTCTATTAAGCAGTCAACTTGTATTAAGCAGCCAACCTGTATTAAGCAGCCAACATGTTTTAAGTAGCCAACCTGTTTTAAGCAGCCAACCCGTATTAAGCAGTCAACCCGTATTAAGCAGCCAGTTTTCAGATTCTCAATATGGTGTTTTATTATACATTTGACCTCTATTAAGCAGCCACCTGTGCTAAACAGCCACTTTCTGTGATTCCCTTATTGGCTGATTAAGACGGGTTTGACTGTATAAACTTTTTTCGTCTACAATAGTTTCGAGACAAGCTTCTATTAATCACTCTCGTTGGTGCAGATAAAAACTTATATGTGGTCATTCATGTCGGAGAAAATACGCTAGTCTGAGTTGGTGACCATCCGATTCGAACCGAGGTTGCATTGTTGAAAAGCAAGTGTGCTAACCATTGCGCTAATCGTACAGCCTTATGCGAGTACATTTAGTTCCAGTCCCCTGCCGAGTGGTTCATTACATTTACTAAAAATTGAGTTTTCAAAATTTTGATTGGATAATTTCAGCACATTTCCGATACTTTTTCAGTGGTCGGCTTCCGTGGTAGAGTGGTTAAGGTCGCTGACTTGTATACCACTGTAACCTATCATCACTGATGGTCACGGGTTCGAGCCCCGCTCAGACCGTGTCTCATTTATATGAAAAAGTTGGCAGTTTCTTACGGAGGTTGGTGCACTGGTTAACCGCTGGAGCCTGCCCAGGAAAGGTGTGGTTAGGTAAACTGCTCGCCGGCGATATAGCCCAAAATGGTGCTGATACAGGCGTAAAACCCGAAATATAAAATATAAAAATAAATTGATTACAAAAAGTTTTCAGAATTTTGATTGGATAATTTTAGCACATTTCTGATACTTTTTCAGTGATCTGAAAGGAGTTATTGTAACGCTCAGCGACTCTGGAAGATTAGACTGCTCATATCTGGGGACAGACCCAGCCCTGTTTGTACCCCCGCCAGTTGAATCAAGGGAGTTGAACTATGCGGACATGGACAAAGAAATGGCTCAGTTACAGAGTGTTATAAAAGAGAAGCAGGCCAGTGCAGGTTAGATCTGTAGTCCAGTGGTAACACGCTGGACTGGTAATCCAGGGATCGCAGGTTCGATCTGACCCTAATAAAATTAACAGTCTTTCAGATAGGACGTTAAACCGAGGTCTTGTGTCGGTGCTTTACACCATGCACATAAAAGAACCAGAGGAGACTCTGGAATGGGTCTCTCTCTGTATCATGCACTATCCTCCAAAAATCTAAAATGACTAATCTCTTCAGGAGGCGTCGCTCATATTGGTAACCGGTAGCGACGATAAATAAAAAACCATAAAAGCAGGTTAGATCTGGACTTCTGAAATCAGCTGATCCATCAAGGTTGATTAGAATTTCACTTTTTTAATAGCCAGATATCAAATCTCTTGGCATACCCACCACTAACGTTCTCGGTACTGTATGTTTTCCCAGTGCAGTATGTTTTCTCAGTGCAGTATGTTTTCTCAGTGCAGTATATTTTCTCAGTACAGTATATTTTCTTGGTACAGTATGTTTTCTCATTGCAGTATGTTTTCTCAGTGCAGTATGTTTTCTCGGTACGGTATGTTTTCTCGGTACAGTATGTTTTCTCAGTGCAGTAGGCATTCGTTTGAAAATTATCTCACGTTTGGGTGGGGGGGGGGGAGGCTACCAGCCCCAAGGCCGAGTGATTATGGTTGTTGACTTCAAATCACCTGCTCCTCACCACTGTAGGTTCGAGTATCACCGGGGGATGGGTTTTTTTTTAATTCTTCCAAGTGACGAAACTAACCAGCTTGCTTTAGGAATTTTTTATTTTTTTATTTTATTTTATACAAATTTATTTTAGCTCGATTGCGAAACAAGTACTTTCAACATTATATTAATCACTCTCGAGACCTCATTCCTGATGGAATCCATCGCCATGACGGAGAGAGAAGAGGCAATGTGGAATCTAAATGCTTGCCTAAGGACACAATGGTAACGGCTCCAGCGGGGCTCGAACTCCGGACCTTTCGCACCTGAAGCGAACGCGCATCCACTGCTTTAGGAATGTTGGTGGTTCAACCCGAATGTCTGTCTGTGTCTGCAAGACTGCTCGGAAGTGGAAGTCATGATAGCGCAGTGGTAGCGCTTTCCATTCAGGTGCGAAATGCCCGGAGTTCGAGCCCCGCTGGAGCTGTTATGATTTAAATTTATCGTTAAATTCCTTGTTGCCTCCTCTCTCCCTGGTGGCGATGGATTCCATCAGTATTGAGGTCTCGAGAGTGATTAATTTTGTAAGAACTTGTTTCGCAATTGAGCTATAATAAATTTGTATAAACTACTTAACAGCTGGATAGTTGCCGTATGATCTAAGCTGTTGAAGCCAAACACTAAACCCCAAATACTACCAAACTAAAGTGTGTATAACCAGAATGGATACTTACTTCTGTTGTCTTGATAATCTAACGATACTTAGTCTTCGATGTTGATAGGTTGACGATAGCAGTAAAAGTGATCCCTGCCAACCATCCGATAGATAGCGCCACCTCCCTGAAGCTCGGCCCAACTCGATTAACGATTCGGGTTGTTCCGGATCTTCACTACAAAACAAACAAACAAACAAACATGTGTAACTGGAGTTTGATTATTTTTCAGCAATTATGCCAAACCTGTCTCAGAAAGAAGAGGATCTGACAATCAATGTGCACCTGTCTCCGAGCCTCGACGACGATTCTGTAAGATTTGAAAATACTTTTGTACATATGTGAGATGTTACGGTGGTCGCCAGATCAGATTGGTGGGTTTTTTCTTTGTAATGGGTACTCCGGTTTCCTCCCACACAATGGCTTTATACGCACGCTTTCACCATCCAAATCAATACAGTTTAACTGTTTTAAAACATCTACGTTGTGGTTATAAAAACACGCAACCCGTGCACCACTCGTGAAATCATATTTATCCTGGTATCAAATTGAAGGGTATGCAGTCAAATCTGTCTTAAGCAGCCAGCCGAGGGAATCACAGAAATTGTACAGGTGGCTGCTTAATAGAGGTGAAATGTATAATAAAACAGAATATTGGGAATCTGGAAACTGGCTTCTAAATAGAGGTTGGCTGTATAATAGAGGCTATTTATGTAGATTACAATGTAGATTACAGGGTATTATGTAGATTACAGTGTATTAATGTAGATTACAATGTATTTATGTAGATTACAGGTATTTATGTAGATTACAGGGTATTTATGTAGATTACATGGTATTTATGTAGATTACAATGTATTTATGTAGATTACATGGTATTTATGTAGATTACAGGGTATTTATGTAGATTACATTGTATTTATGTAGATTACAGGGTATTTATGTAGATTACAGTGTATTAATGTAGATTACAATGTATATATGTAGATTACAGGGTATTTATGTAGATTACAGTGTATTAATGTAGATTACAGGGTATTTATGTAGATTACAGGGTATTTATGTAGATTACAGGGTATTTATGTAGATTACAATGTAGATTACAGGGTATTATGTAGATTACATGGTATTTATGTAGATTACAGGGTATTTATGTAGATTACAATGTAGATTACAGGGTATTATGTAGATTACAGTGTATTAAAAACAGGGTATTTATGTAGATTACAGGGTATTTATGTAGATTACAGGGTATTATGTAGATTACAGTGTATTATGTAGATTACAGGGTATTTATGTAGATTACAGTATATTAATGTAGATTACAGGGTATTTATGTAGATTACAGGGTATTTATGTAGATTACAATGTAGATTACAGGGTATTATGTAGATTACAGTGTATTATGTAGATTACAGTGTATTAATGTAGATTACAGGGTATTATGTAGATTACAGTGTATTATGTAGATTACAGTGTATTATGTAGATTACAGGGTATTTATGTAGATTACAGTGTATTATGTAGATTACAGTGTATTAATGTAGATTACAGGGTATTATGTAGATTACAGTGTATTATGTAGATTACAGTGTATTATGTAGATTACAGGGTATTATGTAGATTACAGGGTATTATGTAGATTACAGTTTATATGTGGGTTACAATGTATTTGTGTAGATTACAGTGTGTTCATGTATATTACAGTGTATTTATGTATATTACAGTGTATTTATGTATATTACAATGTGTTCATGTATATTATAGATGGCGACGGGTGTGGAAATTGACGGAGAACAGGTGCCTTCAATCACTGTTAGGGTAAGTCACCTGATGTACAGAAATATAGTCCACAACACTACCGTGTATTCTTACAGAAATATAGTCCACAACACTACTGTGTATTCTTACAGAAATACAGTCCACAACACTACTGTGTATTCTTACAGAAATACAGTCCACAACACTACCGTGTATTCTTACAGAAATACAGTCCACAACACTACCGTGTATTCTTACAGAAATACAGTCCACAACACTACTGTGTATTCTTACAGAAATACAGTCCACAACACTACTGTGTATTACAGAAATACAGTCAACAACACTACTGTCTATTCTTACAGAAATACAGTCCACAACACTACTGTGTATTCTTACAGAAATACAGTCCACAACACTACTGTGTATTACAGAAATACAGTCCACAACACTACTGTGTATTCTTACAGAAATACAGTCCACAACACTACTGTGTATTACAGAAATACAGTCCACAACACTACTGTGTATTCTTACAGAAATACAGTCCACAACACTACTGTGTATTCTTACAGAAATACAGTCCACAACACTACTGTGTATACAGAAATACAGTCCACAACACTACTGTGTATTCTTACAGAAATACAGTCCACAACACTACTGTGTATTCTTACAGAAATACAGTCCACAACACTACTGTGTATTACAGAAATACAGTCCACAACACTACTGTGTATTACAGAAATACAGTCCACAACACTACTGTGTATTCTTACAGAAATACAGTCCACAACACTACTGTGTATTACAGAAATACAGTCCACAACACTACTGTGTATTCTTACAGAAATACAGTCCACAACACTACTGTGTATTCTTACAGAAATACAGTCCACAACACTACTGTGTATTACAGAAATACAGTCCACAACACTACTGTGTATTCTTACAGAAATACAGTCCACAACACTACTGTGTATTACAGCCCACAACACTACTGTATTCTTACAGAAATACAGTCCACAACACTACTGTGTATTCTTACAGAAATACAGTCCACAACACTACTGTGTATTACAGAAATACAGTCCACAACACTACTGTGTATTACAGAAATACAGTCCACAACACTACTGTGTATTACAGAAATACAGTCCACAACACTACTGTGTATTACAGAAATACAGTCCACAACACTACTGTGTATTCTTACAGAAATACAGTCCACAACACTACTGTGTATTCTTACAGAAATACAGTCCACAACACTACCGTGTATTACAGAAATACAGTCCACAACACTACCGTGTATTACAGAAATACAGTCCACAACACTACTGTGTATTACAGAAATACAGTCCACAACACTACTGTGTATTCTTACAGAAATACAGTCCACAACACTACTGTGTATTCTTACAGAAATACAGTCCACAACACTACTGTGTATTCTTACAGAAATACAGTCCACAACACTACTGTGTATTCTTACAGAAATACAGTCCACAACACTACTGTGTATTACAGAAATACAGTCCACAACACTACTGTGTATTCTTACAGAAATACAGTCCACAACACTACTGTGTATTCTTACAGAAATACAGTCCACAACACTACTGTGTATTCTTACAGAAATACAGTCCACAACACTACTGTGTATTCTTACAGAAATACAGTCCACAACACTACTGTGTATTACAGAAATACAGTCCACAACACTACTGTGTATTCTTACAGAAATACAGTCCACAACACTACTGTGTATTCTTACAGAAATACAGTCCACAACACTACTGTGTATTCTTACAGAAATACAGTCCACAACACTACTGTGTATTCTTACAGAAATACAGTCCACAACACTACCGTGTATTACAGCCCACAACACTACCTGTATTCTTACAGAAATACAGTCCACAACACTACTGTGTATTCTTACAGAAATACAGTCCACAACACTACTGTGTATTACAGAAATACAGTCCACAACACTACTGTGTATTACAGAAATACAGTCCACAACACTACTGTGTATTCTTACAGAAATACAGTCCACAACACTACTGTGTATTACAGAAATACAGTCCACAACACTACTGTGTATTCTTACAGAAATACAGTCCACAACACTACTGTGTATTCTTACAGAAATACAGTCCACAACACTACTGTTTATTACAGAAATACAGTCCACAACACTACTGTGTATTCTTACAGAAATACAGTCCACAACACTACTGTGTATTCTTACAGAAATACAGTCCACAACACTACTGTGTATTACAGAAATACAGTCCACAACACTACTGTGTATTCTTACAGAAATACAGTCCACAACACTACTGTGTATTCTTACAGAAATACAGTCCACAACACTACTGTGTATTCTTACAGAAATACAGTCCACAACACTACCGTGTATTACAGCCCACAACACTACCATGTATTCTTACAGAAATACAGTCCACAACACTACTGTGTATTCTTACAGAAATACAGTCCACAACACTACTGTGTATTACAGAAATACAGTCCACAACACTACTGTGTATTACAGAAATACAGTCCACAACACTGCTGTGTATTCTTACAGAAATACAGTCCACAACACTACTGTGTATTCTTACAGAAATACAGTCCACAACACTACTGTGTATTCTTACAGAAATACAGTCCACAACACTACTGTGTATTCTTACAGAAATACAGTCCACAACACTACTGTGTATTACAGAAATACAGTCCACAACACTACCGTGTATTCTTACAGAAATACAGTCCACAACACTACTGTGTATTCTTACAGAAATACAGTCCACAACACTACTGTGTATTCTTACAGAAATACAGTCCACAACACTACCATGTATTACAGAAATACAGTCCACAACACTACCATGTATTACAGAAATACAGTCCACAACACTACTGTGTATTACAGAAATACAGTCCACAGCACTACTGTGTATTCTTACAGAAATACAGTCCACAACACTACTGTGTATTCTTACAGAAATACAGTCCACAACACTACTGTGTATTCTTACAGAAATACAGTCCACAACACTACTGTGTATTCTTACAGAAATACAGTCCACAACACTACTGTGTATTCTTACAGAAATACAGTCCACAACACTACTGTGTATTACAGAAATACAGTCCACAACACTACTGTGTATTCTTACAGAAATACAGTCCACAACACTACTGTGTATTCTTACAGAAATACAGTCCACAACACTACTGTGTATTCTTACAGAAATACAGTCCACAACACTACTGTGTATTCTTACAGAAATACAGTCCACAACACTACTGTGTATTACAGAAATACAGTCCACAACACTACTGTGTATTCTTACAGAAATACAGTCCACAACACTACTGTGTATTCTTACAGAAATACAGTCCACAACACTACTGTGTGTATTCTTGCAGAAATACAGTCCACAACACTACTGTGTATTCTTACAGAAATACAGTCCACAACACTACCGTGTATTACAGCCCACAACACTACCATGTATTCTTACAGAAATACAGTCCACAACACTACTGTGTATTCTTACTGAAATACAGTCCACAACACTACTGTGTATTACAGAAATACAGTCCACAACACTACTGTGTATTACAGAAATACAATCCACAACACTGCTGTGTATTCTTACAGAAATACAGTCCACAACACTACTGTGTATTCTTACAGAAATACAGTCCACAACACTACTGTGTATTCGTACAGAAATACAGTCCACAGCACTACTGTGTATTCTTACAGAAATACAGTCCACAACACTACTGTGTATTCTTACAGAAATACAGTCCACAACACTACTGTGTATTACAGAAATACAGTCCACAACACTGCTGTGTATTCTTACAGAAATACTGTCCACAACACTGCTGTGTATTCTTACAGGAATACAGTCCACAACACTACTGTGTATTCTTACAGAAATACAGTCCACAACACTACTGTGTATTCTTACAGAAATACAGTCCACAACACTACTATGTATTCTTACAGAAATACAGTCCACAACACTACCATGTATTCTTACAGAAATACAGTCCACAACACTACTGTGTATTCTTACAGAAATACAGTCCACAACACTACCGTGTATTCTTGCAGAAATACAGTCCACAACACTACTGTGTATTACAGAAATACAGTCCACAACACTACCGTGTATTAACAGAAATACAGTCCACAACACTACTGTGTATTACAGAAATACAGTCCACAACACTACTGTGTATTCTTACAGAAATACAGTCCACAACACTACCGTGTATTAACAGAAATACAGTCCACAACACTACCATGTATTACAGAAATACAGTCCACAAAATTACTGTGTATTACAGAAATACAGTCCACAACACTACCGTGTATTAACAGAAATACAGTCCACAACACTACTGTGTATTACAGAAATACAGTCCACAACACTACTGTGTATTCTTACAGAAATACAGTCCACAACACTACCGTGTATTAACAGAAATACAGTCCACAACACTACCATGTATTACAGAAATACAGTCCACAAAATTACTGTGTATTACAGAAATACAGTCCACAACACTACCGTGTATTAACAGAAATACAGTCCACAACACTACCGTGTATTAACAGAAATACAGTCCACAACACTACCATGTATTACAGAAATACAGTCCACAAAATTACTGTGTATTACAGAAATACAGTCCACAACACTACCGTGTATTAACAGAAATACAGTCCACAACACTACTGTGTATTACAGAAATACAGTCCACAACACTACTGTGTATTCTTACAGAAATACAGTCCACAACACTACCGTGTATTAACAGAAATACAGTCCACAACACTACCATGTATTACAGAAATACAGTCCACAAAATTACTGTGTATTACAGAAATACAGTCCACAACACTACCGTGTATTAACAGAAATACAGTCCACAACACTACTGTGTATTCTTACAGAAATACAGTCCACAACACTACTGTGTATTCTTACAGAAATACAGTCCACAACACTACTGTGTATTACAGAAATACAGTCCACAACACTACCATGTATTCTTACAGACATACAGTCCACAACACTACCGTGTATTCTTGCAGAAATACAGTCCACAACACTACTGTGTATTCTTACAGAAATACAGTCCACAACACTACTGTGTATTCTTACAGAAATACAGTCCACAACACTACTGTGTATTCTTACAGAAATACAGTCCACAACACTACCATGTATTCTTACAGAAATACAGTCCACAACACTACTGTGTATTCTTACAGAAATACAGTCCACAACACTACCGTGTATTCTTGCAGAAATACAGTCCACAACACTACTGTGTATTACAGAAATACAGTCCACAACACTACCGTGTAATACAGAAATACAGTCCACATCACTACCATGTATTCTTACAGAAATACAGTCCACAACACTACTGTGTATTACAGAAATACAGTCCACAACACTACTGTGTATTCTTACAGAAATACAGTCCACAACACTACTGTGTATTACAGAAATACAGTCCACAACACTACCGTGTAATACAGAAATACAGTCCACAACACTACCGTGTAATACAGAAATACAGTCCACAACACTACCGTGTAATACAGAAATACAGTCCACAACACTACTGTGTAATACAGAAATACAGTCCACAACACTACCGTGTAATACAGAAATACAGTCCACAACACTACTGTGTATTCTTACAGAAATACAGTCCACAACACTACTGTGTATTCTTACAGAAATACAGTCCACATCACTACCATGTATTCTTACAGAAATACAGTCCACAACACTACTGTGTATTCTTACAGAAATACCGTCCACAACACTACCATGTATTACAGAAATACAGTCCACAACACTACCATGTATTACAGAAATACAGTCCACAACACTACTGTGTATTACAGAAATACAGTCCACAGCACTACTGTGTATTCTTACAGAAATACAGTCCACAACACTACTGTGTATTCTTACAGAAATACAGTCCACAACACTACTGTCTATTCTTACAGAAATACAGTCCACAACACTACTGTGTATTCTTACAGAAATACAGTCCACAACACTACTGTGTATTCTTACAGAAATACAGTCCACAACACTACTGTGTATTACAGAAATACAGTCCACAACACTACTGTCTATTCTTACAGAAATACAGTCCACAACACTACTGTGTATTCTTACAGAAATACAGTCCACAACACTACTGTGTATTCTTACAGAAATACAGTCCACATCACTACTGTGTATTCTTACAGAAATACAGTCCACAACACTACTGTGTATTACAGAAATACAGTCCACAACACTACTGTGTATTCTTACAGAAATACAGTCCACAACACTACTGTGTATTCTTACAGAAATACAGTCCACAACACTACTGTGTGTATTCTTGCAGAAATACAGTCCACAACACTACTGTTTATTCTTACAGAAATACAGTCCACAACACTAACGTGTATTACAGCCCACAACACTACCATGTATTCTTACAGAAATACAGTCCACAACACTACTGTGTATTCTTACTGAAATACAGTCCACAACACTACTGTGTATTACAGAAATACAGTCCACAACACTACTGTGTATTACAGAAATACAGTCCACAACACTGCTGTGTATTCTTACAGAAATACAGTCCACAACACTACTGTGTATTCTTACAGAAATACAGTCCACAACACTACTGTGTATTCGTACAGAAATACAGTCCACAACACTACTGTGTATTCTTACAGAAATACAGTCCACAACACTACTGTGTATTCTTACAGAAATACAGTCCACAACACTACTGTGTATTACAGAAATACAGTCCACAACACTGCTGTGTATTCTTACAGAAATACCGTCCACAACACTGCTGTGTATTCTTACAGGAATACAGTCCACAACACTACTGTGTATTCTTACAGAAATACAGTCCACAACACTACTGTGTATTCTTACAGAAATACAGTCCACAACACTACTATGTATTCTTACAGAAATACAGTCCACAACACTACCATGTATTCTTACAGAAATACAGTCCACAACACTACTGTGTATTCTTACAGAAATACAGTCCACAACACTACCGTGTATTCTTGCAGAAATACAGTCCACAACACTACTGTGTATTACAGAAATACAGTCCACAACACTACCGTGTATTAACAGAAATACAGTCCACAACACTACTGTGTATTACAGAAATACAGTCCACAACACTACTGTGTATTCTTACAGAAATACAGTCCACAACACTACCGTGTATTAACAGAAATACAGTCCACAACACTACCATGTATTACAGAAATACAGTCCACAAAATTACTGTGTATTACAGAAATACAGTCCACAACACTACCGTGTATTAACAGAAATACAGTCCACAACACTACTGTGTATTACAGAAATACAGTCCACAACACTACTGTGTATTCTTACAGAAATACAGTCCACAACACTACCGTGTATTAACAGAAATACAGTCCACAACACTACCATGTATTACAGAAATACAGTCCACAAAATTACTGTGTATTACAGAAATACAGTCCACAACACTACCGTGTATTAACAGAAATACAGTCCACAACACTACCGTGTATTAACAGAAATACAGTCCACAACACTACCGTGTATTAACAGAAATACAGTCCACAACACTACCATGTATTACAGAAATACAGTCCACAAAATTACTGTGTATTACAGAAATACAGTCCACAACACTACTGTGTATTACAGAAATACAGTCCACAACACTACTGTGTATTCTTACAGAAATACAGTCCACAACACTACTGTGTATTCTTACAGAAATACAGTCCACAACACTACTGTGTATTACAGAAATACAGTCCACAACACTACTGTGTATTACAGAAATACAGTCCACAACACTACCATGTATTACAGAAATACAGTCCACAAAATTACTGTTTATTACAGAAATACAGTCCACAACACTACCATGTATTCTTACAGATATACAGTCCACAACACTACTGTGTATTCTTGTGCCTGAGAATACGATAGGAAACCTCATATTGCCTCTAATTTGACCTAATATCAGCTGTCCTTGTTATGACCTTGAACGGTCAAACTCAAGTTCATGTGAATATTTAAGACTGTAACAAATTGTCAAAATGTCAAAATTGAAATAAAATGTCAAAATTGAAATAAAATGTAAAATTGAAATAAAATGTTAAAATTGAAATAAAATGTCAAAAAGTCAAAATTGAAATAAAATGTTAAAATTGAAATAAAATGTCAAAAATTGATAAATCTATTTTCAGATCCAGTTGAAATCACGGCTACTGTTAGAGACCATCAAGTTATCGGTGCATGTACAATGGCCCCTTGCAGCTAACCTGAGTTCCTTTAATATTCCTGCTGTTGGTGAGTATAGTCAAACTTGCGTTCATGGTCACCTTTATTAACACTTTCAACCCTGTGTGTGTTTTACGTTTATTTATCGTCGCTATCGGTTGCCCATATGAGCGACGCCTCCTGAAGAGATTAGTCATTTTGGAGGATAGTGCAATGATACAGACCCATTCCAGAGTCTCCTCTGGTTCTTTTACGTGCACGGTTTAAAGCACCGACACGAGACATCGGTTTAAAGTCCCATCTGAAAAACTGTTAATTTTATTATCGTCAGACAGGAGGTCGAACCTGCTATCCCTGGATTACCAGCCCAACGTGTTGACTACTGGACTACATATCTTTTCTTAATGCTTACCGTACTATTTATAGTAACACATTAAAGAATAGAAGACTACGTGTATACCGCATCTTTCAACCCTATGTACATTATTGGTTTAGTCCATGCTACTGTTTGGAACTGTTTCATTGGTTCATTCAAATTTTCAGACTAGTCCATTCTAGAGAAGGTATATTTTTCCATTTGAAAATTATTCACAATGTAGATCCTGATGAGACAAGTCGTAATGGGGACAGCTTATCTGGATCTGCGCTGTATGTAAATGGTGACATTATGTCGGTCTATCGCATTGAAAGGGTTTAGAAGCCAGCCTGTATTACACTTCCAGTTTCCGCAGGTGGTGGAGGGAGAGGGGGCACCTGTTGTTAAAGTGACACTACATCAGTGAAAACACACATTTCTACAGAATGTGTTTTCCTATTATATGCTATATGAATTTTCCAAATACTGAGTATTTTAAACTAATAAACAAACGTCGTATACGCGGTTTGTTGACATAACAAAATAATGTAAACATTTATACGTAATACAACTAATGTATCCTGAATAACACGATTTATGGTACAGATTTACCGTTATATCGTATGCCTCGTGCCTATTTATTTATAGACTATTCTTTGTTAAATTAGCTCTAAATGGCATTATCTAGCGTTTAGTATTGACTCCTATGACAAACAAATGTCAATTCAGGAGTATGGATGACCGTTATATGAAATCATACTTTCAATTGTATTTGGAAGAATTTGTTACTTGTAGTAGCAATGCATTTATATGTGAAAAATGGATTTTATTTGCTTTTTACGATGTACTGTCACTTTAATTGGCACTGTCTGACAATCATGTTTCTGGTCCTGACAGGGCTTGAGTTAGAGGGGAGATTTTGCAAAAGTAGTTGGGCGAGTCACCAAGTTGCACCGTAATATGCTCAAAACCTCTCCCCAACTTTGTTTTAGCTCTGTACAGCCTGCAGGCCAGTAGCTATCACCACAAATATGCTCAAAACCTCTCCCCAACTTTGCTTTAGCTCTGTACAGCCTGCAGGCCAGTAGCTATCACCACAAATATGCTCAAAACCTCTCCCCAACTTTGCTTCAGCTCTGTACAGCCTGCAGGCCGGTAGCTATCACCACAAATATGGTCATAAATTCAATGTAAATATAAATGTGGAATCATTTGATACCAGATAATTGATGTGTGAACATTTCGTTGCTAAGTGTTGCCAAGTGTCCTTATTTCAGGAAAAGTAGTGGCGTTTATACAACAATATTGCAATCATGTTACCAAATACCATGTTATGTCACGCCATGTGGAAGTCATGTGGAAGTCGTGATAGCGCAGTGGATGCGCGTTCGCTTCAGGTGCGAAAGGTCCGGAGTTCGATCCCTGCTGGAGCCGTTACGATTGTGCCCTTAGGCAAGGCATTTAAATTCCACATTGCCTCTTCTCTCTCCTTCATGGCGATGGATTCCATCAGGAATGAGGTCTCGAGAGTGATTAATATAAGTTGAAATAACTTGTTTCGCAATCGAGCTAAAATAAATTTGTATAAAGTATGTCACGCCATCTTGTGGGTCAAATTTGAACAAATCTTATTCTCAATAAGGTGATAATAATCCGTGGAAAATCGGTATTATATCAGAGTTAATGGCTGACAATGGCTCTAAATAGAATGATAAACAGGGTAAATCGCTAAGTATTGTTGCTGTAATTTAGGAATCGATATCATGGGCGTAGCATATTCACGACTAGTGTAATTTGGGAATCGATATCATGGGCGTAGCATATTCACGACTAGTGTAATTTGGGAATCGATATCATGGGCGTAGCATATTCACGACTAGTGTAATTGGGGAATCGATATCATGGGCGTAGCATATTCGCGACTAGTGTAATTTGGGAATTGGGAGTATCCCTGGACGCCCCCCAATAATTATGACAAAACATGTACATGTTTCATGTATTTTTGCCGATATTAACAGTATACATAAAGAGGAACCATTTCTATTTTTAGTGCAATTTATACAAATTTATTTTAGCTCGATTGCGAAACAAGTTCTTACAACTTATATTAATAACTCTCGAGAGCTCATTCGTGATGGAATCCATCGCCACGAGGGAGAGAGAAGAGGTAATGTGGAATTTAAATGCCTTGCCTAAGGGCACAATCATAACGGCTCCAGCAGGGCTCGAACTCGAGCCCTTTCACGCCTGAAGCGAACATGCTACCACTGCGCTATCACGCTATTTTTATGAACATTATTTCCTGCCGTCAAGTTTTTACTTACATAAATTATTGTCTGTTACAGTACAAATTCAGTTATCTTTCTTTAATTTTGATAAAAATATGGACGCCCCAATATTAAAGCATTCTTTACGCCCCAATCTGAAATTTATGTAATAAATAGATTGCAAACAGGCCGCCATCTTGTGGGTCAAGCAAGCGTGTAGAACGAAACGGCCCAGAGGCTCGTCATCTTGCATCTATGTGTTGGTGTGTGTTGTTATTTACATCATTTGTTTGTTTTGTTTTATTTCAGAACCCAACCAGCCCTCCGAGTCATTCTGTGCGTTCTTCATCCGAGGGAAAGCCCTGCCCTCAGACTTGTCAGCCGAAGTGTCGGCACGGTACATTAGTACTACAGGTGATAATAGCTACATTTTTCTGTGTGTGGTTTCATTTTCTTGCTTTCGTTGAAACAGGATGGCACATTAATCTTCCAAGAGAAGGTGAGAATTTGTGAATACAGTCAAACCTCAACTAAGCAGCCAACCTGTATTAAGCAGCCTGTCGGTGGGGCCCCCGGGGGGCAAAGCAGGGTCCCTAGGGCGACTATTTTGCCCAAGCCGACCTCTAGAATGAGCCCTGAGATTGCTAATCACCGCGCTAATCGGACAGCCAGATTTGCTGCATCTGTGAATGTGTATATGAGATGTGAAACCAAGATTTTAGGTCCTGTTTGGCGCTATGCAACATGAACTGTGTTGGTGACGTGAATCCCAACAACAATTGACTGACTGCTTCAGATAGGTTGGATTGTACTTTGCTATCGAATTTTAATGCAACATCCGTATGAATTTCTATTTCAAATCCAGGTGCTGTAAGGGTCGCGTCTGCTCACATCAAGTTGCCGCTGAAGTTGATCGTTCGATCTGTGTTGCCCGTGAAGAATGCCGTCCACAAAATAACCTTGGACACAAACAAACCCCCGGTGAACCTCAATGACATATTCCCAGGTAAGTCAATGAGAGACATTGGTTAGTTACTTCCCCTGAATACTCTTTTAAGGAGGATATGTCTTTTTAATTGGGTTCCTCTGTTTTCATCGTGTCCGCCTCCGTGGTCGAGTGGTTACGGTCGCTGACTTGTATACCACTGTAACCTATCATCACTGATGGTCACGGGTTCGAGCCCCGCTCAGGCCGTGTCTCATTTATATGAAAAAGTTGGCAGTTTCTTACGGAGGTTGGTGCACCCAAGTACTGGTTAACCACTGGAGCCTGCCCAGGAAAGGTGTTGTTAGGTAAACTGCCCGCTGGCGATATAGTCCGAAATGGTGCTGATGCAGGCGTAAAACCCGAAATATAACAGAACATAACTGTTTTCATCGTGGTTTCCTTTGCACCACATGCTATCAATTTTCATCCGTTTTCTCATCTTATTAAATTATTAAATCTCGACAAGTGTCCTACAGTATATCCAATGGATACATTACTTTTTATCACTAATCACTTTACTTTACAGGGCGGTGTACCCTGTCATTCCGCTCTTGAAAGAAAGCCCTAGCCTGTAGGGGCTGGGTGGTGTACCCTGTCATTCCGCTCTTGAAAGAAAACCCTAGCCTGTAGGGGCTGGGTGGTGTACCCTGTCATTCCGCTCTAGAGAGAAAACCCTAGCCTGTAGGGGCTGGGTGGTGTACCCTGTAATTCCGCTCTTGAAAGAAAACCCTAGCCTGTAGGTGCTGGGTGGTGTACCCTGTAATTCCGCTCTTGAAAGAAAACCCTAGCCTGTAGGTGCTGGGTGGTGTACCCTGTAATTCCGCTCTTGAAAGAAAACCCTAGCCTGTAGGGGCTGGGTGGTGTACCCTGTTATTCCGCTCTAGAGAGAAAACCATAGCCTGTAGGGGTTGGGTGGTGTACCTGTCATTCCGCTCTTGAAAGAAAACCCTAGCCTGTAGGGGCTGGGTGGTGTACCCTGTCATTTCGCTCTTGAAAGAAAACCCTAGCCTGTAGGGGCTGGGTGGTGTACCCTGTCATTCCGCTCCTGAAAGAAAACCTTAGCCTGTAGGGGCTGGGCAGTGTACCCTGTTATTCCGCTCTTGAAAGAAAACCCTAGCCTGTAGGGGCTGGGTGGTGTACCCTGTCGTTTCGCTTTTGAAAGGAAACCCTGGCCTGTAGGGGCTGAGCGGTGTACCCTGTCATTTCGCTCTTGAAAGGAAACCCTAGCCTGTAGGGGTTGGGTGGTGTACCCTGTCATTTCGCTCTTGAAAGGAAACCCTAGCCTGTAGGGGCTGGGCTGTGTACCCTGTCATTCCGCTCTAGAGAGAAAACCCTAGCATGTAGGGGCTGGGCTGTGTACCCTGTCATTTCGCTCTAGAGAGGAAACCCTAGCCTGTAGGGGCTGGGTGGTGTACCCTGTCATTTCGCTCTTGACAGGAAACCCTAGCCTGTAGGGGCTGGGTGGTGTACCCTGTAATTCTGCTCTTGAAAGAAAACCCTAGCCTGTAGGAGTTGGGTGGTGTACCCTGTCATTTCGCTCTAGAGAGAAAACCCTAGCCTGTAGGGGCTGGGCTGTGTACCCTGTCATTCCGCTCTTGAAAGAAAACCCTAGCCTGTAGGGGCTGGGTGGTGTACCCTGTCATTCCGCTCTAGAGAGAAAACCCTAGCCTGTAGGGGCTGGGCTGTGTACCGTGTCATTCTGCTCTTGAAAGAAAACCTTAGCCTGTAGGGCTGGGCTGTGTACCCTGTCATTCCGCTCTTGAGGGAAAACCCTAGCCTGTAGGGGCTGGGTGGTGTGCCCTGTCATTCTGCTCCTGAAAGAAAAGCCTAGCCTGTAGGGGCTGGGTGGTGTGCCCTGTAATTCCGCTCTTGAAAGAAAACCTTAGCCTGTAGGGGCTGGGCTGTGTACCCTGTCATTCCGCTCTTGAGGGAAAACCCTAGCCTGTAGGGGCTGGGTGGTGTGCCCTGTCATTCCGCTCCTGAAAGAAAAGCCTAGCCTGTAGGGGCTGGGTGGTGTGCCCTGTAATTCCGCTCCTGAAAGAAAACCCTAGCCTGTAGGGGCTGGGTGGTGTACCCTGTCATTTCGCTCTAGAGAGAAAACCCTAGCCTGTTAGTGCAGTACATTTAGCCAAAAAAATGACCGAACCAGAGAAAAAAATTGAACAGATAGTGCACCTATATTGTCATCATCTATAAGGTTTCATCTTACACAAAAAATAGAATCTTTTTTCTGAGCGTGGTGGAAATATAATTTTTTTCAAGGTCAAGGTCACCAGGAATGGTACAAGCATGAAGTGAAGATATATAGCATTATCCAAATATATCTAGGCACAAACAATTAATACTCCCTAAATACTCATTTGAGTATAATGATGTAAACAAATTAAGAAAGTGTACAGTCATTTAAGGATGACCTTGACACCCATTTTCAAGGTCAAGGTCAAACTTCTGACATTTTTGACAAAGTTTCACTTGCTTTACTGCTGTTATATTTATTAATATATTCAAAACGATTTATATAAGCTTTTTCCCGGATACATTAATATTGTGTATGTAAACAGTAGTCTTAGAACTTGGTTTGAAGCAGACTTTGTAGTACCGGTATACAGAACTGGGATTGTATCAATAATGGTTAGTAATACTACTGAACATAATAAGAATTCATATATCTGAGTCATAATCAAACATTTTGTAATATTTTAAGCATATTTTCAGTAATACATAATTATTCTAAATATTTCGAACTGGGTACTTGTTCCTTCTATATCATGATATGTCACATTCTCTGTTAGATACATTAAATGAACATGGGATTTTGTAGTTCCTATTGGGACGTGCTACGGTATGAACAGAACGCAGCCTTGACACAAAATATTGAAATTCCAATATGCGCTGACGACTCATTTGTGCAGTTCATGGCCGATAATGTTGACGATAACATCCGAACTGAATACATGTCATGGGATGGGCATAATTGCTGTTACCCCAGAAAGCTGATCCAAAAAGGTTATTCCTAGGGTAAACCTTTCTTACTTCTGATATTGTGGAAATGACAAGAATCAGAATACACTACCGAATCCCGATGAAAAATGAAGTTAGTGTTTAAAGCCTTGCCGAAGTCTATCACTGAAGACAAGACGTACAATATAGACATACTTTGGAAGATACTAAGGGTACTAAGACCGAAGTCACCACTATGGAATGGCACCATGCAGATGATTTACGCTGGAAGTCACCCAGGTGCTTCCTCTACATTCTTCATGCCGATGATTGACATGGATCCATCAAATGAAACCCTCGTCTTTGTAACAGAACAAGCACAGACATATAACGACACACCTGTATTGACATTTGATCAGCCACTTTGGTGGACGGCTCAATGCTTAATAGACACAGAGATAGCCATGTAAAGAATATAGTTCTTCGGTTGAGTGGACTTCATATGCAGATGAACTACATGGGTTGCATAGCCCATCTTATGACTGACTCAGGTCTGAAAGAGCTATTTCAGACAGTGTATATAGATAACACGGTTCCACACATGCCAAGTGGCAAGGCAATTTTATGAGCCGTACAAGGCCATGCCTTGGCAGAATTGACACTCGGTATCATTCTTGTGTATATCTGCTGTGACATCGACTTGTCCAGCTACATTAGTGTAGAGATGCAGAAGGATAGCAATGGATTGTGAATTTGGAAGATCAGAACACTGATGATGAAGTGGATGCAATACATCCTGACAGAGAAAATGGAGAAAGAGAAAGTGAAGATGATGTGATTGATAGTACAGAAGTATGTGAAGAAATTGATGAAGCTATGAAAGTGTTAAGACAACCTGATGAAGATGAACAAAAACATGGATATTAAGACTGCGGTGAGATCTGACATTGTTTTACGAATTTAGCACACACATGGAAAGCTAAACTAGAAGAAATGAAGAGTAAAGGAAGAACATCAAGACTCTGGGTACAATACATATAAATGCTTGTCATCTTGAAGAAATTCATCAAGACTGAAAGAACAGGTGACTGGCGATTACACCTCCAAGCTGCTTTGGATATGCTTCCATACATGGCTGCATCTGGACATAATGGCTATACAATATCATTACACATCTACTTGTCCAACATGCTTGACTTACAAAACAAGCATCCATATGCGTAGCAACACTTTATGGACGAAAAACATGTTGTTAGACGGAGTGAAAGATACTGGGCAGGTCTTAGTACAGATCTCATATTGAACAGGTCCTGATGAGGTGTATAAACACAGTTGGTGGACTGACTCGGGGAAGAGGGTTCGATGAGCTACAAAGGACAATGTGGGTTTTGTCTCGACCTGGTTGTTCGGAAATAAATTATGCCATGCAACAACTAACTGGAAAGCAAATCGTAACAAGTGAACAACATTGGGATTGCGGAAAGTCTAGACTTGCAAAAGATGATAATGATTTAAGAGTGATGGCTGATTATTTGGTGAACAGAAACCCATTTACACCGGAACCTGAGCTGAGAAGCATATCAAGTGGTGTAGTGGCCGATGAAAGAGTGTCAGTGGATAAGGCAAATGAAATCGGTAAAGCTACACTCACCGATATGACAGGCAAACCGGCAGAACCCAATGTGTGCAGAAGAAACAAACAAGACATTCCTATGTGCGATGATGCAAATACAGAGATGAAAAATGAAATGATCAGTGTAGACCCACAGCTTCTTTTTCAAAGAATGGTATCAGCAGCTCACAACAAAGTCCCAGAGGAGGATTTAGACATGTTTTTCTCCCATGAACTGTGTTCCTTCCCACCAGCATTGTTCGAGAGCCCCAGTCTGATAAGTCAAGCAAACAAGTCATCTCTCCAAACTGAAATGCTCAATACAGTTTCCAACAAACACAAACTAACTGACCAGAACGCAAATATGTGTTATGTATGCTATGTCTTAGATGGTTGTGTTCTACTGCAAAAGATCCCATGGGAGAGAGGTCAAACATACAAGGCCATATGCCAGACGTATGTTAAATTTTGCACTGAATAGTACAAGTCATGCACAGTCACTTTTGATGTATATGAAGATGGAGCATCAACGAAAGACAATACACACAGGAGACGAACAGGTGGTCAAACTGGGGCTGAAATTAAAATTGAACTGGATATGATAACGAGTTCAAAGAAACAGCAGGTACTTCTAAACAAAAGGAACAGACAGAAGTTCATAAACTTATTGTCAGGTTATTTGGCGGAGGCTGGAGTGAATGTGTTTAATGCCAAGTCAGATGCTGACTACTTAATAGTGAAATCAGCTCTAGATGCTTCGCTATGCCAGAACACAATTGTCGTTGGTGAAGACACTGATTTATTAGTAATGTTGTGCTACCATGCCAGGAACCTTGAGAATAGCATACATCTCATGTCTGAAGGAAAAAAGAACAAATGCTGCAGTGTCATAGAGGTCCAAGAACATCTTGGCCCTGAAATATGTAACAATATACTTTTTCTACATGCATTTCTGGGCTGCGACACAGTTTCCAAGCCTAGTGGCATTGGTAAGTCAGCAGCTCTGAAGACTTTCAAAAGAAGTCCTTCATTTCGTAAGTTTGCTTCAGTTTTCAATGAGAATCTAGAAGACATTACCAATGATGATATTGTTAATGCGGGTGAAGCTACAATGATATGCTTATATGGAGGCAATCCAAACCAAGTTACATTAAATCAACTGCGTGTTGACTCGTTTCTGCGGAAAGTAGCCACTAACAATGTCAACATTGACCCAAAGTCTTTGCCACCTACAAGAAATGCCTGCAAGTATCACAGTTTAAGTGCATATGTGCAAATGTTAGAATGGAAGGGAATCGTTATTGACCCAACTGAGTATGGCTGGGATTTGCACGTAAGTCTTTGTCTGGTTGCCTCTCGGTAGAACCTTGCTTGGCAAGCTGGTCAGCGGCTTCCAGGGATGCCTATGTGTGCAGGTACCCACTGGAGGACAGTTCTTTTAGTTACGCTGACTGTTCAAAGGGCTTCCATCAGGTGGGGTTCTTTGTTGTTAGACAGGGCATCCAGAACTGAGAGCGCATCAGTCAGGAAGACAACCTGGGCACACTCCACAGTGTTGTGTACTAGAGATGCGGCTGTTTCAAGGGCCTGTACTTCTGCCCCATAGTTGCTGCAGTGTACTCCAGTAGGTAGAGAAACTGACTGTGTGTGTCCATCTGGGTGTCGGACATACACTCCTGCTCCTCCGTTTGCTACTGCTTTTGTGGCTGAACCATCTGTGTAGACTTGTATCCATGCTTCTCCAGGATAACTCTTGTCGATATGTGCTAGTGTGAGGGCACGTTTGACGTCATCATGTTGTCTATCTCTGGATGTCATGTATGGGATTGTACTGCAGATGGTAACCTTGGATTCATCGCTAGTCAACCATGGCTTGGATAGAAATGGCGTTGGAGGCAATGTCTTGGCTGCGAGATGGCTGGTGTGCTTTCGAGCAAGCTTCTTGGACTGGTTGATGAAACTGCTGCGCTTTAGACGATTCTTCGTTAGTGCCTCAACTCTCTGCTTCATCGGTTGTTCTTCCTGACATCGAAACTTCTCTGTCTGTAGAAGAATTCTTGTGTCGTGACGTTCTTGCAGTGGCTGGATGGAAGTAATTTTCTCCATGGCCTTGATTGGAGTGCTCTTCATTGCACCTGTGATCAGCCTGAGAGCCTTGATCTGAACCTTGTCAAGTGTCTGTTGGTTGGTCTTGGCTGATGTTGTCCAGGCGGTGGATCCATATTCCAGGTGAGGCCTGACCACACCTTGGTAAATAGTCTTCAAGATGTGATCATTGGCACCCCATGTGGTGCCAGCAAGCTTCCGAAGGATTGCAAGCTTGCGCTTGGCTTTGGCCTCTGCTTTCTGGATATGTGGCTTCCATGTCTGCCATCTGTCAAATGTCACCCCAAGTATGTTGGCTCATTGTCCGTCTTCAAGGCAGTTCCACCGACATTGATGGTTCCAGCTTTCTGTTTGGTGGAAAGTGTGAAGAGTGTGGTTGACGACTTCTCCTTATTAATAGAGATGCACCAGTCTTCTGCCCGTGCTGTGAGCTTGTCTGCGGCCATCTGCATTCTGTATGTGGCAGTCGTTGCATGTTCTTCAACACACCACATGACCAAGTCGTCGGCATAGAGTGCTGCTTTGATACCATGTGGCAGCTCTGCAAGCAAGTCATCGATGAAGGTGAGGAACAGCGTAGGCGAGATCACTCCTCCTTGAGGAACACCGTGTCAGATGAGGACTTTCTTGCTCTTCTGGTTGTCAACAAGTACTCTGGCTCTGCGATTGTGTAGGAAGGATTTGGTCCATCGGAGCATCTTGTCGGCAATTCCACATCGTTGCATCTTGACCAGCAGCCCATCAGTCCAGACTTTGTCAAAAGCCTTCTGGAGGTCTATCCAGGTTGCAAAAACTACCTTCCGGTCTTGGAATGCATCCTCAACTTCCTGACGAACTGATATGTCACCTGCTCCAGAGAAAATACTGAAAATAGTACGCTGTTCCTGCAAGACGGGCTGTAAAACCTCAGGTTGTAGCTGCAGAAAACTAGGGTTACCGTGCTGTGTTGTATGTCGGAACTGCAATCAGTCATGTACAAACTGGCCTAGACCTGATGAAATTAACGAGTGACAGTGACCAACAGTTGACGGATTTATCACATTATACTAATAATTGATATGATTCCTGACTTTGTCTACTAATTTAAACATGGCTGAAAATGATATGCGTTTAAAGTAATATATTGCAAACACAATACATATAGATAGATAGTTTATTTTCAAATTCAATAAGCCAGAGGCCCATGAGAACATACAACAAACATAAACATATATATTATACAGTATACAGTGACGCAACAAGATGACAATAACACAGTGACAATGCATACAATCAATGGCAGAAATATTTATAACTCATGAACAGTGTACTCAAACCGTAATGCTCATAGTTTCATACAACACCCAAAATATGCATAGTCATGCGGAGAAGGTGTTAACTATACAAAAATCAATTCAAGTATTAATTTGGTGGTGCATTGCATAATAATATATAGATTTAGAATAGGTACTTTAAATTATTTCATTAAACCTTTACATCAGCATGTACAATGTGTAAAATGTATAAGCACTACTTATGTAGCTCGGGCCTTAAACAAAACAGTTTCAGCAATTCATATGCAATGTACTGATTGACTTTAACTGAAATGTATAGGCATCTATGCATAGTCATGACAAGTGTATATTGTAACTGTAATATGGTCATACATAAATAATAATTTAAAGACGTAATGGCATATATATATTGATTCAAGATGCATGCAACATTGTACAAAATAGCACATAATTATATAATAATTTGCACTCAGATGAACCATAATAATTAGTCAGCATATCAATTCTGACCGTAACTCAAAAGCTTTATAAATGAATAAACTTAGTTTCTTGATAACAGACAGATTTTTACTATCAAAAAGTGTTTGCAATTTATACATACTCGGATTAAACCAATAGTACCTTGAAATGTATTTATTTCGTAGATCATTATATAAGGAACATTCAATGAGAAAATGGTACTCGTCTTCGAGTTTATCACATGAAATGCATTTACGTTCCTCACGCGGAATGCTGTGTGGACGGTGCCATCTGCCAGTTTCAATAGAAAGGTTATGGGAGGACAACAACAGTCTTGTCATTGCTACTCTATATTTGGATGGTAAGTCGCACTTCAGATAGTACTGAAAATCAAATGAGACAACAGATTTGTAAAAAGTACTACGGGATGAATTTTCTATCCTCGAGTTCCAGTTTTGCATACTTGTATCACGTAACCGCTGTTTAAAAAGGCTGATAAAAGCGCTCACGTTACCGACACTCTGTGCTAACCAGACCTCACGAAATCCTAAAGTGGACAGTAAATTTTGCAAAAGTGTAACCCATGAAACTTTGTTGGGATAAATGTCGGCGTCGGCCTTTAATATTTCGTAAACAAGTTTACAATACTTCAAATCACTAGTACATGTAATTTTTATCCAATACTTAACAATTCTAACATAACGGTTAAATGACAAATCAAAACGATTTAAGGCGCCATATATAAAATCATTTTGTGTGGAACGTTTCACTAGTAAAATACGTTTACAGTACTGAGTATGCACTCGTTCAATGTTATTAGCTTTATGAAAACCCCATACCTCGCAAGAATAGTTTAAAATTGGTGAAATAAGTTTATCAAAACAGTAGCATTTGGAAAATTGTATAAATACTTGTTAAGTTTAAAAATGGCTTTCTGTGCTTTAGATGAAAGATTCACTTGTGCTTCGCTAAACGACCCACCTTGAGTAAAAACAATACCTAAATATGAAAACGATTTAATGATTTCAATTGTTTCGCCATTAAATATAAAATTCCGAGGTAAAATACCGCCTTTTCTGAAAACAACAACCTTTGTTTTTTGAACATTAATTTTCAATTTCCACCTATTACAGTAACCATACAAAATATTTAGACCGTGTTGTAAGCCGTCCGCAGACTGAAAAAATAACAATGTCATCTGCATATAATAAAATGAAAAGTTTTGTCATGTACATTTCTATGCCCTTAAATCCATTTAATACCATATGTTCTTCAAGATCATTTAAAAACATAGCAAATAGGAAAGGCGATAAAGATTCACCTTGGCGCACACCTAAATAACAAGTGAAATCATTACTAAGAGTGTTATTAAAACGAACACATGATTTAGCATGCAAATACATACTTTTCAATATTGTTAGCATTTTCCCCCTAATTCCAAGTTTAATAAGTTTCGCCCATAAACTGTTACGCTCAACATAGTCAAAAGCTTTACTGAAATCTACAAAGCTACAATACAATTTTTTTACCATGATTTAGCATGTGTGTGATTAAACCATGGAGAACAAAAATATTGTCAGTAGTACTCATTCCACTTCGAAAGCCTGCCTGTGCCTCAATATAAACATTGTATTTCTCTGCCCAACTGTTTAGACGGTTATTTAATATTTTCGTAAAAAGTTTGCCTAAGACACTTAACAATGTTATTCCCCTGTAATTTTCGGGATTGTTTATAGAACCTTTTTTATGTAAAGGAATTATGTATCCTTCTGCCCAGGCATCTGGAAAGTAACCCGATTGAAAAATTGAGTTGAATAATGCAAGTAAATATGGAAGCAAAATATCCTTACCATGTATAAAGTATTCATATAAATAATTATCTGGACCAGCACTTTTACCGGTCTTTAGCTCGTTAATAGCTTTAATAATTTCTGTAGTGTTTATTTCAACATCCATCTCGCTAAACATAGTTTGAAATTCATCACGAACAAAACGTTCATTAAAATATACTATATCTTCGTCCGGCTGATAAAACGGGTTGTCAGGGTTATTAACTGCTTTAAAATATGCTTCAAAAGATGATAACGGTATATCAGGGGTTTTAACTTGAGCTGACTGTTTTAAAAGTTTCCAATAAAGCTTAGCATTAGTATACCTATACGACTCTAATACTTTGGTTTTATCATTCATATAAATTCTTCTGCGTTTTCTTATCGTGGATTTATACTCAGATCGCGATTTTACTAGTAATAACCTGTTTTCATCAGAGCGACTATTTCGAAACATATTTAAAAACAACAAAAACGAATTTCTCTTTTCACCACATTCATTTGTGAACCATGCATTTTGAGGGCTAGTATGTACATGTTTACTTTTACCAGAAGGAATTTTTGATTTAAACAGATCGTCTGTAACAGAACTCATAAGATCCGAAAATTGTGATAAGCTGGAATTAATATCATTTTCAATGGTACAGGTGTTGGTAAACGTAGTTAACATACTTAATTGTTCGCCAAAATATTGTGCCGTAATACCATTTACAAAGTCGGTACATGACTCGATTTTCCATCTATACCTATAATCTACACGTGAATATATATTATAGCATACTGCAGGTTTTTAATCGAAATCACTGACCGATAATGTGTTCCATTTATACATATCCCTGAATTATGTTGTAGTAAACACTAAATGTTTAGACAAACAATGTACAGAAGTTGTCCTTGGAATTTAATATATTTTACAGAGCACAAATCAATCTGCAAATAAAACACTGCGTAATTTGTATGCAACTTTTTAAAAATTGATATTTCTGAAATTCATTAAAGAGCGTAAAATGTCCATAAAGGCAAGTATTTTTGTTCAGATAACATTCAAATTGCATTTTTGCTATGTAGATATATTATATTCATTACTTCCAAACTCTAAATCAAATATGCGTACCATCATATTTTGTAGAAAAATTAATTCCAGAAATTCGCACCTGAAGTGAACGCACATCCACTGCGCTATCACGACTTCCACTTTCGAGATCAGCGAGAGGTCTAGGGTCAAGCTTAATATTGACCCCTGTTTGTGTTTCTAACACATAGAGTGTGATATTTCAGACTTGCTAGGGGAGAATGCTGGAGGACAGGGTGCGGCGCTAGGATTCCAGTATTTTGGTGGTCCTGTAGTCACCGTGTTAGCTTCAAAGACTTCAAGTAAGGCTCGGATTTACTAATTTGAGAATTAGTTTATATAAATTTATTTTGGCTCGATTGTGAAACAAGTTCTTACATCTTATATTAATCACTCCCGAGACTTCATTCCTGATGGAATCCATCGCCACGAGGGAGAGAGAAGAGGCATGTGGAGTTTCCGGTGTTTTAAATGTTTCAGGTGTATTAAGTATTAAACGTTTCTGGTGTATTAAACGTTTCCGGTGTATTAAATGTTTCCGGTGTATTAAACGTTTCCGGTGTATTATATGTTTCCGGTGTATTGTACATTTCCGGTGAAAAGAAATGGCTGTCGGTAGCTTGGAAATCCAGTTCAAATTGGTTTGCCACCAGTGGATTTTAATAACTGGAAATCTCAAACCGACTACAGGCTGATATTACTGACGAGTACAAAGCTGTAAAAGCCAGGTTTCGAAACTTATGGCAATGTTCTCTAGAAATACACTACTCTGTTCCATTGTGTAGTAAATATTTCCGGTGTAGTAAACGTTTCCAGTGTTGTAGATGTTTCTGGTGTATTAAACTTTTCTGGTGTAGTCAACTTTTCCAGTGTAGTCAACGTTTCTGGTGTAGTCAACGTTTCTGGTGTAGTCAACGTTTCTGGTGTAGTCAACATTTCCGGTGTAGTCAACGTTTCCGGTGTAGTCAACGTTTCTGGTGTAGTCAACATTTCCGGTGTAGTCAACGTTTCCGGTGTAGTCAACATTTCCGGTGTAATCAATGTTTCCGGATCAGAATGTCACCAGTGCTCTTCTTTTCAGATCGGTATCGGTTACAGTGTGACCTGTTTGAAGGGCTGTGGTACGTTGCCAAGGACCTGGCCTCCCGGCTCAATAACTACTTCAACAAGGGAAGGGCCAGTGGATTTAGTTTATACTACAGCGGTCAAGTACCGTTGAATGAGTATTTTGACATAATAGAAAACCATTTCGAGGTAAGTAAATGTTTACATGTTGAAAGCAATATGTTTGTACTTTATGATTTTGTTTTGAAAATTATAAATATTGTTGAAAATTAGTAACCATATTAAAGTTATTCCCTGTTTGTTAGGTGATATTGAATCAGAATTGCATGGTTGATTTAACCCGTTTCACACCTAATATCACCAAATAAAATATTCACCAAATCAAATATTTACCAAATCACATATTCACCAAAATCACATATTCACCAAAATCACATATTCACCCAAATCACATTCACCAAAATCAAATATTCACCAAATCCCATATTCACCAAAATCACATATTCAACAAAATCACATAATCGCCAAATCACATATTCACCAAATCCCATATTTGCCACATCCCATATTCACCAAAATCACATAGTCACCAAATCAAATATTCATCAAATCCCATATTCACCAATTCATATATTCACCAAATCATATATTCACCAAAATCACATATTCACCAAAATCACATATTCACCATAATATCATATTCACCACATCACATATTCACCAAAATCCCATATTCACCAAAATCACATATTCACCATAATATCATATTCACCACATCACATATTCACCAAAATCACATATTCACCAAATCAAATATTACCAAATCCCATTTTCACCAAATCCCATATTCACCACATCACATATTCACCAAATTCCATATTCACCTAATTCCATATATTCACCAAATCAAATATTCACCAAAATCATATATTCATCAAAATCATATATTCACCAAAATCATATATATTCACCAAAATCAAATATTCACCAAAATCATATATTCATCAAAATCATATATTCACCAAAATCACATATTCATCAAAATCATATATTCACCAAAATCATATAATGTTTCCATCATAACATGTTTTCGCGACCACCATGTTTCCACCCATATGGTAGTGTCACCATTGTTTCACTGATTTTTGTTTGCTCTACATTCATTCACAGCACAGGGTAAATGCAGAAGGCTGCAAGGAAATGTTGACCCAGCGAGCGTCTCAATTCAGAGCCATCCAGAGACGACTTCTGACGCGATTCAAGGACAAAACACCCGCTCCTTTACAAAACCTTGACACATTGCTAGAAGGAACTTACAGACAACTGATTCACCTAGCAGAAACTATACAGCAGAATGATCTAGCTCTGGAAGTAGCTGCGAATGCCCTCAGTTGTGCTACAAACTTGTTTAATTTCATTCTCAAACTTTGGACTAATATGTCGGACGAGGAATATGCCGTACTAAAGTCAAGTGTTACACCACTGGTTGTGGACACACTAGAATGTGTAAGTGTGTTTATCACATAACTTTGCATGTATTCAGTTTCATACAGCCATTACATATTTTCTTATATGTACACACGTGTAATACAACCTGGAAGGAATCTGATTGGAGTTTGAGAGAATAATCCTTGAAATTTGTAAATTAAACTTTAAATTATGTGTATATTTCTATTTGAAGTGGTACATATCGTTAACAATAAGACAAACGGTGATTTAAAAGAAGTATTGATTGACGTAATTATAAATCTGTTTAAAAATGTAAATATAACCCTGATTTGCGTAGTGATGTCATGAACATATAGTGATGTCATATAGCAAGTTATGCTGACACTTGGCGTCTAAAGGAAAGTAGCAATGCTATTTTGTGCTATAATATGATTAATACGAGAGCAGGGATCAGTTTAGAGGCCGATGTGGGCGAAATTGTCGCCCTAGGGACCCTGACTTCGCCCTCTGGGGGCCCCACTTCTCCCTAAAAAAAAAATGTTTTTACAATTTTCAAACAAAATGTTGTCTAGTAAGATACACTGGCCCATTATAAAGCACTCCTTCTATTCAAATGTTGTATTTAATGGTTGTACTGTGCATTTTAACCCTATTTTGCAGAAGTATATTAAAGAACACCATTTAAGGAAGCGATCACGCGCTTTCTCACTTCTCCCAAAAATTCTGACCTAGAATGAACCCTGACCTAGAATGAACCCTGACCTAGAATGAACCCTGACCTAGAATGAACCCTGAGAGATATATGATAATGTGATAAAAGGATATTACACTTGTGGTGATTTCAGAGCACATTTTATGAAACTTAATTTGGAAATTTGCTATTAAGCTCGGCATAACGAGTTATAAAGTATTGTATGAAATCACCACGACTGTAAGATCTTATGTTTATTTGGCTCCAGGGCTTATAGGTAGATCGTAAAAATAGTGTGTGTTTTACGTTTATTTATCGTCGCTACCGGTTGCCCATATGAGCGACGCCTCCTGAAGAGATTAGTCATTTTAGGTTTTTGGAGGATAGTGCAATGATACAGAGAGAGACCCATTCCAGAGTCTCCTCTGGTTCTTTTATGTGCACGGTGTACAGCACCGACATGAGACCTCGGTTTAACGTCCTATCTGAAAGAATGTTAATTTTATTAGGGGTCAGACGGGGGATCGAATCCCTGCGATCCCTCGTAAAAATAGAGAGAACTCCGTGAACTCAAGTTTCTTCTATGCATATATATGTAAAAAGACTTCTCCCTTAGCATACATAGGGAGACGTTTGTGGACTTGGTGGATTGGTCAGTGTCCCCTATTATATATGAGGAAACTATTCCATGAGCTTAAAATAGGGAAAATTGAGGCACCTCAGGGACAACTAATGTTTTTGTTTTTAATTTTGCCTCTCAGGTTACCTCGTTTATTTTCATACATATATATCGTACATACAGTTAAACGTACATGTCATACATACATCAAGTATATACATAAGTTGATTTTACATATTGTTTGACACATTGTCAGTTATTTGGTATGTATATACATTTATTATTCCTCAATGCAAAAAAATAAAAATTATTTTTTGGTTTTTACGATTTTCAAACACAATTTTGTCTAGTACTTAAGATACACTGGCCCATTATAAAGCACTCCTTCTATTCAAATGTTGTATTTAATGGTTGTACTGTGCATTTTAACCCTATTTTGCAGAAGTATATTAAAGAACACCATTTAAGGTGTTCTCACGCGCTTTCTCACTTCTCCCAAATATTCTGACCTAGATGAACCCTGCATGAATCGTATAATTATTATGCATAATTATGCAAGTTTGTTCATTTCATATGTAATGTATATTTAGAATGCAATAAGATAAAAAATAAACAAAATGTATAATTTATTCAGGGTTGGGAGGAAACTGTGGATGCATCGGTGACGCATCTCTTACGAACAACCCTCGCCAAGTCAGTCAAGGATCAAACATTAAACCCTCAGCCCCTAAAGCTGCCAGAAGATACGAGCAAAGTAAAGAAACACATAGCGTTGCTCTGTGATAAACTAAGCAAAGGGGCTCGGCTTGTGGATGGCCTGCCTATCAATATGAACAGTAAGTAAAAGGGGCTCGCCTTGTGGATGGCCTGCCTATCAATATGCACAGTAAGTAAAAGGGGCTCGCCTTGTGGATGGCCTGCCTATCAATATGAACAGTAAGTAAAAGGGGCTCGCTTTGTGGATGGCCTGCCTATCAATATGACCAGTAAGTAAAAGGGGCCTGCCTTGTGGATGGCCTGCCTATCTATATGCACAGTAAGTAAAAGGGCTTGCCTTGTGGATGGCCTGCCTATCAATATGAACAGTAAATAAAAGGGCTTGGCTTGTGGATGGCCTGTCTATCAATATGAACAGTAAGTAAAAGGGGCTCGCCTTGTGGATGGCCTGCCTATCAATATGAACAGTAAGTAAAAGGGGCTCGCCTTGTGGATGGCCTGCCTATCTATATGAACAGTAAGTAAAAGGGCTCGCCTTGTGGATTGCCTGCCTATCTATATGCACAGTAAGTAAAAGGGGCTCGCCTTGTGGATGGCCTGCCTATCTATATGAACAGTAAGTAAAAGGGGCTCGCCTTGTGGATGACCTGCCTATCTATATGCACAGTAAGTAAAAGGGCTTGCCTTGTGGATAGCATGTAAGTAAACAGGCTTGCATTGCGAACGACCTGTAAGTAAGGGTTCACCTTGTGGATGGTCTTAAAGTAAAGGGACACACCTTGTAGACGGGCTGCTTCTCTATATGCACAGTAAGTCATGTGGACGACCTGTAAGTAAAGGGGCTCACCTGGTGGAAGGCCTGCCTATCTATATGCACAGTAAGTAAAGGGGCTGGCCATGTAGACGACCTGTATGTAAAGGTGCTCATATTGTGGATGGCCTGCGTATGAACATTAATTACGTAACGGTGCTTTTGTGAGAATTAATAACGTTCATGAACATTTCAGATCTGAAATTTATTTTAACAGTAAAAATAGCTGCGCTATATTTATTATTGTGTGACCAAAGTCTGGTAGCTTATTTTGAAAGTTGGATGTACCTGTTGCATTTATTTGTATGTGTTTTCCACTTGTTAAACATGAGTGGCTTATTTTGTTATCCTATATTGGCATTTTTCAATAATAATTTAGTCTTATTTTTTTATAAAATTTTGGAATATCTGCCAACAAATGAACTGTTTGTGTTTTAAATAGGGATGGCAACAAATATTCAATTGAACGTCCGAATATCCAAATACTATTCCAGTATTTGAATATTCGGAAAAAATATTATATTGTCCTCAAAAATGCCACCCGCTCAGTCACATGTTTGGAGATGCTTTAATCGCTCTGAGAATAAGAAAACTGTTCGCTGTAATCTATGCAAATAGGACATAGAATATTCGGGTACAATATCAATCTGAATAATCATTTGAAGAAGATGACATTTACACGTAAAACAGAAATTAAGTTAGTTTGGCAATTTTTATAAGAGTTTAAGTGATTTTGAGTTTTTGATAGAATTCTATCGACTATTCGAATACCTTCCCGACTGAATATTCGAATAGTATAATCGCTATTCGTTGCCATCCCTAGTTTTAAATTATTATTTGGCATATGTATTATAGTTTTAAATTGCATTTGAAGAAAAACCGTAATCATTCAGTAATTTCAATTCACAGTATCTCAAGGGGGACAATCCAGCAAAGCAGATAAGAAAAACAAGGTGTCTACGACACGAACAACTGTGATAGAAAATGGTGACCTTGATCACCATGACAATGATGATACAGAGACTCTGATTGGCTCACAGTTCAGTATGGCAAGGTCACGGGCCAAGGACACAATCAACATGAATGGATTATCGAGTTTGGGGAATCTGGGTGCCCCGCAGAGAAATGAACCGGATGGTAGGTTATAATACTGTGTAGCGCGCGTGTTAGTACGGTATTAGTATGATATATATAGTACTAAAACAATACCGTATTAATTGAATACATGAGATATATGTCGTAGTTACATAACATAAGTCAGGGAGTCATTGTAGACGAGGAAAAATTACAGTTAAGTCTGCTCTTAAGAACACTTGTATTAAGAGAGCAACTTGTATTAGAGACTACTTGTATTAAAGAGACTACTTTTATTAAGATACTACTTGAGACCACTTGTATTAAGAGACCACTTGTATTAAGAGACCACTTGTATTAAGAGACCACTTGTATTAAGATACTACTTGAGACCACTTGTATTAAGAGACCAGTTGTATTAAGAGACCACTTGTATTAAGAGACCACTTGTATTAAGAGACCAGTTTTTCAGTTCCAGTTTGTGTTAAGGACTGCTTTTTGCCCTGTGCTTTGGTCGTCTCTTAATGTAAGTTTGACCGTATAACCATAGCCACTTGGAGGAAAACAACTGTTGTACAATGGCTAATATACATATATATATATATTAGTGATGAAGTCGTTTAAGAACAGGGTGCCTCGTGCAGTTTGACAGTATAACCATAGCCACTTGGAGGAAAACAACTGTTGTACAATGGCTAATATACATATATATATATATTAGTGATGAAGTCGTTTAAGAACAGGGTGCCTCGTGCAGTTTGACCGTATAACCATAGCCACTTGGAGGAAAACAACTGTTGTACAATGGCTAATATACATATATATATAAGTGATGAAGTCGTTTAAGAACAGGGTGCCTCGTGCAGTTTGACCGTATAACCATAGCCACTTGGAGGAAAACAACTGTTGTACAATGGCTAATATACATATATATATAAGTGATGAAGTCGTTTAAGAACAGGGTGCCTCGTGCAGTTTGACCGTATAACCATAGCCACTTGGAGGAAAACAACTGTTGTACAATGGCTAATATACATATATATATATATTAGTGATGAAGTCGTTTAAGAACAGGGTGCCTCGTGCAGTTTGACAGTATAACCATAGCCACTTGGAGGAAAACAACTGTTGTACAATGGCTAATATACATATATATATATATTAGTGATGAAGTCGTTTAAGAACAGGGTGCCTCGTGCAGTTTGACAGTATAACCATAGCCACTTGGAGGAAAACAACTGTTGTACAATGGCAATATACATATATATATAAGTGATGAAGTCGTTTAAGAACAGGGTGCCTCGTGCAGTTTGACCGTATAACCATAGCCACTTGGAGGAAAACAACTGTTGTACAATGGCTAATATACATATATATATATATAAGTGATGAAGTCGTTTAAGAACAGGGTGCCTCGTGCAGTTTGACAGTATAACCATAGCCACTTGGAGGAAAACAACTGTTGTACAATAGCTAATATACATATATATATATATAAGTGATGAAGTCGTTTAAGAACAGGGTGCCTCGTGCAGTTTGACAGTATAACCATAGCCACTTGGAGGAAAACAACTGTTGTACAATGGCTAATATATATATATATATTAGTGATGAAGTCTTTAAGAACAGGGTGCCTCGTGCGTTTGACAGTAATGATAGCAATTGTCAAAATTGGTCAAAATAGTCCGCCCCCCCCCCCCTAGTTGGGATACAGCAAAGTTTTAACAGTATAGTACTCCAAAACCACAGACTGGACTTCATAGCCAAAGCTTGATGGTTTATGCAAATTTGTTTTAGCTCGATTACGAACCAAGTTTTTACAACATTAGTTTAATCACTCTCGAGACCTCATTCCTGATGGAATCCATTGCCATGAGGGAGAGAGAAGAGGTAATGTGGATTTAAGAACTAAGAATACCACACCATGGTTCCTGCTAGAACCCGCAACCTATCGGCTACCAGGTGGACACTGTATCCATTACACAACAGAGGCACCAATTCGTGAAACTTACCAAAACTTCGTAAAACTTACCGAAACTTCGCAAAACTTACCAAAACTTCGTAAATCTTATAAAAATATATTTTGTTTAAAAAGCACTTAGGGACTATAAGAGAAATATTTTACAGGAATTTATGAATCAAAGAAGAAGCAGAATATAGACTCGATGGTACCAGATCTGGACGATATGAATTTTGAAGGACCAAACTTGATGCCTATTGAGGAAGATCATTAAAATGTTAATGAAGTAAGTTTAAACCTGTACTGTCCAGTAAGGTGTTATAAAACCTGGACTGTCCAGTAAGGTGCTATATAACCTGGACTGTCTAGCTTTGTTCTTTGAAACCTGTACTGTCCAGTAAGGTGCTATATAACCTGAACTGTCTAGCTTTGTTCTTTGAAACCTGTACTGTCCAGTAAGGTGCTATATAACCTGGACTGTCCAGTAAGGTGCTATATAACCTGTACTGTCCAGTAAGGTGCTATATAACCTGGACTGTCCAGTAAGGTGCTATATAACCTGTACTGTCCAGTAAGGTGCTATATAACCTGGACTGTCCAGTAAGGTGCTATATAACCTGGACTGTCCAGTAAGGTGCTATATAACCTGTACTGTCCAGTAAGTGCTATATAACCTGTACTGTCCAGTAAGGTGCTATATAACCTGGACTGCCAGTAAGGTGCTATATAACCTGGACTGTCCAGTAAGGTGCTATATAACCTGTACTGTCCAGTAAGGTGCTATATAACCTGTACTGTCCAGTAAGGTGCTATATAACCTGTACTGTCCAGTAAGGTGCTATATAACCTGGACTGTCCAGTAAGGTGCTATATAACCTGGACTGTCCAGTAAGGTGCTATATAACCTGTACTGTCCAGTAAGGTGCTATATAACCTGTACTGTCCAGTAAGGTGCTATATAACCTGTACTGTCCAGTAAGGTGCTATATAACCTGTACTGTCCAGTAAGGTGCTATATAACCTGTACTGTCCAGTAAGGTGCTATATAACCTGGACTGTCCAGTAAGGTGCTATATAACCTGTACTGTCCAGTAAGGTGCTATATAACCTGTACTGTCAGTAGGTGCTATATAACCTGGACTGTCCAGTAAGGTGCTATATAACCTGGACTGTCCAGTAAGGTGCTATATAACCTGGACTGTCCAGTAAGGTGCTATATAACCTGTACTGTCCAGTAAGGTGCTATATAACCTGGACTGTCCAGTAAGGTGCTATATAACCTGTACTGTCCAGTAAGGTGCTATATAACCTGTACTGTCCAGTAAGGTGCTATATAACCTGGACTGTCCAGTAAGGTGCTATATAACCTGGACTGTCCAGTAAGGTGCTGTAAAACCTGTTAAACCTAATTTTTCCTGGCGAGCTGAAGAACCGAAAGTGTCTTGGTGTGCTGTAAAACCCAACTCGACAATGGCAATAACCACAAGAACAGAATATTATGTTAGTTATAAATAAGTGATAAATCCAAAATGTTGCTGAATGTAATATGCACCATTACAAAATTCATTTTCTGTAGAATCCTTTTCATGCATCAATTTTTCCAACGGTTTTATTCATCCATCTTTCCAACGGTTTCATCCATCCATCTATCCAACCATTTCATCCATCCATCTATCCAACCGTTTCATCCATCCATCTATCCAACCGTTTCATCCATCCATTTATCCAACCGTTTCATCCATCTATATTTCCAACCATTTCATCCATCCATCTTTCCATCATTTCATCCATCCATTTATCCAACCGTTTCATCTATCCATCTATCCAACCATTTCATCCATCCATCTATCCAACCATTTCATCCATCCATCTATCCACCATTTCATCCATCCATCTATCCAACCATTTCATCCATCCATCTATCCAACCATTTCATCCATCCATCTATCCAACCATTTCATCCGTCCATCTATCCCATCATTTCATCCGTCCATCTATCCAACCATTTCATCCATCCATCTATCCCATCATTTCATCCATCCATCTATCCCATCATATCATCCATCCATCTATCCCATCATTTCATCCATCCATCTATCCCATCATATCATCCATCCATCTATCCCATCATTTCATCCATCCATCAATCCAACCGTTTCATCCGTCCATCTATCCAACCATTTCATCCATCCATCTATCCCATCATTTCATCCATCCATCTATCCCACCATTTCATCCATCCATCTATCCAACCGTTTCATCCATCCATCTATCCAACCATTTCATCCATCCATCTATCCCATCATTTCATCCATCCATCTATCCAACCATTTCATCCATCCATCTTTCCAACATTTCATCCATCCATCTATCCAACCATTTCATCCATCCATCTTTCCAACCATTTCATCCATCCATCTATCCAACCATTTCATCCATCCATCTATCCAACCATTTCATCCATCCATCTATCCAACCATTTCATCCATCCATCTTTCCAACCGTTTCATCCATCCATCTATCCAACCATTTCATCCATCCATCTATCCCATCATTTCATCCGTCCATCTATCCAACCATTTCATCCATCCATCTATCCAACCATTTCATCCGTCCATCTATCCCATCATTTCATCCATCCATCTATCCAACCATTTCATCCATCCATCTATCCAACCATTTCATCCATCCATCTATCCAACCATTTCATCCTCCATCTATCCCATCATTTCATCCTCCATCTATCCAACCATTTCATCCGTCCATCTATCCCATCATTTCATCCATCCATCTATCCCATCATTTCATCCATCCATCTATCCAATCAATTTATTTGTTCATCTTTCCTGCCACCTCACCCATCCATCACTTTATTGTTCTATTTTCAGGTATTGAGTTCAGGTTTGAAATCTACAGGTGTCAAAAAAAGGACGATGACCGCTTTCCATTCATCTTGATTGTTGTAAATGTTTTATTCACCATCTGCCGTGTACATCTTATTGGCAAGTTGTCGCAACTTCAAAACAATACATTGACTCGATATGCAACTGGTTATAAACCTAATTGCTGTCAGTTAATGAAATTAGACTGGTAAAAGTGTCCACCCAGTATGACTGGTTATTGATTAGCTATGTTTTGACTTGTTGCTACTATATGTATATGTCATAAAGTTGACTGGTTATAGAGCATTAGCAATGTGACTGGTTGCTGATGCAAACAGACTTGTCATAGAGCATTTACAGCTGACTGGTTGCTGGTGGAAACAGACTGGTTATAGAACATTAGCAATATGACTGGTTGCTGATTGACACAGACTGGTTATAGAGCATTAGCAATATGACTGGTTGCTGATGGAAACAGACTGGTTATAGAGCATTTACAGCTGACTGGTTGCTGATGGAAACAGACTGGTCATAGAGCATATACAACTGACTGGTTGCTGATGGAAACAGACTGGTTATAGAACATTAGCAATAATAACCACCTGTAACTTATCTACAGGGTAAAGTACATCATAATGTGTAAACATGACTGGTTATAGTACTTTATCAATATGACTTAGACAGGTTGCTACATGGTATCGGCTACTGGTTGCTACATGGTATCGGCTACTCGTTGCTACATGGTTATTGGCTACTGGTTGCTACATGGTTATTGGCTACTGGTTGCTACAACACCTCATGGTTATTGGCTACTGGTTGCTACATGGTATCAGCTACATGTCAGATTAGAATGGGATTATTTCAACGAATTTATACATTTTAATATTATGTCACCTGGTCTTACAGAGGTGATCATATACATGCCTTTGGTTTCATATTGAGGTCTGAATATTCCTTATACACGTACCGTATATCTTCACCCATATGCCGGTCTCAACCAGGTGTCCAGTGGCACTATTTGGTTTTAGATTATGCAAATGGTTGTTATAACCCGCTTCTGAAAGTTGAAAGGGAGGGTATATAGGTTTGAGTGTGTCCGTCTGTCTGACTGTCATGCCGTTGACACAATCTTGTGTGTCCAACTCCTCGTTCACTACGGGACCAATTGGGATTCTAATTTGACGTGGTGTCTCTCTCGCCTTGGTTATGTGGTTGATAACCTGATTTGGAATCCCCGATTTACATGTATTTCCCTTTGTTATTTTCTCATTCGGTGTACATCCATCCACCTTTGCAGAAATCAACCAGTTTTATTATTTTTCAAATACGTAAGTAATGGGTGTATTAGGTAACCTATGGTTACCGTTCTAGTTTATTTGTTCAGTTTTTGTGTTTCAGTCATAAGTATAGACTGTCGCTTCCAGTTCTGCTTACTAGTAAGAGATAGAGCGAAAAGTCGTGAGAGCGCAGTGGTTGCGCGTTCGCTTCAGGTGCGAAAGTCCCAGAGTTTGAACCCCGCCGGAGCCGTTATGATTGTGCCCTTTGCAGGGCATTTGAATTCCACGTTGCCTCTTCTCTCTCCCTCATTGTGATGGATTCCATCAGGGATGAGGTCTCGAGAGTGATTAATATAAGTTATTAATATAAGTTATAAGAACTTGTTTCGCAATCGAGCTAAAATGAATTTGTACGAACAAAACAGAAAGCCTCCTTACTGTAACGGATATGGTGTCCACCTCCTACAAAGGATAGTGAAAAATGACAGCCATCTTGCTATAACGGTTATAGTGTCTGGCTGTCCGCCTCGTAACCAAGGGTTTATCAGTTCGAGTTGCACCAGAATCAGGATGGTGGTGTCCTTAGGTGAGAGACATCAGGGATCATTCTAGAGGGCGATGTGGACGAAATTGTCGCCCTAGGGACCCTGACTTCGCCCTCTGGGGGCCCCACTTCGTCCTCCCTGGTTTTTACGATTTTGAAACAAAATTTTGTCTAGTAAGATACACTGGCCCATTATAAAGCACTTCTTCTATTCAACTGTTGTATTTAATGGTTGTACTGTGCATTTTAACCCTATTTTGCAGAAGTATATTAAAGAACACCATTTAAGGAAGCGATCACTCGTTTTCTCACTTCTCCCAAAAATTCTGACCTAGAATGAACCCTGGACATAGGTCGACATTGCCTCTTATCTCTCCTTCGGAAGTGGATTTCTCAAACAGTTTAAGTTTAAACTTTATTTATTATATAACGATTGCGAAGAAAGTTTTAACAACTTGGATTAATCACTCTCGTTGGCGTGGATGAAAGCGTAAATGTGGTCATTCGTGTGGGAGGAAACCGGAGTACCCGGAGAAAACTCGCCTGTCCGATCTGGCGACCACCGAACCATCGCACATACTTCCTGGTCCAAGGATCGACCCGGGTTGCATTGGTGAGAAGCGAGCGCGCTAACCACTGCACTAATCGGAAAGTCTGGGGTGATTAATGTAAATTGTTTTGCAAATCAAGCTGAGATAAAGTTGTAGAGTATGTGTATATGGAAAATTCAGTTTTTGGGTCAGGATATTCTGGCCTGGGAATCGTGTTATATCCCTTATGATGTATGAAACAGAAACATTTATTTATGGTGATTGATAGATCAAGTGATTGATAGATCTGGTGATTGATAGATCTGGTGATTGATAGATCTGGTGATTGATAGATCTGGTGATTGATAGATCTGGTGATTGATAGATCAAGTGATTGATATATCAAGTGATTGATAGATCTGGTGATTGATAGATCTGGTGATTGATAGATCAAGTGATTGATATATCTGGTGATTGCTAGATATGGTGATTGATAGATATGGTGATTGATAGATATGGTGATTGATAGATCAAGTGATTGATATATCTGGTGATTGATAGATATGGTGATTGATAGATATGGTGATTGATATATCTGGTGATTGATATATACGGTGATTGATAGATCAAGTGATTGATATATCAAGTGATTGATAGATATGGTGATTGATATATACGGTGATTGATAGATCAAGTGATTGATATATCAAGTGATTGATATATCTGGTGATTGATATATATGGTGATTGATAGATCAAGTGATTGATATATCTGGTGATTGATAGATATGGTGATTGATAGATCTGTATATTTCTTAGAAAAAGTAGATTATCTGGTGGGGAGCAAATTCTCAAATGAGTAATCATGTATGTTCTATCATTGTGCATGATGTTAATGTTTGTTTTACGTTTATTTATCGTCACTACCGGTTGCCCATATGAGCGACGTTTCCTGAAGAGATTAGTCATTTTAGATTTTTGGAGGATAGTACGTGATACAGACAGAGACCCATTCCAGAGTCTCCTCTGGTTCTTTTACGTGCACGGTGTAAAGCACTGTCACGAGACCTCGGTTTAACGTCCCATCTGAAAAACTGTTAATTTTATTAGGGTCAGACAGGGGATCGAACCTGCGATCCCTGGATTACCAGTCCAGCGTGTTAAGAGAACCAGAGGAGACTCTTGAATAGGTCTCTATCTGTATCAACTATCATTGCACTATGCTCCAAAAATCTAAAACGACTAATCTCTTCAGTAGAACTGTGTTCTTGCAGCAATCTCTCTATCAATTTGATGATATGTTGTCATAGACATGAGGTGAGCGGTCTAGTACCGGATTTATATCCTCGATTACTGAGTATACGGGGCTATATTATTGCAGTCGCATAAAATTATGTTTATCCATTGTTTCTTCTCCTGTCCATATCTTTTAATTTTGATCGTTTCATATTAATTTTGGTAATATTTACATTCCTTTGATTTGTATAAGATCAAAGGGCTATTTTTCATATTATTTTTTTATCTTGTGCATATCTTCTGAATTAGTTTAGTTTATACAAATTAATTTTAGCTCAATTGCGTAAACAAGTTCTTACAACTTATATTACACACTCGAGACCTCATTCCTGATGGAATCCATCGCCACGAGGGAGAGAGAAGAGCCAACGTGGAATTTAAACGCCTTGACTAAGGGCACAATCGTAATGGCTCCAGCGGGGCTAGAACTCCGGACCATTCACACCTGAAGCGAACACGCATCCACTGCGCTATCACGACTTCCATGAATGGACATATTGCCATCAATTGTTCAACTCATCAAGATGACGCGCAGGTTTCATCAGCATAGATTCTAAATCAAGGTCGCACTTAACCCTTTCCCTCATAGAAGCACCTCTTGACGCCATTACCAATACAACATACATTGACCCTTTCCCTCATAGAAGCACCTCTTGACGCCATTACCAATGTGGAAGTCATAGCACAGTAGATGCCCCCACAAACCACACCCCCACCACACCCTAGGCAAGGCATTTAAATTCCACATTGCCTCTTCTCCTCCTTCATGGCAGGATCCATCAATGAGTCCAAAAATATAAGTTGAAAGAACTTGTTTCTCAATCGAGCAAAATAAATTTGAAAACTAATTACCAATATGACATACATTGACAATGTAGTAGCCAAACCAATGTTCATAAACCCTTTCCCTCATAGAAGCACCTCTTGACGCCATTACCAATACGACATACATTGACAATGTAGTAGCCAAACCAATGTTCATAAACCCTTTCCCTCATAGAAGCACCTCTTGACGCCATTACCAATACGACATGCATTGACAATGTAGTAGCCAAACCAATGTTCATAAATCCTTTCCCTCATAGAAGCACCTCTTGACGCCATTACCAATATGACATACATTGACCACTTCAACATTGTAAAGCCACATTTTACTTCAGCCTTTGACTTCTCCACTTCAACATTGTAAAGCCACAAATAAGAAACATTTTTGGGATTCACTTGAGTCCACCGTAGTGTTGCCGCCATAGTATTTTAAACATCACTTCCTGCTATACCGCTGCAAATAGTATAAGTTGATTGATTTCTCTGTATTTAGTGTTGATTTTGTTGTGTATATGTTCAAACTGTTTCTGTATTTCATTATGTTCATCAGAGTTTCGAGGTTATAAAACTTTTCTCAAGTCTTAAAACTTGAGCGAAATTCTAACTGATTTGATTGCCTGTGCCCGCGGTTATAAAACTTTGATCAGATCTCAAACTCAAGTGATTTGATTGGATGATTCTGAGGTTTACTGTCAGCTGAACCAATCAGAAGCTTGAGTTTGAGATTGGAGAAAGTTTAATAACCTCCAGGCCTGGTTGTGAGAATTAAACCAATCAAGCTTTAGACCGCGTGAATAGTTTGATAATCTTAAGGCTGTTCTTATGCATGAGTGTAAAATCTCTATATTTATAATTTATATTTATTATGTACCTGTTATAATTTTTTTTTATATTTTTCATGACATATCTATGTTTCACGTGATCACATGCTGTGTCACTGTCACATAACATGTGACTCTGGTGGAATAACTGCCTTACGATTGCATGATTGCAAAGGTCTCAACACTGAAAAAAGGGGTCTCAAAAACTGAACATAAATTAAAAGGAACCTCAACACTGAAAGTCAAATGTTGAATAGGGTCTACACACTATGAACATTATAAATGGCATCAACCACTGAAAGGAGCAGCAAACACTGAAAGGGGTCTCACCACTGAAAGGGTGCCTCACCACTGAATGGGAGCCTAACCATTGAAAAGGGCATCAACACTGTAAGGGGCCTCAACACTGAATGGGGTCTCGATACTGAATTCCTGGTCATGAGCCTTGGTTATATTGTGTAAGTTTTTAAATTATTTGTGGATGTACGTCCGTCCAAGTTAAAGTGCTTTTAGTATTTACAAACATTTCAAACTGATTTCTTTGCAATAAATTGATGAAAGAATAATTTACTTGTTTGTTAATTGTTGGCCTACATTGATTAACCATAGGTAGGTCGGCCATTAGTGCAAAGGTGGATGTCCACCGTCTGCATGTCTTCTGACATCTATGGTTGCCGTGATAACTAAATATCTAATTGAACTGACGTTGGTTATCTTATAATATTGCAGTTCCGGAACCGACTAAGTTGTCTTATAAATGTTACTGCATGTCTAGGACTGACGAAGCCTATCTGATATTACTGGAGTTCTAGGACTGACGAAGGTTATCTGATATTACTGGAGTTCTAGGACTGACGAAGGTTATCTGATATTACTGGAGTTCCTGGACTGACGAAGGTTATCTGATATTACTGGAGTTCTAGGACTGACGAAGGTTATCTGATATTACTGGAGTTCCTGGACTGACGAAGGTTATCTGATATTACTGGAGTTCCTGGACTGACGTTGGTTATCTGATATTACTGGAGTTCCTGGACTGACGAAGGTTATCTGATATTACTGGAGTTCTAGGACTGACGAAGGTTATCTGATATTACTGGAGTTCTAGGACTGACGTTGGCTATCTGATATTACTGGAGTTCTAGGACTGACGTTGGTTATCTGATATTACTGGAGTTCCTGGACTGACGTTGGCTATCTGATATTACTGGAGTTCCGGGACTGATGAAGGTTATCTGATATTACTGGAGTTCCTGGACTGACGAAGGTTATCTGATATTACTGGAGTTCCTGGACTGACGTTGGTTATCTGATATTACTGGAGTTCCTGGACTGACGTTGGTTATCTGATATTACTGGAGTTCCTGGACTGACGAAACAACACGGTTATCTGATATTACTGGAGTTCCTGGACTGACGTTGGTTATCTGATATTACTGGAGTTCCTGGACTGACGTTGGTTATCTGATATTACTGGAGTTCCTGGACTGACGTTGGTTATCTGATATTACTGGAGTTCTAGGACTGACGAAGGTTATCTGATATTACTGGATTTCGGGACTGACGAAGGTTATCTGATATTACTGGAGTTCTAGGACTGACGAAGGTTATCTGATATTACTGGAGTTCTAGGACTGACGAAGGTTATCTGATATTACTGGAGTTCCTGGACTGACGAAGGTTATCTGATATTACTGGAGTTCTAGGACTGACGTTGGTTATCTGATATTACTGGAGTTCCTGGACTGACAAAGCTTATCTGATATTAAAGGAGCTCCTGGACTGACGTTGGTTATCTGATATTACTGGAGTTCCTGGACTGACGTTGGTTATCTGATATTACTGGAGTTCCTGGACTGACGTTGGTTATCTGATATTACTGGAGTTCCTGGACTGACGTTGGTTATCTGATATTACTGGAGTTCCTGGACTGACGAAGGTTATCTGATATTACTGGAGTTCCTGGACTGACGAAGGTTATCTGATATTACTGGAGTTCTAGGACTGACGTTGGTTATCTGATATTACTGGAGTTCCTGGACTGACAAAGCTTATCTGATATTAAAGGAGCTCCTGGACTGACGTTGGTTATCTGATATTACTGGAGTTCCTGGACTGACGTTGGTTATCTGATATTACTGGAGTTCCTGGACTGACGTTGGTTATCTGATATTACTGGAGTTCCTGGACTGACGTTGGTTATCTGATATTACTAGAGTTCCTGGACTGACGAAGGTCATCTGATATTACTGGAGTTCTAGGACTGACGAAGGTTATCTGATATTATCTGCAGTTCCTGGACTGACGAAGGTTATCTGATATTACTGGAGTTCCGGGACTGACGTTGGTTATCTGATATTACTGGAGTTCCTGGACTGACGTTGGTTATCTGATATTACTGGAGGTCTGGACTGACGAAGGTTATCTGATATTACTGGAGTTCTAGGACTGACGTTGGTTATCTGATATTACTGTAGTTCCTGGACTGACGTTGGTTTTCTGATATTAAAGGAGTTCTAGGACTGACGAAGGTTATCTGATATTACTGGAGTTCCTGGACTGACGTTGGTTATCTGATATTACTGGAGGTCTGGACTGACGAAGGTTATCTGATATTACTGGAGTTCTAGGACTGACGTTGGTTATCTGATATTACTGTAGTTCCTGGACTGACGTTGGTTTTCTGATATTAAAGGAGTTCTAGGACTGACGAAGGTTATCTGATATTACTGGAGTTCCTGGACTGACGTTGGTTATCTGATATTACTGGAGGTCTGGACTGACGAAGGTTATCTGATATTACTACAGGACTGACGTTGGTTATCTGATATTACTGTAGTTCCTGGACTGACGTTGGTTTTCTGATATTAAAGGAGTTCTAGGACTGACGAAGGTTATCTGATATTACTGGAGTTCCTGGACTGACGTTGGTTATCTGATATTACTGGAGGTCTGGACTGACGAAGGTTATCTGATATTACTGGAGTTCTAGGACTGACGTTGGTTATCTGATATTACTGGAGTTCCTGGACTGACGTTGGTTTTCTGATATTAAAGGAGTTCTAGGACTGACGAAGGTTATCTGATATTACGGGAGGTCTAGGACTGACGATGGCATATCTACACGACACGAATCATGGTTACCATCTCTACATCTGGGGAAAACGTACATTGTATCGCCATCATAATCCAGTGACAGAAAGAGCCAGTCAACATAAAGGAGAAACGAAAAATATCGGATGCCATTCAATCATTGAAGGCCCTAAAAGGGCATATCTATTTAAGCCACCTTGCAACGAGTTGAATGACGCTAAGTCTACAGAAACACAGACGGATATATCTTCAGAATAGATTACTCTACTCGAAGAGGACCACAAGTGCCGACTAAATGACAAGCAAGACGGCACAAATGTCATTAGGAAAGGGTTATATGCGAGATGCAGGCATATGTTAATGACCGTGAAAAAGTTCTACACTGGACTACTAAGTGGTCTGGTGTTATAATTAGTGTTTAACCTAATTGGGGAACACATGAACAACAACAAATGCCTTTCAACGGAAGGCGAGTATCGTATTTGCTTTGTGAAAATGAGAATGAACTATGTGTTCAAGGGCATCGTTGATCAACTAAGCATTTCTCTTGCAGCTGTGCAGAGGAGTGTTCATGCCACATATCTCTATGTACTATATGTGAGATTGAACTTCTTAGTCGCGCGCGCGCACGCACGCACGCACGCACGCACGCACGCACGCACGCACGCACGCACGCACGCACGCACGCACGCACGCACGCACGCACGCACGCACACACACATGCAAGATCGTGTACACGAACCTGTATCACATGTCATTGGACATTGTCGGAATCCGCAGCACACATATAGCTGTAGCCGGACTACGTTTCTCTCTTTATACATGTACACACGCCCAGTACATGCATATTGGGCTTATTTGCATATTATACAGACCTCAAATAGCATGTACTGTAATATGGCAACGAATAGCAATTTTACTATTCGAATATTCTGTCGGTAAGGTAATTACTAATTAATAAATATGTAGGGTACAGAAATGATTAATTACTCTTTTGGTAATGTAAAACATTAATGTTAATTAAACGAGGGACATGTAATAAAACGGTTATCACAAAATATAGTTCACTCTCGTGACGGCAATTAATAATAAGAAGGAACTGCAGGAGAATTGACATTAGTTTATTAACCCTTCCCTACATAGAGATTTAGGTTAATATATTATTATATCTCCATACAAACGACAGCCATTTTGCTATCATGCAGTGAATAAGTAGTCGACATATCTATACCATCTCCGTAGATATTATTGGGACTACATGAGATTCTGGCCTTAATTATGAACATTGGCTTGGCTACTACATTGCCAATGTTGTCGTATTGGTAATGTCGCCAAGAGGTGCTTCTATGTGGGTTGTCATTGTTGTTGTATTGGTAATGTCGTCAAGTGGTGCTTCTATGGGGTGGTCAATGTTGTCGTATTGGTAATGTCGTCAAGAGGTGCTTCTATGGGGGTTGTCAATGTTGTCGTAGTGGTAATGTCGTCAAGAGGTGCTTCTATGTGGGTTGTCAATGTTGTCGTATTGGTAATGTCGCCAAGAGGTTCATCTATGAGGGAAAGGGATAACAGATCTGTAGTAGATTTCAAGGCGTCTCGGTAAAGTAAAATAGTTAGAGTTAGATCCTAGTGGGCAAACACTAGACTCATATAAGGCTATGATAGAGTATGTAATAAATAACTTAGAATACTGTTGTTTTCTTTGTACACGAGTATTAGATTCTAATAGATCTTTAATAGAAGGTTTTTCCAATAAATGGCTAATGACAGTTTGACTTTGAAAAAGGTGATTCGGGGTGAAGGATACGGCTGGAGTTCTTGCAAGGCAGTATGCGAGGGGACATGTTACCGCTACAATACGGGTACTGCACTTAGGTAGGCTACCTAAGGATATAGATGTGGTGGACTGGGGAGTATTGAAAGGGTGGATATCTCGTACTGAACTTATCAAGTGCATAGGAACGTTTAATTTGCATAAAGCTAGAGAATCAGTCTGGGCGAGAATGATGCAATAACAACGTTTATTTGTGTAACGGTACTCCATAGAGAATCAGTCTGAGCGAGAATGATGCAATAACAACGTTTATTTGTGTAACGGTACTTCATAGAGAATCAGTCTGGGCGAGAATGATGCAATAACAACGTTTATTTGTGTAACGGTACTCCATAGAGAATTAGTCTGAGCGAGAATGATGCAATAACAACGTTTATTTGTGTAACGGTACTTCATAGAGAATCAGCCTGGGCGAGAATGATGCAATAACAATGTTTAATTGTGTAACGGTACTCCATAGAGAATCAGTCTGAGCGAGCATGATGCAATAACAACGTTTAATTGTGTAACGGTCAGTACTCCATAGAGAATCAGCCTGGGCGAGAATGATGCAATAACAACGTTTAATTGTGTAACGGTACTTCATAGAGAATCAGTCTGGGCGAGAATGATGCAATAACGTTTATTTGTGAAACGGTACTCCTTGGAACTGCTAGGATAGAGATGGAGGTTGATACATCTTTGTACCTTATTGTGTATGTATTTAGAATAGCATAGGAATGGTTGCGTATTGATATTGTTAATAAAACTATATATGTATTAAAGTACCGATTATTGGGTACGCCACAATACGAGTTCACGGGTGAATAAAAGAAATGTTTTGTTCTGTTCTGTTTAATTTATTTATGGATATTGTTGCCATATTGCTGCTATACATATATAACAAGGTTATTCCAGGGCTGTTCAAAGAGTGATGGCAATCTTTCTGACTTTGTATTCCACCAACCTCCGTCTCGCGACGCATACCCGTAAAACGTATTATAGGCCGGACAAAGTAGGACGACTAGTTGAGAGCTAAGAAGCAGGCATAAGTACACATACCATAACATTGATCACACCTAGTGATCAAATTAATGCATTTCTTGATTATGATATATACGTTTATGTACCATAGCAAGCACCGATAATATGAGTGTGTATATCAATGTCTTGACTTTGTGTATTTTACGCTTATTTATCGTCGCTACCGGTTGCACATATGAGCGACGCCTCCTGAAGAGATTAGTAATTTTAGATTTTGGAGGGTAGTGCAATGATACAGACAGAGACCCATTCGAGAATCACCTCTGGTTCTTTTACGTGCACGGTGTAAAGCACCGAAACGAGACCTCGGTTTAACGTCACATCTGAAAGACTGTTAATTTTATTAGGGTCAGACGGGGGATCGAACCTGCGATCCCTGGATTACAAGTCCAGGGTGTTGCCACTGAACTACAGATCCATCTGTAATGTCTTGACCGAACCTTGTGGTCAAATCATTGTACTTCCTGTCCAGTGATTGGTTATTCCAATGCCATATGCCTACTGAGTGTTGTATGAAGGAATGTTTGGACAGTTATTGTCCCTTAAAAATGTGCATACTATTCATTATACAATAAACTAATATGAAGAACTGTAACAGTTGATGAAAGGTAATTACTATATATACAATAGTATGTATTGTAATTGCTATATAGGCAGGTGCCAATTAAGAACGACAATTAATGCACGGTCCTTTGATGTCGAATACACGAATATTTTGATTAGATTCGTTTCGTTCTATATCACGTGGATAAGTGGGACTGTATACCGGAACTAGCACGTAGTCGCCACATACCCGGAACTCAACCGGAGGAATTGGAAGGACGAACGTCATAGAACGTGAATAAGTGGGGCTGCAGACAGGAGCTGGACACAGTGTCACCACATACCCGGAATGAATTGGGAAACAGGAAGCATGATAGCTTACATATAGACTAGTACACGAGTATTGAACTATTAACCTAACCTACCAAACTTCAAGCACCTGTTCATTATCTTAGATACAGCCAGTAGAGACTTATAACGAACTTGGATCCAGCGGAAACATTCAGTTAACTAAGTGCACTTACTAAATTAAACTGTTGTATTTGTTTTCAGTCATTGAATCTATATATATATCATCTAATTGTTGTATAAGTAAATTGTTGTACATATTGTATGTTGTGTTGCTGTATTCCTTAATAGTGAGTGATCGCCACTAGGATCATCGTGTGTCACTCTTACTATGGAGGATGGTATACGTACAAACAGTATACAAATAAACAGTTTGAAGCGAACAAATCGAGTTCTTGATTATGATATATACGAATATGTACCATAGCCACTGAAGAGAATATATGGTTGTGCATTTCACTGCCTTGTCCGAACCTTGTGGTCAAATCATTGTATTTCCTGTCCAGTGATTTGTTATTCCAATGCAATATACCTACTGAGTGTTGTGTGAAGGAATATTTTGACAGTTATGGTCCCATTAAAATGTGCACAAACACGATACTACAATAAACTATGAATAACAGTTGATGAAAGGTACTAATTATTTGTTTGTTTCATTAAGTTTATTTATCGTCGCTACCGGTTGCCCATATGAGCAACGCCTCCTGAAGATATGTCATTTTATATTTTGGAGGATAGTGCAATGATACAGACAGAGACCTATTCCAGAGTTTACTCTGGTTATTTTACGTGCACGGTGTACAGCACCGACACGAGACCTCGGTTTAACGTCCCATCTGCAAGATTGTTAATTTTATTAGGGTCAGACGGGGGATCGAACCTGCGATCCCTGGATTACCAGTCTAGCGTGTTACCACTGGACTATAGATCCGGCTGTGGTACTAATTACTGTAGTATACACTATTATATTATAATTGCAATATAAACAGGTGCCAATTAAGAACGACAATTAATACACGGTTCTGTGATGTTGAATACACGAACATTTTTATTATATTAATTTCTCTATATATCCTCTTAACACGCAGGTTGGTATATGTACAGCATATAAATAAACAGTTTGAAGCGAACAAAACGATACGAAAAGTATACGTGGATGCATGCATTATATAAATATATATTGCATTTTACTATACATACATGTTATAACCAAAGTAGAACTATTGGACTATCAAACATAGTGAGACATACTAGTCGTTTATTTCAATCCTAACAAAGGTAGGTAATTTAAAACTGGCATTAACTTAAATGTAGTGTAATATGTGTAGGCCTGACTATTGTATCTCATTTGAAGTGAAGTATTGGGGACGATATAATGCCAAGACTACAGCCATCGCATAAGTATAAAGAACAGACATGAACTTCCAAGGATGTGGGCTTGGACAATTTATTGTAATGTTCAAAGTAATAATTGCTGACTGTTTGTTATATTGAAATATTAATTGACATGATAAGTTACAGTGAAGGGGTATACAGCAGTAGACATAGCAAACTGTTTGATTAAGTTGTTATGTAACTTGACAGGAAAGAACGCTCACTTTCTGAAATGAATTTATAAATGTTTTAGGACTATGTGCACTTTTGTTGAATGTGTACATTTTGACAGGAAAGTTACTCCCTTTGAGGAATTCCATAATTCCGGTTTTATCTTTTGGCTGTGAAAAATATGTATATGCATGTAATGCCTTGATGTTCGCACTGCTGTATCAAAGGGAGGAACGTTCTTCACATCGAAAATAGAAATACACGATTTCAGTTTCTGATATTTTTTAATGTAAATGTATGTTTTGGCACTTTCTAGCCAGGGGAGGATCGTTCCTCACTTTGAGAAATTTATAAATTATTTCGGTTTTTATAAAAATGTATTGATCACTATCTCAACTTCTGATGGAAAGGTATATTGTTGCACTACTAGGCCAAGGGTAGTAACGTTCCTCCCTTTCATAAATAACTGACTCCGGATGTTGTGGATTGTTTGAATGTGTACAATTTGGCACTGTTTTGCTAAAGAAAGAACGTTCTTACCATTGTGAAATACGCCAAATGCTTGATTTATTTTTCATGCAAATTCAAATTGTTGGACTGGTTCGTGAATGGAAGAACGTTCTTACCATTGTGAAATACGCCAAATGCTTGATTTATTTTTAATGCAAATTCAAATTGTTGCACTAGTTCGTGAATGGAAGAACGTTCTTACCATTTTGAAATACGTCAAATGTTTGATTTATTTTTCATGCAAATCTGAGAACTTTGACAATATAGTATATACACGAGATAGCTGGATTTTGTTACTGTTGTATCAGATGGACGAACGTTTCTCCCTTTCAGAAACACATTCATTTCTGTTTCTTTTAACTTTTACAAATAATATATATTTTCGGATGTACTTGTATTGAACGTTTTAATTTTGACACTGTTTGGCCAAGGGAGGAACGTTTGTCCCTATCAGAAATTATCAACGGGAGGAACGTTTGTCCCCTCCTGTGAATAGCTATTTTGTTTGATATTCATTGTTGAATTGTGTGCATTTATTCCACACTTGAGCATAGTTGCAAAATATATTAACTATTTTATAGCAATTATTGGTTGTATCTTCAATTCTACCCCGTACTGTGTTGAGTCTTAATTATAGAGACGCATGTAAACGATACATGCATTGTGAGGCATACATAGTTCGATATATGTCCTAAAACAATGGAACTGGGTGGAAAATACGTTTTTTTAAATAATGGATCCTGTGACATGTACTGGTTTTTAAAGCTGGTACTATTGTGATGTGCTATTGTTGTTTTTAGTAGTTACTCGTTGAACTAGTTTAAGGTTTAGTCTGTTTAGTGTTCTCTAAAATCAGTCGGTCACTAGTAAATTGTGAAAGAATATTATGTGTTATCTAGTAACGGTTATGCTATTTGTATGCCGTATGTAGGTAAATACAACTATATGTATTTGTTTTCAGAAGAAGGACTAGATAGCTATCATTTATAGCTATATTCGCTTGTTATGTATTTTCATGTCACTGTAGTACTAAAGTAATTAGAATATAGCTGTATATCACAGGCTGTGATGGTACACGATTGAATGATACATGACACATACAACATAATATAGAGGTACATATTGAACCCAAACCCTTACCCGAGAACAGGCGTTGATATATTTTGGCTGGTCAGTCATACACATATATTTTAAAACCTAGACCATTAACTGAATCGTATTGAGTTTCTTATAATATCAATGTCATTTTGCCAGAAGTAAATTTGTGAAACATTGACAGACTGAAACCAAGGCTTCACAAACCCTGATAATTTGTGCTAGCTGGTTTAGTGACATTTACGTAGTACTTTTACAAGGAAACCTCTCTTATCTGCAAGATCCACGTGCATTTAATCATTGACGTCAACAATACTCACTCAATAATGCAATTATATTTACAGATTTCAACGTCAATATGTGGAGGACAGTGTTGCGATTAATAGTCGTAATGACACTCGTATCACAGTATCTGAGTATAGCGCACGATCGCCCAAATATAAAGGAAAGACTCGCCTTTTGTGGTAGACATAATATAGAGGTACACATCTAGTGTAGTGCATATTGACCTTTCGTTCGTTTTAGGCGTTACGCAAATACTTATTAAAATATATTCCTGGATAAAGAAACGAAGTTACACTGTATAGTAGGACGTGCACAATATATAATGTATATGCACACATGTTGGATTGGAAAATCAGTTTTTGGGAAAGCAACGTGATACTAGTTACATTTCACTGCTCTCCGTATCGTTTAAGCATCCAATCCAACCTGTAAATGTTACACTCAATATTCTGCCATCAGCATATTAATCTTTAAATCTGTAAAATTTAAATCTTTAAATTGCTTACCATAATTATAAAGAGATGAAATAACCAGTATACTAGAATTTGTATTTATAACAATCTTAAATTTCATTAAATTGTTTTGTGGATAAAACTGACATTTTAGGTTTAGTTTGATAATATGTTGTGAAAAATACAGAGATATAAGATTGAAATATGTGGGCTACATAGCATGACCATCAATAAATAAATATATATATATATATTGTCATGCAAAAATAAAAAATATTTGATAAATGTTTGTAAGTACATCAAAGAAGCTATGTCAGTACGTAGTAATACCCTGTCAATTACTACTATGTGTATTTCTATCACCTTAATAATCTCGTTATATTATAGTTTACAGTTCATGGTTAATATTTACTTATCTTTTTCAAATTGTAATTAATAGTTCAGAAACGATTAAAACGCTGTCATACCGTAATTACAATATGCATCTAATTATAGGAGAAGATCTCTATAAGCAATAGCTTTCGGCTCTAATCCTTTTTCGTATATGTATGTACATATTTGTGTAAATTGTACATTTGTACATGTTAAATTGGTTGAAATAAACTATGTTTAAAACTAATTACTACTGTTTCTTAAATGTATTGCATTTGTTTATATATGTGTATCTGTAACATGTTTTGTGATGTCTTTGCCATATTTCTATCGTTGTAAAATGGCCAAAGGCAATATAGTGGCTGATTATGCCAATACATTTGAAACTTTGAAATTTTATTTTTATTGCATTATTTACTTAGACATCAACTAGACTGAACACATATGTTTGGCAAGCAGCGGCGTAGCTTGGGATTGCTATATGTGTAGACACCATTAGGCTTAGAGACGGATCTGTAGATGCTGTACACCGTGCACGTAAAAGAACCAAATGCGACTCTGGAATGGGTCTCTGTCTGTATCATTGCACTATCCTCCACACATCTAAAACGACTAATCTCTTCAGGACGCGTCGCTCATATGGGCAACCGGTAGAGACGATAACTAAACGTAAAACACACACATACACACTTAGAGTGTCTGGGCGTATCTCTACTAGAACAAGTTCTATTGCCGTAGCTACATGTAAAGCATGTCGTCTTCTTCCCGTTTAAGGACAGAAATCAATGACTGGAATGTACTTTGTCCTGTGTATGTTTTGAAAAGAAATAAGGAACTTATTTCTGCAGATCTGAATATATTCTTTTGCCAAGTAAAACGTAATGACATACAGACTTATGTTCATATTCAATTGGTTCGCTGCATAAAACCACCGTGTTAGTTTATTATATGAATTTAGTTTTGCTCGATTGCGAATCAGGTTATTACAACTTATATTAATCACTCTCGAGACCACATTCCTGATAGAATCCATTGCCATAAATGTGTTTTATTAACTAATACGCGCTGATCATGTAATTTAGAAAAATGTGGGGATAACTTTGGCGATCTTGTTGATTTAAAATAGACAAAAAATGATTATGATTTACGACACTTACTTATCAAACTAAAACGGAACTCTGTTAGTTTCAGCAATTTGGAATACTTTGCATAGAAAATAGGGGTTTCATACTAAATATTTAATACGCATTATACATTACAGGATGCGAATGCATGCAGAAAGATAATATACTGTAACGACAAACCAGTAGAAGATAACACCAATGGCTCCAGACTGATCAATATCAAGAAGTGTGGCAGGTTTCTACGAGGTATTGAACAAGAAGCGGTAAGTAAACGTTATCGCAACATTCGGACTGAATCTTGTCCTCGTCCGTGAAATATCATTTTATATATTTGAGTCATGGAATGTATTAATGTAATGTAGACGCCAACCATCTCGTTCAGTGCTTTGAATATTACCACAATTATCCACACATAAAGATGCAACTGCTATGTTTGATCTGCAAGCATTGTATTAAGCCACTTTGGTTTTCTTAATTCCTGTGTTTCATAAACAAAATAATGGAGCCACGTGTTGGAGATTGTAACAATTTCCCCACTGATTTGATTGGTTGATACTTTGAAAAATATTCTCAGCTGAACCAACCAGAAGCCTAATAATGATCTTGAGCTTGTAGAAGAGATTTATAACAACGGGCAATCAGTTATAATTGTTTTGTCAGTATGTTATGTGGAAAAGCATCCACTGTACAATAATACATATCTCACAATAACTATATCATTCGTTAAACAAATGAGTACATTTGTATTTTAAATCTAATACTCCATTGTTCTAGGCTGGCATCTGTAAGAAGGCGGCTCTCCATTGCCTTAGACACAATAGCACGGACGAGTCAGTAGCGATGAGATGCAATCAGACGATTGATTAACAGAAACAGGACAACCAAGCTGATAACTGACCTGTTGGGAAACAAGACGATTGCATGAGTGAAGTTGGCAGCAATGGTGTAAAACGAGGTGGTCGTTCACGAGGTGGTCGTGTAAAACAAGGTGGTCGTGGACGAGGTGGTCGTGGACGAGGTAGTGGTGCACTACGTCGTAAAATAGCACTACGTGGTCGTGCTCAAGGTATTGGTGGACTACGTCGTAAAATAGCACTACGTGGTCGTGCACGAACGAGTAGTTTAAAACAAGGTGGTTGTGGACTAGGTGGTGATGGACGAGATAGTGATGGACTAGGTGTTGATGGACAACAAGGTAGTGGTGGACGAGGTGGTGATGTACAACAAGGTGGTGATGGACTAGGTGGTGATGGACGAGATAGTGATGGACTAGGTGTTGATGGACAACAAGGTGGTGATGGACAAGGTGGTGATGTACCATAATGTGGTGATGGACGAGGTAGTGGTGGACACGTGGTGGTGGACAACAAGGTAGTGGTGGACTAGGTGGAAACAAACACACGACTTAGGCCTAACGTCAGAATACGGTCACATGTACGAATATATGACCTTCTGTCAATAAACTATAAGAATTTCAAAATGATTTGTTTGTAAACCCCTACATCTTCCCTAGGAAACGTCTCGATTTAATGGAAAAGTATACGATACACACCATACCATTATCGGAGCCATCGTTCTCCAGCTCTACATTTATTTCATACCACTGACTCTTTGATAAAATGAAATCACATTTGGCTTATATAAATGTCGAGTTGTTGTGGGGGATTATCTTGTTTGTACGGTCTTGTGGGAAGTCACATATTGAATCATACCAATATTTCGACTTATGTGGTGTTAACCCTAGTGCAGTTATATGTTTGAAGATGCAACGTATACATATTGGAAAGAAACGTTTCGATGTTGCCCATTTAGCACAACGTTTTCAGTAGCCGTTACGCTTAACCTATTCCGTTTATAGGAATGTCGAAATTAGATTGCCTCCATTGTATCCTAGAAATTGATGGGAACTCGGGTTGCGTGAGGTACAGGGACAGGTCACAGGGCTGGGTATAATAAAAGATCCCATTCACATATAGATTTATGAAAGCTCTAATTTGATTTATTCATGTACATTGTACATGCATTTCGTTTAACATGCTGGTGTAAGTGTTCCCAGAAGCTAAGCGGTACAGTTGTTCGAATAGCTGCATATACGCAGTTCGAACCCACACTAAGGTTTCTTATGATAGATTTGGAAAACGGATGATTTTGTTAGATTTTGGGGTCTACGGTCGAGGAAGACCCTGGGTGCCTCTCAGAGCAGTAGATCAGGCACGGACGGCCAACCGGCTAGAACCAATGACCTATCGCAAACCAGCTGGATGTAGTTTGCCCATGCGAAAGAATATGGCATCACAATGTGATTCGAACATACAATGGTGAGGGGCAAGTGATATTTGATGTCAACGACAGTAAACACTCAGCCATGGAGGTCTCTTGGAATGGGAATCAATACATTCTCCATTGTAATTACTCCCATATCGTTTGTTGTAGATTGCAATAGGGATTGGAAATATGCCAAATATTTCAAAATGTCGGAACAGAATGGGGAGTATTGAGTTTCGGTTTAGTTTCGACAATGTGGAAGTCGGAGCCGTTACGAGTATGCCCTTATGCAAGGCATTTAACTTCAACATTGTCTTTCTCTCTCCCTCGTGGCGATGGATTCCATCAGGAATGATTTCTCGATAGTGATTAATATAAGTTGTAATAACTTGTTTCACAATCGAGCTAAATAAACGTGGTTTTGCGGCCTTAAGAGACATAACTATTTGTGTCGGAGATAATCACATATACACTTATAGCTAAGTTCCTATTCAATATGTACAATAGTCCACGTGGTAGCTACATAAGCATGTTTCTGTCATCGCCATTTCAATATTTCCAAAGTCGATATTAAGGTAGAGAATGGCGCGAAAGTAGACAAGTGAATATTTACGTGAATATTATCCAGCAAATGTTTTAGACTTTTAGCAGAGAGTGCTAATAATGAACACCCGACGTTTAAATAAGAAAAATCAACTTTTCGCGTTCATGAAAGGTCGCATAGTTGAACAGATCGTATTCGTAATTTGATATAAATCATTTCAAGCTGACATGGTTTAAGAATTTGAATATATATTCTGTCTGAACAGGCTTTGAATGGAAATGAAATGGGTCACTCTGGATTGTGTATATAGCCATGTTGGTATGGTATTGCGGGATCGAGCCTACGGCACCTGGATTTCGATTCTAGCTTATTTACCATAGAGCCACTGATCCACTACAGTTCTTCCCAAAAGTTGAACCCGCCGATGCCACTCAACACAGGCCATGTATGTTGAGCTATTAAGAACCATATAGTTGCCACAGTACCAATATAAAACAAAACTATACAATTATACAATTAACTATAGTGCTCAGAGTCTAGTGACATGTCTGTTATTTATACTTTGTTTACAGAATGTATATTTGAGATCACTTTGATTACTTCTGAGACAAGTTGTTATCAAACTACTGACTATTTTATTGTTCCGCTCCGTTGTATTCTGCTAGAGGACCATTGAATAATAGATCCATAATGACCAAGTATCAACCCACCCCAACAAAATAATGTGTCATTAAATGGTAACAAGGTTCCCGCAAAACATACTTATTAACCCAACACACAAACATACACACATAGTACGCAATAAACCTTTCGGATAGGGTTTCAATAATACAGACGGATTGGTAGTCCAGTGGTAACACTCTGGACTGGTAATCCAGGGATTGCAGGTTTGATCCCCCGTCTGACCCTAATACAATTAACAGTCTTTCAGTTGGGACTTTAAACCGAGGTCTCGTGTCGGTGCTGTACACCATGCACGTAAAAGAACCAGATGAGACTCTGGAATGGGTTTCTATCTGAATCATTGGACTATCCTCCAACAATCTAAAATGACTAATCTCGTCAGGAGGCGTCGCTCATGTGGGCAACCGGTAGCGACGATAAATAAACATAAAACACACACTCAATCATACGGACAACACATACCGAACATTTATTTGCTTCAGTGTATGATCAAATTATATTTTGCCCCGACACTTATAGTTTGCCCCAATGGCACACGAGTGACTATGATAGCTTTCGATGTCAATGAGTGAAATGGATATATTGACATTTTCCGAACCTATACACATTATATTATTTACATCAGCCGAGCTCAATTTTCTCAAGCGAATTCTAAAAGTCCTGGAACTGATACGCTTATAGCTGAAGTATTTAAGTCATCATATGATATTATTGCACCCTTTCTATTGTGTATATATAATAAATGTTTTCATGATGGCACATTTTCCCAATCATGGTGCGAAGGCATCATTTCACCTATATTTAAAGGTAACCAAGATGAAGTAAAAAATTATCGTGGCATAACGTTAATAAATATTATTTCTAAAATATATCCTAAACTTCTTGTGACTCGTCTCACGAAATGGACTGAAAAACACGAGAAACTATTCGATAACCAATTCGTCTTCCAATGAGGAAAATCTACGGTAAATTGTATTTTCATTCTGCAGGCTTTAATATCCAAATCTTTAGCAACCAAACATAAATTATACGTAGCCTTTCTTGACTGGGAACAAATGTATGACAACATAGACAGAACTCTCTTATGGCACAAATTGACTAATGAAAAAGTCAGCTCTAAGTTCATTATTGCACTCAAATCTATGTATACCGTTGTAAAATCATATGTTCGATAAAATAATGTGAAGTCTAGTGGCATTGAATCTAACATAGGGGTAAAACAAGGGGACCCTGCTAGTAGTTTATTATGCCTGTTTTTCTTGAATGATATTTTTCAATCCATCAACAGTAATATTGATGGAATTATGTCTATCGATAATATACAAATATTCATGTTGCTATTTGCCGACGATGCCGTTGTATTTGCACACGACCCCTTATCATTACAGCCTTATCTATGACATGGAAACATATTGTAACGCATGGGGATTAAAACTTAATGCGAACAAGACGAAAACCATGATTTTCGAGAAGGGCAGACATACGCAGTACTCATTTTATATATACGATACACTCATCGAAACTGTTCAGTCATTCAAATACTTGGGTGTTCATTTATTTAAAAATGGCATGTGGAATAGATCAATGCAACGGATTGCGTAACATGCCTCTTTTTCACTGCATAAGTTATTTATAGTGTTTAACCAAACAGAATTACCTGCCTCACAAAAATTACAATTATTTGATTCTCTAGTATCCCCCACTCTCAACTATTCAGTGGAAATGTGGGGCTATTGTGAAGGTAAAGATGTTGAAATTATGCACACCAAATTTTGTAGAAAAGTACTATGCGTCAAACGGTCTACAAACTTAGAGGCACTTTACGGTGAACTCGGTAGAATCCCTATGAAAATCCATCGAAAATATGATAAAATATTGGAGAACATTTTTATCGTATTATTTCGAACCTATAATATGCTTAAAGATGTAGATACAGGGTTAACTTATAATACACACAATTGGGCATATCGCATTAAAACTATTGTAGTCCAGTGGTAACATGCTGAACTGGTAATCCAGGGATCGCAGGTTCGATCCCCCGTCTGACCCTGATAAAATTAACAGTCTTTCAGATGGGACGTTAAACTGAGGTCTCGTGTCGGTGCCTCACACCGTGCACGTAAAAGAACCAGCGGAGACTCTGGAATGGGTCTCTCTCTGTATCATTGCATTATCCTCCAAAAATCTAAAATGACTAATCTCTTCAGGAGGCATCATATGGGCAACTGGTAGTGACGATAAATAAACGTAAAACACACACACATATCGCATTAAAACTATTGTAGACCAGTGCGGATTAACATATATGTGGGAAAACCAATTTATTACCCCTATAAATTATAATCTCATATAAAGCAACGAATATTAGATATATATCACCAAAGTTGGTATTCTGCAATAAATAATTCGACTCGCCTGGAAACCTATTCTATTTTTAAACATGAATTTGAAGTCGAAAGGTATCTAAACAGTATAATGGAAGCTAACTTCAGAATAGCCTTATCTAAATTTAGAACATCATCACATGACCTAGCAATTGAAAAGGGAAGAAACTCAAATTTAAGTAGAAATTTACGAATTTGTAATAACTGTAATACCAACATGATAGAAAATGAATTTCATTTCCTTTTAGTCTGTCCGAAATTTAAAGATTTAAGAAGAAAATATTTAAAACGTTATTTTTGTTCTTGGCCTAACATGCATACATTCTTATCTTTAATGACTTGTCAGTCACAAACACAGATCTTAAACCTTGCTAAGTATATTTATTATGCAAATCACACAAGAAATCAATAGATCATTACCATCATTCCTTACATTGCTATTATACTGTTATATTTCATGCTTCTCTGTAAACTGTGTATATATGTGATGCTATAAGCATCTGCTGATGTTTAATATTGTATTGTATAGTATATGTATATGCAATAAAGATTATGGTTCGATAACAATGCCAATATTTATTTCTGTTTCATTTGTGTTAGGTACATATATTTCAATTTTATAGCACATACATTGCACATAGCCATTCTACAAATAGAGAATTATAAGAGACAATAGCATATTACAGTACGTGAGACATGTCTTACTTTCTAAAAACTATATAATAATATTAGTATGCCGCTGATGCCTCTGTTAATAATCAATGTTCTCGGGTGAGATTTTTCATATTGCTCACTCAGGAATGCAATATTTATTTATATACTAGTAATATGTGCAACAATATGATTACCGGAATTCATAATGATTGGATAGGATGCATGCTAAGACAGACAGACAGACAGACAGACAGACAGACAGACAGACAGACAGACAGACAGACAGACAGACAGACAGACAGACAGACAGACAGACAGACAGACAGACAGACAGACAGACAGACAGACAGACAGACAGACAGACAGACAGACAGACAGACAGACAGACAGACAGACAGACAGACTGGGATGCGGACAGACATACAAACATACAGGAATGCTGGTAGACATGTATGCTGGCGGGTGTGCTATCGGGCGTGCGTCAAGGCAGGCAGGCATGTTAAGACGGGCGCTTGTGCTGTGCGTCTGGGCAGGCAGGCAGGTTAATGCGGGCGTTTGGGTTGTGCTTCCTGGTAGGCTGGCATGCGACATGCGTGTGTGCGGGTGGGCATCCATCAGGGAAGACATCTTATTACGGTGTAATGTCTACTGTAGCCACCCTGGTACGTCGTGGTTGTGTTCCTAAGAATCCACATATATATTCTCTATCCGACATTGTGGCGATTTAACTAAATTATCACATGCAGTCATAACTTGATATGTAATCGAGCAAAGGGTTTGCATAAAATATATGTTGAACTCTTCATATAGTTCTACTCGTGTTATATTTATTACAATGTGCAGATATAATAGTGTGATCGCTAGAAATGGCGCCAGTTTCCATGATAATTATACTGTGATAATCTCTAACCCTGCTAATCTCTAACCCTGATGGATATTTGATTACTGGAATTGTCTGTATTCCGTAAGTTCCGAGGCGGTCTCCGGGATGTTTATAGATAATGACCATGCATGATTTGGAGAGATCCATTATGGCTAGGCAAAAACTGTCAATATAACAGATGGTTTAGACTATGGTTAGAAAACAAGCATTACCGAAATAACGACTGTATTCTTTATGTTCTATTGATCACGTGATCGGAATACTAAGCGCTTCATGTTTGGCATAGAGACTGCGAAAAGTGTAAATAAATGCAAGCACACAAGTAATAAAGACATTATTATAAAGACTTTATTCTACGAGGGGGCTTACATGACGCATGGCTAATACAAATAAGGCCCTCGACATATATACCGTCTCCGTGGCCTAGTGGTTAAGGCGTCCGCCTACGGAGCGGGAGGTTCGAATCTCGTTAGCGATTCGTTCTGATATGGCCGGTTGGTGAAGCCGCCAGCTAGTTAAATAATGGTTACCGATTGCCTACCAGCCTGACGCCTGGCATACAAGCATAGGACTCGGGAAGTACTGGTGTTCATAAAAAGAGGTGTCTCATAAGTTAGAAATAGCTGGCCCTTTAAATAGGACACTTGTAATAAACAAACACTATAGAACACATAGAAAAAAGTGATTGCTATGTCACAAGCGTTATGAATTCATACGGTAACCATCCATTATGAACTAACTATTATGGACATAGATGAAATAACATGTATTATGTTTAAACTTTTATTTATTTTACAACGATTGCGAAGCAAGTTCTAACAACTTATCTTAACCACTCTCGTTGGCGCGGCGCGGATGAAAGCGTAAATGTGGTATTTCGTGTGGGAGGAAACTGGAGTACCCGGAGAAAATCAATCTGTCCGATCTGGCGACCACCGCATTATGTCATTACTATGTATGATTATTTATATCTAAAACACTCATATTGTAACTGACTGCAATGTTAATGTAAACGACCGTCTTTTCGATATATATATTTAACACATTCAACACCAAGTAACTGACATGGACTGGTGCATGATATTTTTTAGACCAATAAATTAATAAGAAAATTACCTGGTCCAGTTCATTGATCAAAATGGCTAATTTAATCTAAAAATAGTAATAATTATTACAGGCAAAACGTGCAGATCCTGATGAGACGGCTCGTCACGAGCCGGCTCATCTGGATCTACACTTTTTGTAAGTCTATTTAGAGGCCTGTGGTGTTGAAAGGGCTAATATACAATTAGGACCTGTGTGTTACCTCTGAGCCTTACATACCATTACTGCGCAGAGGTTAGCAAGCTTGCCTCTCGCCAAGGTATCACGGGTTTGATCCTCGGCATGGAACGTAAGTGAGATTTTCTCTTTGGACTACCGGTTCCATTCACACGATGGATGGCATATAAGCTTGCATCAGTGCCAGGAAGAACGTTTGATATCAACTTGTTTCGCAATTGCTGTAAAATAAGAAACTAATTTAGAAAGAAAATCAACTGATTTCGTAAGGTTGGTGGTTCTTTCCGGGTATTCGTCCGTGTTTGAATACTGCTTGGTGGTGGTACTCGGGGTCTTCCTCCAGCAATGGCGGGGCTAGAACTCCGGACCTTTCGCACCTGAAGCGAACACGCATCCACTGCGCTATCAAGACTTCCATGAATGGACATATTTTCATAGAATTGCCAACAATTGTTCAACTCATCAAGACGACGCGCAGGTTTCATCAGCATAGATTCTAAATCTAATCGCACTTAACCCTTTCCCTCATAGAAGCACCTCTTGACGCCATTATCAATACGACATACATTAACTCGTTCCCCCATAGAAGCACCTCTTGACGCCATTACCAATACGACATACATTGACCAACATTTTAAAGCCACATTATACTTCAGCCTTGGACTCCTCCACTTCAACATTGTACTCGGGGTATTCCTCCAGCAATGGCTCTTTTAGAAAATTAAGACCAATGGGAGCACACGTAACGCGGTAGGCTGTCCGATTAGCGTTATGCTTTGCATGTTTTCTTCTCACCAAAGCAACCCGAGTTCGAATGTCAAACTGGGAAGTATGTGAGATGGTACGGTGGTCGCCAGATCGGACAGGTGGGTTTTCTCCGGGTACTCCGGTTTCGTTCCACACGAATGACCACACATACGCTTTCATCAGTACCAATGAGAGTGTTTAATATAAATTGTTACAGCTTGTTTCGCAATCATTGTAAAAATAAATAAATTTTATACTTTTTTTTAAACAGTGGGCGAGTGGTTAATGTCAAATCACTTGCGACAACCATACAATCTCACATGTTTCCAAGTCCGAGGATCGAACGCGGGCTGCATTTGTTAGAAGCGAACTTGCTAACCACTGCGTTAATCGGACAGTCGAGCAGTATTTGAGGGAGTGAGTGAGGGAGTGAGGGATGGATGGAGTGATTTGAGAGGGTCGATAGCTCTGCTACAGTTATTGCACACTTGAATAAATATTGATAGCCGACAGGGTTCTCCATCGCTACTGTTGGCTACCATTTGTTTTAGTTGTTTCCCGAAGCAATCTGTATTCACACGGGACTTTGACAAGCTTAACCCGAATCAATACAATTGAAACAAGTTCAATACAATGCCAATATTTAATGGACACTAATGAGTGTACGGTTCTAGGAAAGCGTTGGTGATACTAACTACATTTGGAAATGAAATATTTATAACAATATTTATTGTTATATTTTCTGTCAGTGTAAAGGGCGCATAGCCGCGTCTACTTTAATGTGTAATTATTATTTCATGTCCTGGAATTACTAATAACACATGTGCATGTAAGTATGAATTTCGCACATTTTATTTACTAATATTTTATTGCAACATTTTCACAGTAAGAATAACACAATTTACATTATTTGGCTATCCGATTAGTGCAATGTTTAGCGCGCTCGCCTCTCACCAATGCAGCATCGGTTCGATCCTCGGACCGGGAAGTATGTGAAATGATACGGTGGTTGCCATATCGGACAGGTGGGGTTTCTCTGGGTATTCCTGTTTCCTACCACACGACTGACCACATTCACGATTTCATCCGCGCCAACGAGAGTGATTAATATACGTTGTTAAAACTTGCTTCGCAATCGTTGTAATATAAATAAAGTTTAAGCATACTGTCACATTTCTAACATACATAAATGAAAGTGCAAAATGATTGTTCTACAACTGTTGACAACTGTTGACAACATGAGCAACAGCCCTTTTCAAACGGTAATTTTGCTATCAATTTGTTCCGAGGTATGTAGTACTAATATAAGTAAGTTTTCCCAGATAATTATTGTAAAGATAGAATAAGAATGTGACAAAGATAACTTTGATAGAGTACTAAAAATGAACACGAAGAATTGAAGAAATAACTTTTAATAGCTGCCATAATAAGCTGCTTGACTGCCTCTAATTCCGAGACCCCACACCTCAGAACAATACATGTCAAGTTATAAAGACATTGCTGAAATAGAACATGATATGAATGTTCTAAAATCGTTTAGTATCACGATTAACTTCCACATTCTCTCTTCTCCCTCCTTCCTTGGGATATATTCCGTCAGGAATGAGGTCTCGAGAGCGATTAAACTAATGTAATTAGGTATCGAGAGCGATTAAACTAATGTAATTAGGTATCGAGAGCGATTAAACTAATGTAATTAGGTATCGATAGCGATTAAACAAATATAATTAGGTATCGAGAGCGATAAAACTAATGTAATTAGGTCTCGAGAGCGATTACAATAATGATATTAGGTCTCGAGAGCGATAAAATTAATGTAAGTAGGTCTCGAGAGCGATTAAACTAATATAATTAGGTCTCGAGAGCGATTAAACTAATGTAATTAGGTATCGAGAGCGATTAAACTAATGTAATTAGGTCTCGAGAGCGATTACAATAATGATATTAGGTCTCGAGAGCGATACAACTAATGTAATTAGGTCTCGAGAGCGATTAAACAAATATAATTAGGTATCGAGAGCGATTAAACTAATGTAATTAGGTATCGAGAGCGATTAAACTAATGTAATTAGGTCTCGAGAGCGATACAACTAATGTAATTAGGTCTCGAGAGCGATTAAACTAATGTAATTAGGTATCGATAGCGATTAATCAAATATAATTAGGTATCGAGAGCGATTAAACAAATATAATTAGGTATCGAGAGCGATACAACTAATGTAATTAGGTCTCGAGAGCGATTAAACTAATGTAATTAGGTATCGATAGCGATTAATCAAATATAATTAGGTATCGAGAGCGATTAAACAAATATAATTAGGTATCGAGAGCGATTAACCTAATGTAATTAGGTATCGAGAGCGATTACACTAATGTAATTAGGTCTCGAGAGCGATTACACTAATGTAATTAGGTCTCGAGAGCGATTACACTAATGTAAGTAGGTATCGAGAGCGATTAAACTACTGTAATTAGGTCTCGAGAGTGATTGCAATAATGTAATTAGGTCTCGAGAGCGATTACACTAATGTAATTAGGTCTCGAGAGCGATTACACTAATGTAATTAGGTCTCGAGAGCGATTACACTAATGTAATTAGGTCTCGAGAGCGATTACAATAATGTAATTAGGTCTCGAGAGCGATTACACTAATGTAATTAGGTATCGAGAGCGATTACACTAATGTAATTAGGTCTCGAGAGCGATTAAACTAATGTAATTAGGTCTCGAGAGCGATTACACTAATGTAATTAGGTCTCGAGAGCGATTAAACTAATGTAATTAGGTCTCGAGAGCGATTACAATAATGTAATTAGGTCTCGAGAGCGATTAAACTAATGTTATAAGAACTTGTTACACAATCTAGCAAAAGATAAATTTGTATAAACTAGCGGTGTTATGTTTATGTGGTTACATTACTTGTTTATATAAACGTCTCGCAACTTCAGCATGACAGTACCGGAAGCATATTAGTCACATGTTTTGGTGGAGAATACTGCAAGATACAGAAGCCACTCCGGTTGCAGAAACCACAGTGCTTGGGGTCTGGATAAATGGTTTCTGGTTCAACTCCCAACGTTTTATTTGTTATTTTTGTTTTCGTTTGATATACCATAGACTTGACACTATACATACACATGTTAAGCTATATCCAAGCATGTTTTAAAATGATACCACGTCACTATCAGAGCACGTATATAAAAAATAAAACGTTTTGCCTTGAACCCGAAACCATTTGTCCAGACCACAAGCGGCTGTGGCAGAAACACACCTGGCTGTATGATATGCTCTGCGAATAACAATCGTCTTATTATTCTTCCTTTCATATTGGACATTCTGTTGCAACTATTTTCAATTATTTATTAATTAACAATAGAACATTACCTGTACGTTTACGTCATTTTCTAGTTCAGCACGAGCGCGTATGTGATGCGTCATTTTCGTCAGTATCCATGCGTAGCCGGCCGATTTGGAGCTAGCACCACCAATATTGGGTTTGCGAGGCCTGTAGAAAAAGTCGAAATCTGATTGGTTGTTGGAGCCCGGCCTGTATGAAATTGCATGGCGAAATTCTTTTCCACGATCCGTTTTCTTGGAAACATAACTCGTTCATTTTATAGCCTAAAACATTTCAATAATCAAATTAACACTATTTACCATTACTTGTTACTTATCAAAATATGCCATTGTCAATGAAATTTTCATTAATCAAATGATCTAAGTATTCTAAAAAGCTAAATGACACAAATATCTTAATGAACGATGAACCTTGAAGTGCCTGTACTGATCTAATTGCGACATTCTAAGTCCATTTAGTGCATCGTAGCATGTTTTTTCTATCATACAAATACTGTTCGCCCAAGCAAAGACTACCATTGCTTTCAATGTGCATTCAGTGAAATATAATTCGACAATACACTACAACAACAATGTCCCAACTGTAAGGGTATATGGTTGAGATTTACAATGCTTATAAAATACACGAATAATATAAAGCAGCAACTATAATTATTGGGTCACACGTTTTATCAACATTAGATAGAGCCGTCCGCAGTAATGTTTTGGGCGTGGTGGTGGGTAGGGGTTACGGTTGCGCGCCCAACAGCTTAAGTTATATAGTTATTAGTGTACGTCGGATACCCCCTCAGTTGAGCAGTATTTCCGGCACGGACGGGCACCCGGGTAGAAACACCGACCTTCCACATTCGATCGAGTGGGATTCGAATCTACATCGCTAGGGGGAGAAGGAGGGAAGGTGGGCAAGTGCCGTCCATAATAAACCAGACTGGGGTTATCGCATTGACTGAAGCAGTGTGTGTTCTGACGTTTAGTTTATACAAATTTATTTTAGCTCGATTGCGAAACAAGTTCTTTCAACTTATATTGATCACTCTCGAGACCTCATTCCTGATGGAATCCATCGCCATGAAGGAGAGAGAAGAGGCAATGTGGAATTTAAATGCCTTGCCTAAGGGCACACTCGTAACGGCTCCAGCGGAGCTTTCGCACCTGAAGCGAACGCGCATCCACTGCGCTATCACGACTTCCAGAGATTCTGACGTTTGTTTCAGACTTGCATACTGTTTACATATAGCAAACGGAATATGCATTATCTATTGTAAATATGTGTCGTGTTGCATCACATAACACAAGAAACAGCATACACAAGTATAACAAAGCGGATCTGGGAACAACAATACACGTAGACTATAAACATAGTAAGCTCGCTTCACAGACTGCACAAAGAGTCATGATTACTCTATATGGAATTGGTACAATCCTTGCATAGCAGCAGCTGCTAACAACAATGCACGTAGACTATAAACATAGTACGCTCGCTTCCCAGACTGCACAAAGAGTCATGATTACTCTATATGGAATTGGTACAATCCTTGCATAGCATCAGCTGCTAACAACAATGCACGTAGACAATACACATAGTAAGCTCGCTTCCGAGACTGCACAAAGAGTCATGATTATTCTATATGGAATTGGTACCATCCTTGCATAGCATCAGCTGCTAACAACAATGCACGTAGACTATAAACATAGTACGCTTGCTTCCCAGACTGCACAAAGAGTCATGATTACTCTATATATGGAATTGGTACCATCCTTGCATAGCATCAGCTGCTAACAACAATGCACGTAGACTATAAACATAGTACGCTCGCTTCCCAGACTGCACAAAGAGTCATGATTACTCTATATGGAATTGGTACAATCCTTGCATAGCATCAGCTGCTAACAACAATGCACGTAGACAATAAACATAGTAAGCTCGCTTCCCAGACTGCACAAAGAGTCATGATTATTCTATATGGAATTGGTACCATCCTTGCATAGCATCAGCTGCTAACAACAATGCACGTAGACTATAAACATAGTACGCTTGCTTCCCAGACTGCACAAAGAGTCATGATTACTCTATATATGGAATTGGTACCATCCTTGCATAGCATCAGCTGCTAACAACAATGCACGTAGACTATAAACATAGTACGCTCGCTTCCCAGACTGCACAAAGAGTCACGATTACTCTATATATGGAATTGGTACCATCCTTGCATAGCATCAGCTGCTAACAACAATGCACATAGACAATAAACATAGTAAGCTCGCTTCCCAGACTGCACAAAGAGTCCTGATTACTCTATATGGAATTGGTACAATCCTTGCATATCAGCTACCGAATTTATCATTTTAGCTGACCTTCCAGGGCCAGAGAAAGTTGTAACAGTAAACTTTAAATGTGTATCTTTTAGAGAAGATCATATAATAAAACAATTGTATTTACTTTGGAATACGTTTATTTATCCTTGCCTCCTTGCCTCCTGGTTGATCGGGAGCACGCCCCCATAAGTGTGTTAGTCATTCTATTTTTTGGAGGATAGTGCAAGATTCATGCAGAAGCCATTCGAATTCCGGAATCATTCCTGGTTCTTTTACATGATCATTACGTAGGACCGATAGAAGAAACATCCTAGCCTGGGAACAGGCGTTGATATAGTTTGCCGAGTCCGTCATAAACCTAACCGTTATATTGCACTATTCTCCAAAACATAAAATGTCTAATATACTTAGGAAGTGCATCGTAGCATGTTTTTCTATCATAAAAATACTTTTCGCCTGACTCCTTTAATAATAACAATAATAATAATAAAGACTTTATTTTACGAGATAACTTATTTAACAAAAGTTAATCTACCGTGAGGCCCTAAACATATATATACTAGAGGGCATAGAAAACGCACATGATGGGACGTTAAACCGAGGTCTCGTGTCGGTGCTTTACACCGTGCACGTAAAAGAACCAGAGGAGATTCTGGAATGGGTCTCTGTCTGTATCATTGCACTATCCTCCAACATCTAAAATGACTAATCTCTTCAGGAAGCGTCGCTCATATGGGCAACCGGTAGCGACGATAAATAAACGTAAAACACACCAACGCACACCGCTTGCGGGCGGTTATATCCGTGGTTTCAATATACTAGAGAACATAGAAAGCGCAGTATATGATTATTATTACATGAAAACGAAATACGAAGGATTCCATCAAAGATATATCACATCTTTATTACAAAAAACAAGCTGAACAACTAAAAATATTCCAAAATGTTTAAAACTATGTATTTATATAATAGTTATTGTTTTTCATGTAAAAACACACTTATCCGACGTGTGCGGTTTCTATGTCCTCTAGTATACAAATCAAATATCTCTGCCTAGCCTGGGAACAGGCGTCGATATATTTTGCCTTTTCAGTCAAATAAATAGATTTTAACACCGAGACCATTAATTGAGCCGTATTGAGTTTCTGATAATATTTTGCCAGAAGAAAAAAAGTGAGAAATCGACAGGCTTATTTAACACAGGCTAGAAACATCCGCTTATAGTGCTATCTGAAATACTGTTCATATTATTAGGATCAGGCGAGAGATCGAATCATCGATGAATTGATTCGCAATCCAACGTGCTAATCGCTGGACAACTGACTCGGGTTCCCCCCCCCCCGATTCAATGTTATAATTTTAAGTAGGGATGGCAACGAATGTTCGAATATTCGAATATTCGTTCGAACGTCCGAATATTCGAATATTAAAACCATATTCGAATATTAAAAAAAAAATTCAAATCAAATTTTAATTACACTAATGTATCTCAGTGTGTAGTACATTATAATAATACACTCCTTAGAATATCTCAGTGTGTAGTACATTATAATAATACACTCCTTAGAATATCTCAGTGTGCAGTACATTATAATAATCCACTCCTTAGAATATCACTCTGTGTAGATAATCCACTCCTTAGATTATCTCAGTGTGCACCACATTATAATAATCCACTCCTTAGAATATCTCAGTGTGCAGCACATTCTAATAATACACTCCTTAGAATATCTCAGTGTGCAGCACATTATAATAATACACTCCTTAGAATATCTCAGTGTGCAGCACATTCTAATAATCCACTCCTTAGAATATCTCAGTGTGCAGCACATTATAATAATCCACTCATTAGAATATCTCAGTGTGCAGTACATTATAATAATCCACTCCTTAGAATATTACTCTGTGTAGTACATTATAATAATCCACTCCTTAGAATATCTCAGTGTGCAGCACATTCTAATCATCCACTCCTTAGAATATCTCAGTGTGCAGCACATTATAATAATCCACTCCTTAGAATATCTCAGTGTGCAGCACATTCTAATAATCCACTCCTTAGAATATCTCAGTGTGCAGCACATTATAATAATCCACTGCTTAGAATATCTCAGTGTGCAGCACATTATAATAATCCACTCCTTAGAATATCTCAGTGTGCAGCACATTCTAATAATCCACTCCTTAGAATATCTCAGTGTGCAGCACATTATAATAATCCACCCCTTAGAATATCTCAGTGTGCAGTACATTATAATAATCCACTCCTTAGAATATCACTCTGTGTAGTACATTATAATAATCCACTCCTTAGAATATCTCAAGCACAACTTGATTCTCGTCAACCAGCCCTATGATGTACCAACCTTCTACTCTAGGCGATGGCACACTACTACCTCTCCAGATCTAGCATTCTGCACAGAGGACATACAGAAAGGTACGGTTAGAGAAGTTGGCGATCAACTTGGTGGAAGTGACCACAAACCAGTGTTCCTCACACTCAGCAGTGAAGTGATACAGACAGACCATCCCTACCCTAGATGGAACTACAAGAAAGCCAAGTGGAGTCTCTATGCTATTCGGTCCAATTCTCTTACTCGAGGCATACAGGTACAAGGAAGAGATGTTAACAACGTGGTGAAAGAGTTCAACAGTTGCATACTCAAAGCTGCCCATGAAACCATACCTAGAGGTGCGAGAAGAGAATACAAGTCCTATTGGACCAATCAGTTGCAGACCCTCCAAGATGAACTCACTGAAGCAAGGAACAGGGCAGAAGAACAGCCATCACAAGAAAACCATGAACAACTTCAGAAAGCAAAGGCACAGTTTCAAAAATCTAAACTGGAAGCTACACGACGAAGTTGGAGGGAGAAAACTGCTGCCCTGAACCTTGAGAAGGACGGGAGGAAGTTGTGTAGGCTCACGAAACAGCTAAATGATGAAGAAAATAACAGACAGAAAATCACGTTGGATGAGGATGGGAAACTGTTGACCGGCAAAGAGACTGCAGACTGTCTCGCCAAAGCCTACCAGAAAGAGGGCAACACCAAAGTCACACGCCAACAGCAAAGAGAGGCACGGAAAGAACAGAAGGATAGAAGTAAAACGCATACGGAACAAGACTCCATGAAACTTCCACTTACATACCAGGAACTGTACACAGCGCTCAGACAACTGAAAAAGAGGAAGTCACCTGGACCAGATGGAATCTCCAATGAGATGCTAACTCATCTTGGATGCTCAGCCATGCTGAAACTTCTTGACATCTTCAATCTTAGCTAGAAAGAAGGCATAGTTCCGCAGATCTGGAAGGAAGCCAATGTTATCCCAATCTACAAGAACGGCAAGGATAGAAAGAAAGCTTCCAGCTATCGCCCTATTAGTCTCACTAGCTGTGTGGTCAAGACAATGGAGAGGATAGTTAACAAGAGACTCACGTGGTACCTTGAGACAGAAAACCTCCTATCCAAGGAACAAGCAGGATTCCGACAGTTCAGATGCACAGAGGACCAGGCAACATACATCGCTCAGGAAGTTGAGGATGCATTCCAAGGCCAGAAGGTAGTTTTTGCAACCTGGATAGACCTCCAGAAGGCTTTTGACAAAGTCTGGACTGATGGGCTGCTGGTCAAGATGCAACGATGCGAAATTGCCGACAAGATGCTCCGATGGACCAAATCCTTCCTACACAATCGCAGAGCCAGAGTACTTGTTGACAACCAGAAGAGCAAGAAATTCCTCATCCGACATGGTGTTCCTCAAGGAGGAGTGATCTCGCCTACGCTGTTCCTCATCTTCATCGATGACTTGCTTGCAGAGCTGCCACATGGTATCAAAGCAGCACTCTATGCTGACGACTTGGTCATGTGGTGTGTTGAAGAATATGCAACGACTGCCACATATAGAATGCAGATGGCCGCAGACAAGCTCACAGCATGGGCAGAAGACTGGTGCATCTCTATTAATAAGGAGAAGTCGTCAACCACACTCTTCACACTTTCCACCAAACAGAAAGCTGGAACCATCAAAGTCGGTGGACCTGCCTTGAAGACGGACAACGAGCCAACATACTTGGGGGTGACATTTGACAGACGGCAGACATGGAAGCCACATATCCAGAAAGCAGAGGCCAAAGCCAAGCGCAAGCTTGCAATTCTTCGGAAGCTTGCTGGCACCACATGGGGTGCCAATGATCACATCCTGAAGACTATATACCAAGGTGTGGTCAGGCCTCACCTGGAATATGGATCCACCGCCTGGACATCATCAGCCAAGACCAACCAACAGACACTCGACAAGGTTCAGAACAAGGCTCTCAGGCTGATAACAGGTGCAATGAAGACCACTCCAATCAAGGCCATGGAGAACATTACTTCCATCCAGCCACTGCAAGAACGTCGCGACACAAGAATTCTTCTACAGACAGAGAAGTTTCGATGTCAGGAAGAACAACCGATGAAGCAGAGAGTTGAGGCACTAACGAAGAATCGTCTAAAGCGAAGCAGTTTCATCCACCAGTCCAAGAAGCTTGCTCGAAAGCACACCAGCCATCTCCCAGCCAAGACATTGCCTCTAACGCCATTTCTATCCAAGCCATGGTTGACTAGCGATGAATCCAAGGTTACCATCTGCAGTACAATCCCATACATGACATCCAGAGATAGACAACATGATGACGTCAAACGTGCCCTCACACTAGCACACATCGACAAGAGCTATCCTGGAGAAGCATGGCTACAAGTCTACACAGATGGTTCAGCCACAAGAGCAGTAGCAAACGGAGGAGCAGGCGTGTATATCCGACACCCAGATGGACACACACAGTCAGTTGCTCTACCTACTGGAGTACACTGCAGCAACTATGGGGCAGAAGTACAGGCCCTTGAAACAGCAGCATATCTAGTACACAACACTGTGGAGTGTGCCCAGGTTGTCTTCCTGACTGATGCGCTCTCAGTTCTGGATGCCCTGTCTAACAACAAAGAACCCCACCTGATGGAAGCCCTTCGAACAGTCAGCGTAACTAAAAGAACTGTCCTCCAGTGGGTACTTGCACACATAGGCATTCCTGGCAATGAAGCCGCTGACCAGCTTGCCAAGCAAGGTTCTACCGAGAGGCAACCATACAAAGATTTGACTTACAAGGAGAAATGCACCATAATCAAATCTGCATCAAAGCCAACAGTCGAGAAGGATGACTACCACCTTCTCACCAGACAGGAGCAAGTCACGATATTCCGGCTTAGAACAGGGCATAACCGCCTGAACTTCCATATGTGTCGGAAGCTTGGACTAGCTCCATCAACTACCTGCAGCTGCAAAATAGGAGACCAGACTGCAGAACACATCCTCCAGGAGTGTCCCAATCTTCATGGGCTGAGGAAAACAACCTGGGCAACAGATACTTCTCTCCAGACGAAGTTACATGGCTGCCGGGAGGATCTGAGGAGGACGGCCCATTTCGTGTTTGCTGCCGGCTTGTCCATGTGATTCGCGAACGACAAGAAGAAGAATATCTCAGTGTGCAGTACATTCTAATAATCCACTCCTTAGAATATATCAGTGTGCAGTACATTCTAATAATCCACTCATATAATAGCTCAGTGTGCAGTACATTCTAATAATCCACTCCTTGGAATATCTCAGTGTGCAGTACATTCTAATTATCCACTCCTATGAATATATCAGTGTGCAGTACATTCTAATAAGCCACTCCTTAGAATATCTCAGTGTGCAGCACATTCTAATCATCCACTCCTTAGAATATCTCAGTGTGCAGCACATTATAATAATCCACTCCTTAGAATATCTCAGTGTGCAGCACATTATAATAATCCACTCCTTAGAATATCTCAGTGTGCAGCACATTCTAATAATCCACTCCTTAGAATATCTCAGTGTGCAGCACATTATAATAATCCACTCCTTGTAACAGTGGACAAATTGAAGATGAATATCATTTTATCATTGTTTGCCCATATTATCAAAATTGAAGAATTGTCTATGTAAAACAATATTACCGTAACAACCCTAGCATGTTTAAATTTATACAATTACTCAAGTCCGAAAATAAGCATACACTATGTAAACTCGCAATTTTTTACAAACGAGCCATTGAAGAAAGAAATGTTTACTTGAATGCTATTACACATGCTTAATTTAAAATCTATATCACTTAGAACTATGAATAGGCCATTATGCAGTCTTCATTCTAAGAGACCAGTTTTGTTCATCCTCTATGTATGAGTACATGTGTTTAAGCACTTCACTGTTTATGACGTGATAATATATATATATTGTATGTAATAATTTGTATATGATGATGTACTTTGTACAAATCGAAATAAATTATCTGTTCTGTTCTGTTCTTTAATCAATTGCAGTTAAATCATAACTTAAAAGGATATATATGTTTGTTTAAATTTCAATCAATTAAGTTTCGAAAACAAAGAATGTCCCAATGCGGTGCGAAATGTCATCGCGATTTGGCTCCAAATAACAAAGGAGGGTGATGACATGTTGTTCACACCTTACAGGGGTCATTAATTGATTAATGCAGTCTATTTGACGGGACACACACTGAGAAGCATTTGTTTTACAGGTACTAGCTGTAGTGGAAATCGAAAGTTGGAGAAATTTGCGAATATTCGAATATTCGTTCGGAAGATCATCCGAATATTCGAATATCACAATCACCATTCGTTGCCATCCCTAATTTTAAGATCTGTTTCCGTGGTATTGTTTACCCTTAGCGTCCCCTCCAGGCTACAGTTGTTTGCTTCATCTTCGCTTTTAATATGTTGCTTATATGGCAGGAATCAAATTCCAAGGAACGAGAGGTATTGATTATATTGTGGATCGAGAGATATCGAAGATATTTATCATTTTATTTGTATATGTCCATGTTATAAGAACATACGTAAACAATTTATTGATGCACACTATTGCAATAGACCTTCTGTTTTCAAATTTAATAATCGTATGAGTTCCGATAATAATACCACTATACATAATTTAGCCAAATTTATCAAATTGTCTTTAGTTATTAAAAATAATATAAATGTGTAATTGCCAAATTTTATTTATCACTCTCACTTATATTTATTTGTCACGTGATCATTAATATATATGTTATTACTAGTTTTGTTAAGACGATGTATGTATGTATGTACAAGTCTGCCAAAATAAACTTCTGTTCTGTTCTGTTTTATAAATTATATGTATATTCTCTTAAACAAAGAAATATAACCTGTCCTGATTGATTGGGAGAATCTCTTCAAAGCAAACGTAATTGTTTGGTGCTATTCAATAAATCTGACAACTGCATTGTTTTCTTGTCACTGAAGTGCATTACGGAGAATTAATGCATAGAATTAAATGTCGACATTTCTCTAGCATGTCAACATTTCTCAGAAAACATCGGCAATGTCCCATCCAGAAGTAATTTCGAAATTACTGCATGATGGCTTAATTTCGCGTACAGTTGATTTCGCGGTTTTCTGAAAGTTGACATGTTAGTAGCGGGTTTCTACATTTAAAGCGACACAATATCGTATGGAATAAAACTATTTACATTTTACAAAATTTACGTACAAGTAAATTATAATATTATAATTTGTATAATTATTTTAAAGTCAGTAACCAAACTGCAAAATAACATAACATAACATATATTTTATTAGGCATTAAATGGTACAAAACACATCTATAGCCAATAAAATTAACAAATATGTAAAGTGCAAAGACAATTTACCGAGAAGTTCAAATACTATTATGTTCTCCCTTATTTTCTATTATAAATAAAACTACATGATGAGCTTTAAAGCAAAAAACTATTAATATTTCATATGAGCTCATTAATTGTTCGTTCTCTTTCTTTAGAAGCGAAATGCAAATATTTTGATATATTATGAATTAATTTTGGGTTACTAGAGCTCATTAGATTATCACATTTGTGTAGTGTCGGCCAATGACAAAAATATGGTTTAAAAAATGTTCTACGTAAATCATAGTATTTTGGACAGACCAGTAGGAAGTGAAATTCATTTTCGATTACATTCATAGTACATTGCAAACATGTTCGATCTTCTCTGGGAATATTAACGTGCCTGCCCTTTTCTATCGCTAGATTATGCGAAGATAACCGGAATTTTGTCAGACTAATTCTATATTTATTTATATTTATGATTTTTAGATGGCCCTCTAGTAGGAATTCATGTTTGTATAAATACTGCCTGTTTCTACTGTTTAATTGCTATAAACATGTGTCTGTTTTATGCAATAAACTTATTGTATTACATTGTATTGTATTGTATTGTATTGTATTGTATACACTATATGTAGATAATCTATTTGAGTTATTAATATTGGAGTACCATACTTGTTTATACATATCCAATATTCTAAGTTTGATCATTTGAAAATTAAAATTATACATTAAAATTATACATCCGACATTCCTATTTCATTCAATATAGTTTTCACCTGATATGCCCAGTTATTTCCATTGTATGAGTTATTATTATCAGCATCGTATTTTAGAGTATTATACATATACTTAATTAAGGTGTTATTTTCTAATTTTAATATTTTTAGCCAATGTTTGATGATAGTTAATTTACGTTGTATTTTCATTGGGTGTCTTCCTAATTCCCCGTATAATCCATCAAGATTTGTAGATTTTTTAACACATAGTATTTTTCGCATGAATTTACAATGTACAAGCTCTATATTTTTACAGTCATGATAATCAAATACTTCTGCACTATAACTTAATACTGAACTTACCATACTATCAAATAATTTACATTTTTCGGATATAGATAATTCTAATTGGTTGAATACTACGAATAAATTGTGTAATGCGTATAATGAGTGCTGCGCAAGTTTCTTTTGGGTTACGAACCCAATGGCCATTTTTAAACAAATTTATCCCTAAATATTTAAACGATTTTAATACTTCTAAAACTGTATAAAATCATGAGATGTATGTCGTCCTAGTTCAAATATCATAATCTTTGTCTGTTTGGTATTGACTGTTAGGCCCCAAGTTGTGCAGTACGTGTATAAGTCGTTTAGCATAGACTGAAGCGCTTCCGTAGTATGTGCAAATATTGCAGCATCATCCGCAAATAATAATATATTCAATTTCATATCATCTAACGTAAATAAACCGTCGATGTTATTATCTATGTTATTTGCAAGATCATTAACAACGAATAGAAATAGCAAACTTGAACTCGGATCACCTTGCTTTGCTCCGATATTGGATTCGAAAAATGGAGAACGATTTTTATTAAACCTGACAGCTGCCTTAACGGCGCTATACGTATTCTATCTTCATAGCATTTACGTATTTAGAGCTAACTTGTTCACGTATTAATTTATTAAAAATAAACGATCTTTCAAGTTTGTCGAAACATTTTTCGAAATCGACAAAGGCTATATAGAGCTTCTTATGAGAATTTAGTGTTTTTGCAATAATAGAATGTAACATGAATATGCAGTCTGCAGTCGAATTTCCCTTTTGAAATCCATATTGGTTATCTATAATTTTCTTGTGTTTAATAGACCGTTTTGTTAAACGGTTTAACTCTTTCAGCGCCGAATAAATTCAGAGCATGTGCAAACAACATAGATCCAGATCAGCCGCGGCGTAACGCCGCGTCTGATCAGGATCTATGTGGTTTGCTATTGGGACCACAGCTTCGGCTCCACTGTCTGAAGAACAATCAGCATATAGCCTGATCAGACGGCATGTTCTGTTCTGTCCGATCGGGTTCTCTATTTTTTTTTTACAATGTCGCTTTTATGCGACATTGGCGGTGAAAGAGTTAACCAAACTGCAAAATAACATACTGAATGTGAAAATACGACTTTCTTGAATCGGTTGGCCACGTCACGTGTACATTCGGAATGCATCGCTCTCTATCGACAATCAGAATGAATGAATGAATGGTGTTTTACGGCGCATCGACATCTAAGGTCATGTAGAGCGCATTAAAGTTATGTTTATTGTCGAGTGTATGAAATCAAATTCTATATAAGCATATGCATTACGTAACAATTAATACTAAGAAGTTATAAAGACGTAAGATTAATTACAGGTAATATATGAATGAATGATTACTACAAAGGCATGATTAACAATTGATATCACAGCTTATTATAAATTCCTATTGCCTTGATAAATGATATGATGGACTCGACGCTGATAGAGTCGAAGAGTTTTTTAATGTTGTCCACATTGTAGTACTGCAACCGGATTGGTTGAAGGTCAACACAGTGTATTAAGATCCGGTTGCGACAATCAGAACAAATGTTTCCACTCCCATTGTTGCGTCTCGCGCATTAAGCATTGTCTACATACGTTTGTTGATAAACAATTCGCGCATACATACGACAGTGCCATGTTTAATTATTTATTCGATGTTTTGTTTTCCATTTTTGTGCGAAATTATATTTTTTTTAAATATCTGGTATAATTTTTTTACAAAAAAAACACATCTTTTATTCCGATTTAAAACACTGTCGTGACCGATTTAAAACACTGTCGTGACGTTATACCTTTGTAGTTTATTAATAATATTGGAATGCTTTCAAACGCCCAGCGTATTGTATTAAATCCTATACGTAAATGTACGAAATTAACCATTTTAATTAGTAATATTGTGTTATATAAGTGTGTGCTTTAAGTAAGATATAAGCTTCAAACGAATCCAGTATGTAACATATTGACAATTTTGTAAAAATCAGAGGGACGTTTCTTTGTGTTTCGAAGAATGGAATTGATACACAGTCGTTAAACCCTTTGACTTCAAAAACGATATATAAGTGCGTTGTTTTACCTAGAGCTCTTTATGGCTGTGAACTGTGGAATATGTACTCTGATACTGATATGTTATCTTTGGAAAGAGCTCACAGATATTGCTTAAAATCCATGCAACAGTTTAAAGTACACACTAACACTGATTTTTGTTTAAGTGCTATTGATATAAATTCTATTGAGACAATTATTGACTATAAAAAGCTCCAATTTTTCGGTCAGTTGTGCAAGCTCCCGGATAAGTATTTAGCCAAGCAGATATTCCTACATAGACTGACAAGATTTGCAAATTATGACAAACAGGCATGCGGTTTCATGCCAGACTTGCATAGACTCTTTCAAAAGTATGGATTGGAGACTTTCGTCACAGACTACTTACAGACGGCATATTTCCCCACAAAATACGTGTGGAAATCTACTTTGAGAAAAGCGGTAGGCTTATCAGAATCAGTTGAAAGGGTGACACGCGTCCAAGGGATAATGCCAAAGATATCCAATGTGATCACAGTTAACCGTCCGTGTATATTATGGGCAACTGCGAAATCAAACCCAAAACTATTATTTATGTGTACTTTTGTAATGGATTGCATTGCTAAAGTAATGTCAAGAACTTTTGTTCAAAAGTGTCACAAGTGTGGTTACCTAACTGAAGACCTAACTGTTCACTTGGTTTGTTTCTGCACGGCAAATAGTTCCGCTCAACTTGAATTGTGGGATATTACCATCAAGCATCACGGCGTTGAAACGTTTGCGCAGACGTTCTCCATGAGCCCAAAGGAACAGTGTTGGTTTTATGTTACAATAGCTGCAGATACCGACGGATACTGCTTGTCTAATTATAGCGTTGGTAAACTTCTGTGGCGCATCATGCATTAAACAATTATAGTGAATAGTAGGTCACTATTTATGACTCATTATCAATAGTTACATGATGTATGTGACGTACTTCTAATGTCATCATACACAGTCACTATCACAACTGCGGCAATTCATATATCCGATGTGTTTGTGCTTTGTGTATGCCTTATACAAGTTGTAAATTTTCTATTTTAAATAGTATTAGTATATAGTGAATATATGTGTATTACTTAACATGTCATTGCTTCGAAATGGTTGTATATTGCCAATGTCGTATAAGAATTTAAAGTTGTTTCTTTTTGTTTTGGTTATGCGATGTAAGTTATTGACACCAACTAACCAAACATTCTATTAGTACATAGTCGTCTGTGCCGCATATTCTTGCTATTTCGTCTCGGGTCAAGATTTCGGTAAGAGTTATGGTACTAAATGAATATTTAATAATTAAATCAATGCCAATACTTTAGATTTAACTTTCGTTTTCGCGTTAAGTCGAGGCTAATTTTGGCTTCCTAGATTTGGTTAAAATAGGTATTATTTCCTCCTCATCTCTGATACAAACAAGTCATAAGTATAATGGCTTTGTGCAATTTAAATTTCATAAATATTACTTACTAAAATTTACATACTAAAAGCAATCTTTCATTTTCTTGAGTTTATTTTTGACAGTAGTTTTAGATAGTGTAAATTAATATCTCACTAAATAGTTTCATTATCGTCAGTGCATAAAACTGCACTCGAGTGTTGTCGGATACGATTATGTGTTAAAAATGTATGTTGTAAATGACATTCTTGTACATCTTCATTTATGTAATTATGTATGTTCATTAATTTGTCATGCATGTATATATGTTAAAATCTTCAATATTGGAGGAACAATAAATATATTATTATTATTATTACATATTTGACATATTGGATCGTTATCGGCTTATATCCTATATACAGTGTTGCTTTAAAGACTGTTAAGTATAATATCTAAGTAGGTACGTAGGTAGGTGGGTGGGTAGGTCGGTATGTAGGTAGGTGGGTGGGTAGATGGGTAGGTAGGTGGGTGGGTAGGTAGGTTGGTGGGTGGGTAGGTCGGTAAGTAGGTATGTAGGTCGGTAAGTAGGTATGTAGGTGGGTAGATAGGTGGGTAGGTAGGTGGGTAGGTAGGTAGGTAGGTAGGTCGGTAAGTAGGTAGGTAGATAGGTATGTAGGTATATGGGTAGGTAGGTGGGTGGGTAGGTAGGTTGGTGGGTGGTATGTAGGTCGGTCGGTAAGTGGGTATGTAGGTGGGTAGGTAGGTGGGTAGGTAGGTGGGTAGGTAGTAGGGTCGGTATGTAGTCGGTCGGTAGTAGGTAGGTAGATAGGTATGTAGGTAGGTGGGTAGGTAGGTCGGTAAGTAGGTAGGTAGCTAGCTAGGTAGCTAGCTGGGTGGGTAGGTAGGTAAGTAGGTAGGTATGTAGGTGGGTCAGTGGGTAGGTAGATCGGTAAGTAGGTAGATAGGGTGGTATGTAGGTTGGTAGCTAGCTAGGTAGGTGGGTTGGTAGGTAGGTGGGTAGGTAGGTAGGTAGGTAGGTAGGTAGGTGGGTGGGTGGGTGGGTTGGTCGGTAAGTAGGTCGGTGGGTAGGTAGGTAGGTAGCTAGGTACGTATGTGGGTGGGTAGGTCGGTAAGTAGGTCGGTCGGTAAGTAGGTATCTAGGTTAGTAGGTAGGTAGGTAGGTAGGTAGGTAGGTGGGTGGGTAGGTAGGTATGTAAGTCGGTCGGTAAGTAGGTATGTAGGTGGGTAGGTAGGTGGGTCGGTCGGTAAGTAGGTAGGTGGGTAGGTACGTTGCCTCTTCTCTCTCCCTCGTGACGATGGATTCCATCAGGAATGAGGTTTCGAGAATGACTAATATAAGTTGTAAGAACTTGTTTCGCAATCGAGCTAAAATAAATTTATATAAACTAAACTAGTTTCTGATAATATCAATGTCATTTTGCCAGAAGTTAATAATCGACATACTGGAACCCAGGCTAACCTCTCCCTTATGCGATTGTATCTCTCAACAATGACATATTTAGAGCTATTAGACGAACATATAGAAGAATATATATTTTCTAATCGAGCTTACCGAAATTTGTATACTTTGTTGAAGTCAACGAACATAACAAATCCGTCATCTGTATTTTAAAAAGCGTGTTGTCTGCGTCATTTCTGAAATGCAACAGTGAAATGTACATTTTGACATGTCACGTGACCGGAACTGTAAATTTCAGACGTGTATATTACAAATACATGTCGTCTGATGCAGTCGAGCACTTGGTCGTGGAAAAGAATATTGGACAGCATATTATATTAAAAAAAGGTAACGTTTTTATGTGTGTTTTACGTTATTTATCGTCGCTACCGGTTGCCCATATGCCTACTGAAGAGATTAGTCATTTTAGATTGTTGGAGGATAGTGCAATGATACAGACATCTCCTCTGGTTCTTTTACGTGCACGGTGTACAGCACCGGCACGAGACCTCGGTTTAACGTCCCATCCGAAAGACTGTTAATTTTATTAGGGTCAGACGGGGGATCGAACCTCGCAGCGGGGGATCGAACCTGCGAGGTTCGATCCCTGGATTATCAGTCCAGCGTGTTACCACTGGACTACAGATCCGTCTGTAAATATTTTATCAATTCAGTTTAGCTCTTATGCAGAAATTATATCGTTATTTCGTAGATCAATGTTGCCCGGTTGTCTGATTAGCGCAGTGGTTAGTGCGCTCGCTGTTCGATCCTCGGACCAGGAAGTATATGAAATGGTACGGTGGTCGCCAGATTCGACAGGTGGGTTTTCTTTGAGTACTCCGGTTTCCTCCCACACGAATGACCACATTTACACGTTCATCCGCGCCAACGAGAGTGATTAAAATCGTTGTCAAATAAATAAAATTTAACCATGCACACTGTATAATAGAGTGGTGGAACCTATGCTCAACATAAATCCCACATATAATGACCAGTATAAAATGTTAATTGCCGTATATTATTAATTTTTTTAAGTCGTGAAAACAACTTTCAAAAAAACTCTTGTTGACAGTTTTAGCTTGATCACGTGACCTTGCTGCTCAATACAGCTATCGCAACGGTGTGTGTGTCTTACGTTTATTTATCGTCGCCCATACGAGCGACGCCTCCAAGAGATTAATCATTTTAGATTTTGGAGGATAGAGTCTCCTCTGGTTCTTTTACGTGCAAGGTGTATAGCACCGACACGAGACCTCAGTTTAACGTCCCATCTGAAATACTGTTAATTTTATTAGGGTCAGATGGAGGATCGAACCTGCGATCCCTGGATTACCAGTCCAGCGTGTTACCACTTGACTACAGATCCCTCTCGGTGTCGGGTTGGCACCCGTTTATATGGAGGAACTCAAGACTTCAGGGCTGTATATTATTATTTTCTTAAATCATGAAAAAACTTTCAAAAAACCCTTGTTGACAGTTTTAGCTTCATCACGTGACCTAGCTGCTCAATACAGCTATCGCAACGGTTTCGGGTCGACACCCATTTATATGGGGAACTCAATACTTCAGGGCACTTATGCATTGTTATTGTTTATTTATCCACCATAACGTGTTGAATATCTTATTTTGATATGGTATATCATTGAATAAAAACACTTATTGGTCTTAATCAGAAATGGTATAGTAACTATTTTTCGGGTTAGGTGTAGATTTTTAAAATTCGGATAGCTACCTAAATTGCTTATATACCTTATCAATTTCGGTGGAAATATTCTCCAAATGATTTGTTTGTTTATATTCGTCTGCTGGACCAGTTACGTGACAGTTGCATCACCCTACCGATACACGCAACGGAATGCTATAGAAACATGCTTCAGCTCTGTCAGCGAAATTAGTCTAGAGCTATATAAATATTTTAAATACGGATGTAAATGGACAAATACGCCGAGCATAGGTTCCACCACTCTACAGCTTTTAGTTCACTATAATAATATAAATAATACACGCCAGTGTGTGTGAAATTGATTTCGTTAACCCGAGAAAAGTGTTACGGGAATTCGAGATAGAATGCCACACTACCTTTTGCAACTCTTTTTGTGCATTTCGAGTCCCTTTCGTGTCTTTTTTGTTATCTCCGTCTAATTTAATAAACCCGCGTCTAAAAAATGACGTAAACCGTGCCATATTGGTTTACTCTTTGGCATAGAATTATAAAGACGTTTGCAAATCACGTGACGCTGAGCGCTTGCAATTCATTTAATCCAGGTTGAGTTATGTGCCAATATGCAACAGCTGTCGCATGACCATGTTGGGGGGGGTCTGTCTGTCTGTCTGTCTGTCTGTCTGTCTGTCTGTCTGTCTGTCTGTCTGTCTGTCTGTCTGTCTGTCTGTCTGTCTGTCTGTCTGTTCTGTCTGTCTGTCTGTCTGTCTGTCTGTCTGTCTGTCTGTCTGTCTGTCTGTCTGTCTGTCTGTCTGTCTGTCTGTCTGTCTGTCTGTCTGTCTGTCTGTCTGTCTGTCTGTCTGTCTGCCCTGCCCGCCTGCCCGCCCGCTGTATGCCCGTCTACCTGCCTGCCGCCCGAATATAGTTACATCATACACTGAAACAAACACACATCCGCGTATTATACTACTGCAATAGCATATAATTATACCATAAATAGTACTTAGCGTCAGTTCGTATCCCCAGTTGACTTTTCTGAATTTCGACTTGTGCTACACGCTCATAACTCAGTTTCTTAATTGCTTAATTGTAAAGTTTTCTTAGCAGAGTAAGTCTTCTCTACCTTCTAGGAGAATGACACTGGGGCTGTTCTATTGTATGTTGAGTTTTCGATCCTACACTGTCGCTTTCTGGCCGTACAGATTTGAATGTTAAGAAAAATACCGTATGTAATACAGATCTTTGTTGTAGTAGGTGGTATCCTGGCCCTTGAAACTTTAAATCATGAATTGGTTAATGACAAAATATAAATATTTGTTTAATTGTGATTCAAGTATTTCATTCTAAATAAATATAAGTTAAATTACCAGATATAAGGTTACGTGTACACTAATGGCAAGGGCGTTAGCGACCGTAGCAAGTTTTGTTTTTATTATAAAACGTGTATCTACCGTCGTCTTCGCAATACCGGAAGTATTTTAAATTATCAGACAATAAGCAAATATACTATTTATCAAAGTTGTCTACAACAAGAAGACATTTTAACAAAGACAGATTAAGGACCGCTGGGAAATACCTCTTTCTTAAAATACAAACATACTGACAAATAATCCGGATAATCCGTCTGTAAATACTCTGCAGTACAAGGGTATAGCTCTTATTTTAAATAGCTACTATCTCTCCATTAGTTTACTGAACATTTTCAAGAACTATCTTGGTTTTCAGTTTCGCAGTTTTTTTCATTTGTAATCATATTTTATTGCAAATCAATAGTAAATATGTCATACATAAAAAAATTGCAAATGATTTTGGCCACAGGTTTAACAACAGACAGGAACGGTTCTATATCAGTAGTTTAACATTACTATATAATTCCAATATGCAATTTTCACTTATAGTCCTATGATTTGATTTGTATATACTTTATGTTGAGGGCCTCATGGTAGATTAACTTTTGTTAAATTAGTTATCCCGTAAAATAAAGTCTTTATTATTATTATTACTATTATTCTCGTAAGAAATTATTTATATCCTGGGTACATCTAGTTCCCCTTATCGTATAAATATATATATATATATATATATATATAATAATATCTAATAATATAAAGGTCTGACATCTTGATGCATACGATATATAGAGACGTGTGTGTTTTACGTTTATTTATCGTCGCTACCGGTTGCCCATATGAGCGACGCCTCCTGAAGAGATTAGTCATTTGAGATTTTTGGAGGATAGTGCAATGATACAGAGACCCATTCCAGAGTCTCATCTGGTTCGTTTACGTGCACGGTGTACAGCACCGACACGATAACTCGGTTTAATGTCCCATCTGAAAGATTGTTAATTTCATTAGGGTCAGACGGGGGATCGAACCTGCGACCCCTGGATATATAGAGACTTTTAGGTTACTGTCTTATAAAGTAAGCTTCCGTGGTCGAGTGGTTAAGGTCGCTGACTTGTATACCACTGTAAGCTATCATCACTGATGGTCACGATTCGAGCCCCACTCAGACCGTGTCTCATTTATATGAAACAAATTGGCAGTTTCTTTCGGAGGTTGATGCACCAAGTACTGGTTAACTACTGGAGCCTGCCCAGGAACTGTATTGTTAGGTAAACTGCAGATGAAGGCGTATAGCCCAAACGAACAAACTGTCTTATACATTTTTAATTTATTTCGTGAGTTGGAGGAAACATAAAATATGAGGCGAGGCCGAAATATTAATAGCTCACGTGACCTGCCAAAACATTGACAGCATGTTTATTTCATCATTACGTTCCAATACGGCAGATGTGCTGACACACTAAAGAAAATAAATGCATGATAGCGTAGTGGTAGGGCGTTCGCTTATAACGCGTATACTAGCGTACGATAATGCCCTTAGGTAAGGCATTTATATTCCACGTTGCCTCTTCTCTCTCGATCGTGGTGATGGATTCCATCAGGAATGTGGTCTCGAGATATATATATATATATAGAGAATATTAGGTTACTGTCTTATCAATTTTAATTTATTAGGCGAGTCGGAGAAAAAATACAAGGCGAGGCTCTGCCTCTATTTATCCTACATTCTGCGTGTGCACCCGATACAAAAACAAACAAACTAGCCATGACAGCTTACAAACTCGCTACGCACTTGGTAATATGCTGCGCATTGATATTTCTATTTATAGATAAATGATAAATGACATTTCTCTGACAACAGTAGTTTCCAGAGGGGTCTCATCGAGTGCTGTTAATTCATCCCAAACAACCTGGACGTTTGCCTGTACACGACTTTCTTCTTGGGACATTTTCCAAACTCAGCAGACAACACAATGTGACGACAGACGCTTTGTTTATTTACAAACCGTAATCTGGGTCATAAAAGTAGTCCGTCACGAAAGCTATATTAGGCACTGACTAATAAAGCAAAATTTATTAGGCAGGCCGTTTTTGTACGTTATTTCGCATGAAGGTAGGATAAATATAATATATATATATATAAGTTGTAAGAACATGTTTCGCAATTGAGCTAAACTAATGTTGTATAAAATAATAAACTACAATGCATACAGTATGATAATATGTTTTAGTATGATAATATGTTTTAGTATGATAATATGTTTTAGTATGATAATATGTTTTATAGTATGATAATATGTTTTAGTATGATAATATGTTTTAGTATGATAATATGTTTTAGTATGATAATATGTTTTATAGTATGATAATATGTTTTAGTATGATAATATGTTTTAGTATGATAATATGTTTTAGTATGATAATATGTTTTATAGTATGATAATATGTTTTAGTATGATAATATGTTTTAGTATGATAATATGTTTT
>CM026392.1:28968507-29043147 GCA_014843695.1 Archivesica marissinica | reverse complement strand
CTTTATTTATGAGAAATAATTTACAACCAGGTTATCTCGTGTATACTGTATTTGACTCCGATAGTCATTCAGCACATTAATGGACTCTTCAATTGTTGTCTTTTGCTGCTCTCCTGTCGGTGGAGGTAAATATTTAAATAGTTTGATACAAAAGCACTCACGATAGCTCTCAATTTCGACATTGATTTTCCAGGAATTTATAAATTTCTCTATACATTGTATATTAAATACTGCACGCTCGCACGAGACCATGAAACATATAACATTGTGTGAGAAATGTTACTATCTCGTTTAATTATACCCGTATTATACTAGAGGACATAGAAAACGCACACTTCGGATAAGTGTGCTTTTGCATGAAAAACAATAACTATATAAATACATAGTTTTAAACATTTTGGAATATTTTTAGTTGTTCAGTTTGTGTTTTTTAATAAAGATGTGATATATCTTTGATGCAATCCCTCGTATTTCGTTTTCATGCAATAATAGTCATATAATCAAATAATGTAGGTGTGCGTTTTCTATGTCCTCTAGTATATCATATTACTATTCTCATAATGATTTTGCAAGTTTGTCGAACTATTTTCTTCATTATATTGTACTAGCATACTTATATATATATATATGCTCAGAAGAAAACTGTATTTGCACGAAACTAGGCATATCACAAAGAAAGCTCAACGAACTACTGAAGCTTAAATATATATACATATCTGTTCGACAGTTTGTGGGGGGGGGGGGCGTCCCTGATCACGTGGTTAATGTCTCTCCAGCTATTATTGGCAGAGGAAGACCCCGGAAGACCATCGGATCTGTAGTTCAGTGGTTAACACGCTGGACTGGTAATCCAGTGATCGCAGGTTCGATCCCCCGTCTGACCCTAATAAAATTAACAGTCTTTCAGATGGGACGTTAAACCGAGGTCTCGTGTCGGTGCTTTACACCGTACACGTAAAAGAACCAGAGGAGACTCTGCACTGGGTCTCGTTCTGTATCATTGCACTATCCTCCAAAATCTAAAATGACTAATCTCTTCAGGAGGCGTCGCTCATATGGGCAACCGGTAGCGATGATAAATACACGTAAAACACAGAACACCCGGGTGTACCTCCGACCAGTATTTCCGACACAGACGGGCACACGTGGTGTAATCGGCCAGCTGAATTATCTTTCTCACATGAAATAATTCGATACACCCAGTTGGATGTATGTACATGAATCGAACCGACATTGGTGATAAGGCAAATGCTATGACGTCAACGACCATACCTATTGGTTAATCTCATGTATTGGTTAATCTCATGTGTGTACAAACTGGAATCATGAAAACGCTCACGCATTCATTCTTCTTTTGTGTAAGTCTTGGTCCTGGGGTGCACTTCGTGGGTAAACTGGACAGTGGATTGTGTAGTAGTAATACATTGACTGTCGTTGTGCGTTGTTGAGAGGTGTCGTTCGTGAGAGGTGAAATTACATTAAAATCCAACGGGAGGGAATAAAAGTGACGTTATAAAGAGGGTGTCGCTCCTGGGAGGTGACGTTTGGGGAGGTGGGACTGTACATACATTTCTTTGAAAAAGTCAAAGACTAATACTACATAGTATTATATCTTGTAAACTGGTTTTATATACCTGTTTCAGCTTCAGCCAAGCCATTTAAATTATGTAATGTTCAAATCATTTCTATGCGGCGGTCCAATCACTAATATTTTTATATTTTATTCTTTATTTCAGTCTCATCAATGTACAGCATATGTCGCAAACTCTCCTTTTTCTTCTTGTATGTATATGACTCAGTTGCTTCGGCTCTTACCAGGGTCTATCCTATTGTAGACTCGCTGGAGTTGTCTAGGGGGTTTCTTCTTCGATATATGTATTAATGATAACTCAACACAGTCTTACATTTCTTCTATATAATATCTTGTCTAAATTGGCATCAGAGATCTTCATATATATATAATCAGTGATTTATATATATATACATCGTATCATTAAACGCTTATTTAACAATCCAATTGTGTGAGCCGACTATGCGCTACACAGTATAATTAACTCCAGTCTCTCTAATCCGTCATTACTCAATATCACTATAATCTAATCAAGGTTTCTGATTTATTAACTTTTAATCACCTTCGATATGGTTCGCCGAAACTCTCTGTTTCTTCTATGGCTGAACGATTTTATTTAATTATTCGACAAATCTTTATAAGTTATAATTCTTATAATGTCCATAATATCTAAGTATCATAGAAACAGTTTATCTGTTCTATATAATAGAATGAGATCACGCCACTCTCTCTCCTGGAGGTAGGCTTTAGTGTTCTGATTTTAGTTAATAAAATCCATTTCTTATATACACGATTGAATCAGTGTCTATATGATATAACAATTCCTAAAACATCTGTTATTCCTAAAACATCTGTTATGTTATCTAATATTACACCATCAAACCAGTTCGTCGCCTTTATATTACATAACTGGACACCTGCAACCACGGACTCGATAAACTGAGATTAGGCCTAAAATCTTAAGTCATTTCCCGCGCGAAGCGAGACTGATAATTTTAGGCGCGAAAATAATAGCAGACGATTATGCATAAAACAAATATATATATATATTATACTTTATTTATGAGAAATAATTTACAACCAGGTTATCTCGTGTATACTGTATTTGACTCCGATAGTCATTCAGCACATTAATGGACTCTTCAATTGTTGTCTTTTGCTGCTCTCCTGTCGGTGGAGGTAAATATTTAAATAGTTTGATACAAAAGCACTCACGATAGCTCTCAATTTCGACATTGATTTTCCAGGAATTTATAAATTTCTCTATACATTGTATATTAAATACTGCACGCTCGCACGAGACCATGAAACATATAACATTGTGTGAGAAATGTTACTATCTCGTTTAATTATACCCGTATTATACTAGAGGACATAGAAAACGCACACTTCGGATAAGTGTGCTTTTGCATGAAAAACAATAACTATATAAATACATAGTTTTAAACATTTTGGAATATTTTTAGTTGTTCAGTTTGTGTTTTTTAATAAAGATGTGATATATCTTTGATGCAATCCCTCGTATTTCGTTTTCATGCAATAATAGTCATATAATCAAATAATGTAGGTGTGCGTTTTCTATGTCCTCTAGTATATCATATTACTATTCTCATAATGATTTTGCAAGTTTGTCGAACTATTTTCTTCATTATATTGTACTAGCATACTTATATATATATATATATATGCTCAGAAGAAAACTGTATTTGCACGAAACTAGGCATATCACAAAGAAAGCTCAACGAACTACTGAAGCTTAAATATATATACATATCTGTTCGACAGTTTGTGGGGGGGGGGGGCGTCCCTGATCACGTGGTTAATGTCTCTCCAGCTATTATTGGCAGAGGAAGACCCCGGAAGACCATCGGATCTGTAGTTCAGTGGTTAACACGCTGGACTGGTAATCCAGTGATCGCAGGTTCGATCCCCCGTCTGACCCTAATAAAATTAACAGTCTTTCAGATGGGACGTTAAACCGAGGTCTCGTGTCGGTGCTTTACACCGTACACGTAAAAGAACCAGAGGAGACTCTGCACTGGGTCTCGTTCTGTATCATTGCACTATCCTCCAAAATCTAAAATGACTAATCTCTTCAGGAGGCGTCGCTCATATGGGCAACCGGTAGCGATGATAAATACACGTAAAACACAGAACACCCGGGTGTACCTCCGACCAGTATTTCCGACACAGACGGGCACACGTGGTGTAATCGGCCAGCTGAATTATCTTTCTCACATGAAATAATTCGATACACCCAGTTGGATGTATGTACATGAATCGAACCGACATTGGTGATAAGGCAAATGCTATGACGTCAACGACCATACCTATTGGTTAATCTCATGTATTGGTTAATCTCATGTGTGTACAAACTGGAATCATGAAAACGCTCACGCATTCATTCTTCTTTTGTGTAAGTCTTGGTCCTGGGGTGCACTTCGTGGGTAAACTGGACAGTGGATTGTGTAGTAGTAATACATTGACTGTCGTTGTGCGTTGTTGAGAGGTGTCGTTCGTGAGAGGTGAAATTACATTAAAATCCAACGGGAGGGAATAAAAGTGACGTTATAAAGAGGGTGTCGCTCCTGGGAGGTGACGTTTGGGGAGGTGGGACTGTACATACATTTCTTTGAAAAAGTCAAAGACTAATACTACATAGTATTATATCTTGTAAACTGGTTTTATATACCTGTTTCAGCTTCAGCCAAGCCATTTAAATTATGTAATGTTCAAATCATTTCTATGCGGCGGTCCAATCACTAATATTTTTATATTTTATTCTTTATTTCAGTCTCATCAATGTACAGCATATGTCGCAAACTCTCCTTTTTCTTCTTGTATGTATATGACTCAGTTGCTTCGGCTCTTACCAGGGTCTATCCTATTGTAGACTCGCTGGAGTTGTCTAGGGGGTTTCTTCTTCGATATATGTATTAATGATAACTCAACACAGTCTTACATTTCTTCTATATAATATCTTGTCTAAATTGGCATCAGAGATCTTCATATATATATAATCAGTGATTTATATATATATACATCGTATCATTAAACGCTTATTTAACAATCCAATTGTGTGAGCCGACTATGCGCTACACAGTATAATTAACTCCAGTCTCTCTAATCCGTCATTACTCAATATCACTATAATCTAATCAAGGTTTCTGATTTATTAACTTTTAATCACCTTCGATATGGTTCGCCGAAACTCTCTGTTTCTTCTACGGCTGAACGATTTTATTTAATTATTCGACAAATCTTTATAAGTTATAATTCTTATAATGTCCATAATATCTAAGTATCATAGAAACAGTTTATCTGTTCTATATAATAGAATGAGATCACGCCACTCTCTCTCCTGGAGGTAGACTTTAGTGTTCTGATCTTAGTTAATAAAATCCATTTCTTATATACACGATTGAATCAGTGTCTATATGATATAACAATTCCTAAAACATCTGTTATTCCTAACATCTGTTATGTTATCTAATATTACACCATCAAACCAGTTCGTCGCCTTTATATTACATAACTGGACACCTGCAACCACGGACTCGATAAACTGCGATTAGGCCTAAAATCTTAAGTCATTTCCCGCGCGAAGCGAGACTGATAATTTTAGGCGCGAAAATAATAGCAGACGATTATGCATAAAACAAATATATATATATATTACAATGGTAAACACTTGGCCATATATAGAAACAGTTTAATGTATTTATATAATACATTACTATTTATATATAACAATAATAAACATTTCGTGCAAATAATTGTGGTTTTGCACACATATAACAAACATAGAATATAGTTTACATATTAAAAAGTACATTGCCACTCAATTCAGAGTTACAAGAGACTATGCATATATACATCATTCATCTATAACATATTGCACTACTATAGTATATACATGTACATGTGATAACTACATGTGTGAGATAAAGCTGAAAAGCAGTCGCTAATTGAAATTTAAAATCTTATTAAGATGTAATGGAATGAAAAATACTGAACGCAAAATAAGCACTAATGTTGTTAGAACTTGTGGCCCAACCCATTTGCTAATTATGTATTTTGTAATTTGTTTGTAATTGTTGCATACATACAGCAATACAATATCATCAAATCAAATGAAAACATACTTTAAACTGGGCCACGGAACCCTGTTACATACACGGAACCCTGTTACATACACGGAACCCTGTTACATACACGGAACCCTGTTACATACACGGAACCCTGTTACATACACTGAACCCTGTTACATACACGGAACCCTGTTACATACACGGAACCCTGTTACATACACGGAACCCTGTTACATACACTGAACCCTGTTACATACACTGAACCCTGTTACATACACGGAACCCTGTTACATACACTAGATGTTCGTCTAACAGGTCCATTGATGATCTGTACCGGAATCCTTATCAAATCAAATGAAAACATACTTTAAACTGGGCCACGGAACCCTGTTACATACACTAGATGTTCGTCTAACAGGTCCATTGATGATCTGTACCGGAATCCTTATCAAATTAAGAAAACATTTTACCGGTAGTAATATGGGTAACTGCAATAAAAGCCCTACATACTAGGCAAACAGATTTCCCATTGGTACCTTCTATTGCTAATCTATCCTGAATAATACATTTTGATTGGCATGCATCACCTAAACTGGACACTTATGTCTGTCGGAGAGGTACTTAATTTTGATATATCGAATAAAACAATGCATAGCAAAGTTGTGCCTGCTGGGTCCCGTTTTGTATACTGTAGAAGACTATTTATTCGCGAGATTTTATATTTCGCTAATTTTTCGATATCTAAGTTGATGGCGAATTCATGATTCTCGTGGAATAATAATAATAATAATAATAATAAAGACTTTATTTAACGAGAGTACTCATTTAACAAAAGTTAATCTACCATGAGGCCCTCAACATATATACAATCAAATGCAATCAAAAGATAGCACTATAAGTGAGAACTGCACATTGGAATAACATAGTAATGTAAAAGCTGAAAAATAGAGAAACTATATTTAATATGTAATGCAATATGATGATATATGGAATTGGCTAGCAGAGTAGAAAATGGGAATGAGACAATTAATGATACTAGATCTATCTAACAATATGCAGATTTGACTTGTAGTGGTATCTTCAAAATATGTATGAAATCAACTTAAGGACAGCAATTTTCCGATTCTAATAAATATAGCAATGTCAATACACGTTTATAATAACAGTAGAAGTACGCGACTAGTTTGAATTGTTATAGTTCCACCTTAAGTAGAGAATTTTGAACTGTTGGATAGTTGGAGCATTTTGAACTGATTGAGGCAATGAATTCCAAATAGATGATCCTGAAAATTCAAATGTATTACGAAATAATTCACAATTTGGTCTTGGTATAAATAATGCGTTATTATATGAGTAATATTCGTAAATATGTACATTTTATCAATTTTGTTAGTCAATACAATTATAAGCGATCTACGTAAACGGTCACCTTCATTTTTCGCGATACATCACGGATGCGCGAATTCAAAACTCCGTGAATTAACTGAAACTGTTCCAAAGCGTGAAAATCGCGAATTAAAGTGTTCGCGAAATTATAGTATTTTACAGTAAGTTATTGATTAGATTAGAGATTATACGCGAAATAAGTGCACAACAGTGTTCTATGCGTTTAAAAAAATAGCGAACACATAGTGTTAGTGGTTAAAGCCCATTATGTGTTTACTTAGAATGTGCTGCACACCAAGATATTGTAAGGAGCGGATGCTTAGATATTGTAAGGAGCGGATGATTAGATATTGTAAGGAGCGGATGATTAGATATTGTAAGGAGCGGATGATTAGATATTGTAAGGAGCGGATGATTAGATATTGTAAGGAGCGGATGATTAGATATTGTAAGGAGCGGATGATTAGATATTGTAAGGAGCGGATGCTTAGATATTGTAAGGAGCGGGTGGTTAGATATTGTAAGGAGCGGATGGTTAGATATTGTAAGGAGCGGATGCTTAGATATTGTAAGGAGCGGATGCTTAGATATTGTAAGGAGCGGATGCTTAGATATTGTAAGGAGCGGATGCTTAGATATTGTAAGGAGCGGATGGTTAGATATTGTAAGGAGCGGATGCTTAGATATTGTAAGGAGCGGATGATTAGATATTGTAAGGAGCGGATGATTAGATATTGTAAGGAGCGGGTGATTAGATATTGTAAGGAGCGGATGATTAGATATTGTAAGGAGCGGGTGATTAGATATTGTAAGGAGCGGATGATTAGATATTGTAAGGAGCGGGTGATTAGATATTGTAAGGAGCGGATGGTTAGATATTGTAAGGAGCGGATGATTAGATATTGTAAGGAGCGGATGATTAGATATTGTAAGGAGCGGATGATTAGATATTGTAAGGAGCGGATGGTTAGATATTGTAAGGAGCGGATGATTAGATATTGTAAGGAGCGGATGATTAGATATTGTAAGGAGCGGATGGTTAGATATTGTAAGGAGCGGATGATTAGATATTGTAAGGAGCGGATGGTTAGATATTGTAAGGAGCGGATGGTTAGATATTGTAAGGAGCGGATGGTTAGATATTGTAAGGAGCGGATGGTTAGATATTGTAAGGAGCGGATGGTTAGATATTGTAAGGAGCGGATGGTTAGATATTGTAAGGAGCGGATGATTAGATATTGTAAGGAGCGGATGATTAGATATTGTAAGGAGCGGATGATTAGATATTGTAAGGAGCGGATGATTAGATATTGTAAGGAGCGGATGATTAGATATTGTAAGGAGCGGATGATTAGATATTGTAAGGAGCGGATGATTAGATATTGTAAGGAGCGGATGATTAGATATTGTAAGGAGCGGATGATTAGATATTGTAAGGAGCGGATGCTTAGATATTGTAAGGAGCGGGTGGTTAGATATTGTAAGGAGGGATGTTGATATTGTAAGGAGCGGATGCTTAGATATTGTAAGGAGCGGATGCTTAGATATTGTAAGGAGCGGATGCTTAGATATTGTAAGGAGCGGATGGTTAGATATTGTAAGGAGCGGATGCTTAGATATTGTAAGGAGCGGATGATTAGATATTGTAAGGAGCGGATGATTAGATATTGTAAGGAGCGGGTGATTAGATATTGTAAGGAGCGGATGATTAGATATTGTAAGGAGCGGGTGATTAGATATTGTAAGGAGCGGATGATTAGATATTGTAAGGAGCGGGTGATTAGATATTGTAAGGAGCGGATGGTTAGATATTGTAAGGAGCGGATGATTAGATATTGTAAGGAGCGGATGATTAGATATTGTAAGGAGCGGATGATTAGATATTGTAAGGAGCGGATGGTTAGATATTGTAAGGAGCGGATGATTAGATATTGTAAGGAGCGGATGATTAGATATTGTAAGGAGCGGATGGTTAGATATTGTAAGGAGCGGATGATTAGATATTGTAAGGAGCGGATGGTTAGATATTGTAAGGAGCGGATGGTTAGATATTGTAAGGAGCGGATGGTTAGATATTGTAAGGAGCGGATGGTTAGATATTGTAAGGAGCGGATGATTAGATATTGTAAGGAGCGGATGATTAGATATTGTAAGGAGCGGATGATTAGATATTGTAAGGAGCGGATGATTAGATATTGTAAGGAGCGGATGATTAGATATTGTAAGGAGCGGATGATTAGATATTGTAAGGAGCGGATGATTAGATATTGTAAGGAGCGGATGGTTAGATATTGTAAGGAGCGGATGATTAGATATTGTAAGGAGCGGATGATTAGATATTGTAAGGAGCGGATGATTAGATATTGTAAGGAGCGGATGATTAGATATTGTAAGGAGCGGATGATTAGATATTGTAAGGAGCGGATGATTAGATATTGTAAGGAGCGGATGATTAGATATTGTAAGGAGCGGATGGTTAGATATTGTAAGGAGCGGATGATTAGATATTGTAAGGAGCGGATGGTTAGATATTGTAAGGAGCGGATGGTTAGATATTGTAAGGAGCGGATGATTAGATATTGTAAGGAGCGGATGGTTAGATATTGTAAGGAGCGGATGATTAGATATTGTAAGGAGCGGATGATTAGATATTGTAAGGAGCGGATGATTAGATATTGTAAGGAGTGGATGATTAGGTATTGTAAGGAGTGGATGATTAGATATTGTAAGGAGCGGATGATTAGATATTGTAAGGAGCTGATGGTTAGATATTGTAAGGAGCGGATGATTAGATATTGTAAGGAGCGAATGATTAGATATTGTAAGGAGTGGATGATTAGATATTGTAAGGAGCAGATGATTAGATATTGTAAGGAGTGGATGATTAGATATTGTAAGGAGCGAATGATTAGATATTGTAAGGAGTGGATGATTAGATATTGCAAGGAGCAGATGATTAGATATTGTAAGGAGTGGATGATTAGATATTGCAAGGAGCGGATGATTAGATATTGTAAGGAGCGGATGATTAGATATTGTAAGGAGCGGATGATTAGATATTGTAAGGAGCGGATGATTAGGTATTGTAAGGAGCGGATGATTAGGTATTGTAAGGAGCGGATGATTAGATATTGTAAGGAGTGGATGATTAGATATTGCAAGGAGCGGATGATTAGATATTGTAAGGAGCGGATGATTAGATATTGTAAGGAGTGGATGATTAGATATTGTAAGGAGCAGGTGAATAGCTATTGTAAGGAGCGGATGATTAGATATTGTAAGGAGGGGTTGTGGTGTGTTTGTAAGGAGCGGATGATTAGATATTGTAAGGAGCGGATGGTTAGATATGTAAGGAGCGGATGTTAGATATTGTAAGGAGCGGATGATTAGATATTGTAAGGAGCGGATGCTTAGATATTGTAAGGAGCGGATGATTAGATATTGTAAGGAGCGGATGATTAGATATTGTAAGGAGCGGATGCTTAGATATTGTAAGGAGCGGATGCTTAGATATTGTAAGGAGCGGATGATTAGATATTGTAAGGAGCGGATGCTTAGATATTGTAAGGAGCGGATGATTAGATATTGTAAGGAGCGGATGATTAGATATTGTAAGGAGCGGATGCTTAGATATTGTAAGGAGCGGATGCTTAGATATTGTAAGGAGCGGATGATTAGATATTGTAAGGAGCGGATGCTTAGATATTGTAAGGAGCGGATGATTAGATATTGTAAGGAGCGGATGATTAGATATTGTAAGGAGCGGATGCTTAGATATTGTAAGGAGCGGATGATTAGATATTGTAAGGAGCGGATGATTAGATATTGTAAGGAGCGGATGATTAGATATTGTAAGGAGCGGATGCTTAGATATTGTAAGGAGCGGATGGTTAGATATTGTAAGGAGCGGATGATTAGATATTGTAAGGAGCGGATGGTTAGATATTGTAAGGAGCGGATGGTTAGATATTGTAAGGAGCGGATGATTAGATATTGTAAGGAGCGGATGATTAGATATTGTAAGGAGCGGATGGTTAGATATTGTAAGGAGCGGATGATTAGATATTGTAAGGAGCGGATGGTTAGATATTGTAAGGAGCGGATGGTTAGATATTGTAAGGAGCGGATGGTTAGATATTGTAAGGAGCGGATGGTTAGATATTGTAAGGAGCGGATGATTAGATATTGTAAGGAGCGGATGGTTAGATATTGTAAGGAGCGGATGGTTAGATATTGTAAGGAGCGGATGTTGTTTTAGATATTGTAAGGAGCGGATGTTAGATATTGTAAGGAGCGGATGGTTAGATTTGTAAGGAGCGGATGGTTAGATATTGTAAGGAGCGGATGATTAGATATTGTAAGGAGCGGATGGTTAGATATTGTAAGGAGCGGATGATTAGATATTGTAAGGAGCGGATGATTAGATATTGTAAGGAGCGGATGATTAGATATTGTAAGGAGCGGATGGTTAGATATTGTAAGGAGCGGATGATTAGATATTGTAAGGAGCGGATGATTAGATATTGTAAGGAGCGGATGATTAGATATTGTAAGGAGCGGATGATTAGATATTGTAAGGAGCGGATGATTAGATATTGTAAGGAGCGGATGATTAGATATTGTAAGGAGCGGATGATTAGATATTGTAAGGAGCGGGGGATGATTAGATATTGTAAGGAGCGGATGATTAGATATTGTAAGGAGCGGATGATTAGATATTGTAAGGAGCGGATGGTTAGATATTGTAAGGAGCGGATGATTAGATATGTAAGGAGCGGATGGTTAGATATTGTAAGGAGCGGATGATTAGATATTGTAAGGAGCGGATGGTTAGATATTGTAAGGAGCGGATGGTTAGATATTGTAAGGAGTGGATGGTTAGATATTGTAAGGAGCGGATGATTAGATATTGTAAGGAGCGGATGGTAGATATTGTAAGGAGCGATGTTAGATATGTAAGGAGGGTGTTGTTTGTGGGGGTGTTAGATATTGTAAGGAGCGGATGATTAGATATTGTAAGGAGCGGATGGTTAGATATTGTAAGGAGCGGATGGTTAGATATTGTAAGGAGCGGATGGTTAGATATTGTAAGGAGCGGATGATTAGATATTGTAAGGAGCGGATGGTTAGATATTGTAAGGAGCGGATGATTAGATATTGTAAGGAGCGGTGTGGTTGTTTGTGGGGGTGTTGTTTGTGGGGGTGTTAGATATTGTAAGGAGCGGATGGTTAGATATTGTAAGGAGCGGATGATTAGATATTGTAAGGAGCGGATGGTTAGATATTGTAAGGAGCGGATGATTAGATATTGTAAGGAGCGGATGGTTAGATATTGTAAGGAGCGGATGGTTAGATATTGTAAGGAGCGGTGATTAGATATTGTAAGGAGCGGATGGTTTGTAAGGAGCGGATGGTTAGATATTGTAAGGAGCGGATGGTTAGATATTGTAAGGAGCGGATGGTTAGATATTGTAAGGAGCGGATGATTAGATATTGTAAGGAGCGGATGGTTAGATATTGTAAGGAGCGGATGGTTAGATATTGTAAGGAGTGAACGGTTAGATATTGTAAGGAGCGGATGATTAGATATTGTAAGGAGCGGATGGTTAGATATTGTAAGGAGCGGATGATTAGATATTGTAAGGAGCGGATGGTTAGATATTGTAAGGAGCGGATGGTTAGATATTGTAAGGAGCGGATGATTAGATATTGTAAGGAGCGGATGGTTAGATATTGTAAGGAGCGGATGGTTAGATATTGTAAGGAGCGGATGGTTAGATATTGTAAGGAGCGGATGGTTAGATATTGTAAGGAGCGGATGATTAGATATTGTAAGGAGCGGATGGTTAGATATTGTAAGGAGCGGATGATTAGATATTGTAAGGAGCGGTGTTAGATATTGTAAGGAGCGGATGGTTAGATATTGTAAGGAGCGGATGATTAGATATTGTAAGGAGCGGATGGTTAGATATTGTAAGGAGCGGATGGTTAGATATTGTAAGGAGCGGATGGTTAGATATTGTAAGGAGCGGATGATTAGATATTGTAAGGAGCGGATGATTAGATATTGTAAGGAGCGGATGTTAGATATTGTAAGGAGCGGATGATTAGATATTGTAAGGAGCGGATGGTTAGATATTGTAAGGAGCGGATGATTAGATATTGTAAGGAGCGGGTGGTTAGATATTGTAAGGAGCGGATGGTTAGATATTGTAAGGAGCGGATGATTAGATATTGTAAGGAGCGGTGGTTAGATATGTAAGGAGCGGATGGTTAGATATTGTAAGGAGCGGATGGTTAGATATTGTAAGGAGCGGATGGTTAGATATTGTAAGGAGCGGGTGATTAGATATTGTAAGGAGCGGATGGTTAGATATTGTAAGGAGCGGGTGGTTAGATATTGTAAGGAGCGGATGGTTAGATATTGTAAGGAGCGGATGATTAGATATTGTAAGGAGCGGATGGTTAGATATTGTAAGGAGCGGATGATTAGATATTGTAAGGAGCGGATGGTTAGATATTGTAAGGAGCGGATGATTAGATATTGTAAGGAGCGGATGGTTAGATATTGTAAGGAGCGGATGGTTAGATATTGTAAGGAGCGGATGATTAGATATATATTGTGATTATTGTCTTATAGTTTCATTTTTCAATAATAAATTATTACTGTAAAAAGCAAGATCTGGAAAAATATGTCCACAAATGAACCTGCTTTATAGATATTTAAAAATAACCCCAATAACCCTGTAAAATTGTGGATTACCAAACTAACTTTATGATCAATTTGCATATGACGCTGGACTGGTAATCCAGGGATCACAGGTTCGATCCCCCCGTCTGACCCTAATAAAATGAACAGTCTTTCAGATGGGACTTTCAACCGAGGTCTCGTGCAAGTGCTGTCCACCGTGCACGTAAAAGAACCAGAGGCGACTCTGGAATGGGTCTCTGTCTGTATCATTGCACTATGCTCCAAAAACCTAAATTGACTAATCTCTTCAGGAGGCGTCGCTCATATGGGCAACCGGTAGCGTCGATAAATAAACGTAAAACACACACACACATTTGCATATGAACTATAATAATATGTTTTCCAACTGAAGAAAAAAATCCCGCATACAGAGTCTTTTAAAGTCCGTTTGGCGTTTGCATAGAATGTGTTGTATACTGAGATAGTATAGAAGATGGGATATTAGAAATCGGAAACACTCATATATTATTATTGGTCAATTAAATCATGTTTATTCAGATTTAAAGATTTGGCCTTATTATGAAATCATATTTATATTTGTAATTTACCTCCCTTTATCGATACAAAATCAGCATTAAGCTTCGTAAATGGTGATTTACTAAAGCTACGACTACGGTTGATTTTAATTTACATTTGCACTAGTGTGCATCTTTGTTGATTTTGCATATTATACGTGACGTGGTATGAAGTGATTATGCAAATCATTTGCTCAGGTAATGGTGGAAGCATGACTTCGCCATTCCTTTGAAAATAGCACAGGCGCTTGCTTGGAATGGCCTAAAAATGTATGTATAATTATTGTCAAGCCTATAGTGCATCATAGTGTTCTTAAATAACAAAAATGTTGTGGTTTTAACCCCATTCAACACCAAGTAACTGACAAGGACTGGTCCTTGATATTTTTAGACCAATAAATTAATAAGAAAATTACAATTGGACCAGTTTATTTATCAAAATGGGTAATTTTGTCTAAAAATAGTAATATTACTGGCAAAAAGTGCAGATCCTGATGAGACAACTCGTGACTGAGCCGGCTCATCTGCATCTACACTTTGTGTAAGCCTATTTAGAGGTCTGTGGTGTTGAAAGGGTTAAACCCGAACATATTTGTCCAGACCGCAAGCATCTGTGTACATTAGTAGTGTGTGCTATTATTATACGTCTCAGTGCGCGTATTACTGTCATGTTGTGTTCTATTGATTAGATAATACATTGTATTAGATTGCTCTATGTACATGTATAGAACCATAACAATCGTATAACCGATACATAATTAGCAAATGGGTTGGGCCACAATTTCTGACAGTTTATACACATTTATTTTAGCTCGATTGCGAAACAAGTTCTTTCAACTTATATTAATCACTCTCGAGTCCTCATTCCTGGTGGAATCCATCGTCATGAAGGAGAGAAGATGTAATGTGGAATTTAAATGCGAACATTAGTGATTGGCCCTCCCCATAGAAACGATTTGAACACTATAGAATGACAGAGGCATTATTAAGCAATCAAAAGCTTAAACATGTATAATTATATGTTATATAGTATGATTATATGTAGTATTAGTCTTTGACTTTCTCAAAGAAAGGTACTAGTGTGCATAATCCACTGTCCAGTTTCCGAAGATGTGTACCCCAAGACTCAAGCAAAAGTGATAACGAGAAAGGATTAAGGATTAGGGAGTTGCTAAATCTATTTGTGTTCTATTTGCGGTAACATTTCATTAGAAAAAGTGCTTCGAATTACAGACATAGTATTGTTACATGCAATATGTTGTTATTTTTGCGTGACAATAAACATTACCCGGAAGCACACACACATATAATCGGCTGTCCGATTAGCGCAGTGGTTAGCGAGCTCGCTTCTCATCAATGCAACCCGTGTTCGATCCTCGGACCGGGAAGTATGTGAGATGGTACGGTGGGCGCTAGATCGGACAGGTGGGTTTTCTCCGGGTACTTCGGTTTTCTCTCACACGAATGACCACATTTACGCTTTCATCCGCGCCAACGAGAGTGCTTAATATAAGTTGTTAAAACTTGCTTCGCAATCGTTGTAAAATAAATAAAGTTTAAACTAGTAGTCGAAAAAGCTTCTCAAAGAGATACGACACGGAGTTTTAATTTAAAACGAGGCTGTCTCAACTTGTCTGTGGGAGACAACTCTGGCCAACCTCTCACAGCAAAGTGGGGAATGTCGCAAAGAAAGAGCAAGCTGTTGACATTTCTTTAAATAACGAATGAATCGTGGGCTAATCTTTTCCATCTGGGCATGAGCTACACTGGACGTGTTTAATGTGTTTTCTTACGGAGGTTGGTGCACAAAGTGCTGGCTAACTGATGGAGCCTGCCCAGGAAAGGTGTTGTCAGGTAAACTATCAGTCGCTCATAGTAGTTCATACAGATGGATCGGTAGTTCAGTGGTTAACACGTTGGACTGGTAATCCAGGAATCTCAGGTTCGATCCCCCGTCTGACCCAAATGAAATTAACAGTATTTCACATGGGACTTTAAACCGAGGTCTCGTGTCGGTGCTTTACACCGTACACGTAAAAAAAATCCAGAGTAGACTATTGAATGGGTCTCTGTCTGTATCATTGCACTATCACCCACACATCTAAAATGAAGAATCTCTTCAGGAGGTGTCGCTCATATTGGGCAACCGGTAGCGACGATAAATGAACGTAATACACACACAAATATACCCCTATGGCAATTATTGACCCACAATTCATTACTTATATTTACATTAATTATTCGTTTCCGTGGAACAAAGAAACCGAATATACTTTGTATTTAAAATTGGAATACCCTTGGAACAGCGTACGCTGTATGAAACGCCTATATACCCAATGGAACGCTGCCCATCAATACGAATGCGCATGCCCGTAACATCGAAGGAGCATGTCCGTAACATCGAATGCGCATGCCCGTAACATCGAATGCGCATGCCCGTAACATCGAATACGCATGCCCGTAACTTCGAATGCGCATGTCCGCTGCATATCATTAGCTAGGAAATTCACACGAACATAAATATGAACAGGAAATATACCTTCATCGAAGCAAGTGCAATATATTTAGCGATGAAAATATATAATTCTAACATGGTTCGGCATTTTGTCTTTATACGCAAAGAAGTTTTCTTACGGAGGTTGGTGCACAAAGTGCTGGCTAACCGATGGAGCCTGCCCAGGAAAGGTGTTGTCAGGTAAACTATCAGTCGCTCATAGTAGTTCATACAGACGGATCGGTAGTTCAGTGGTTAACACGTTGGACTGGTAATCCAGGAATCTCAGGTTCGATCCCCCGTCTGACCCAAATGAAATTAACAGTATTTCACATGGGACTTTAAACCGAGGTCTCGTGTCGGTGCTTTACACCGTACACGTAAAAAAAATCCAGAGTAGACTATTGAATGGGTCTCTGTCTGTATCATTGCACTATCACCCACACATCTAAAATGAAGAATCTCTTCAGGAGGTGTCGCTCATATTGGGCAACCGGTAGCGACGATAAATGAACGTAATACACACACACATATACCCCTATGGCAATTATTGACCCACAATTCATTACTTATATTTACATTAATTATTCGTTTCCGTGGAACAAAGAAACCGAATATACTTTGTATTTAAAATTGGAATACCCTTGGAACAGCGTACGCTGTATGAAACGCCTATATACCCAATGGAACGCTGCCCATCAATACGAATGCGCATGCCCGTAACATCGAAGGAGCATGTCCGTAACATCAGAATGCGCATGCCCGTAACATCGAATGCGCATGCCCGTAACATCGAATGCGCATGCCCGTAACTTCGAATGCGCATGTCCGCTGCATATCATTAGCTAGGAAATTCACACGAACATAAATATGAACAGGAAATATACCTTCATCGAAGCAAGTGCAATATATTTAGCGATGAAAATATATAATTCTAACATGGTTAGGCATTTTGTCTTTATACGCAAAGAAGGAATTTACCGTGTTTAAATCGCATGTTCCGTGACCCAGCGGTTAAAACTGAGGTCGATGGCTTCAAATCACTGTAGATTCGAATACCACTGGGAGTGTCGAATTCTTTCATGTAAGGAAGTTATCCCGTTGGTTAGTGAAAGGTCGATGGTTCTACTCGGGTGCCATGTGTGTGCCTGAGATATTGCTGATGATGATTGAACGAACAAACAATTAATTTAATTGTACAGACGGATCTGTAGTCCAGTGGTAACACGCTGGACTGGTAATCCAGGGATCACAGGTTCGATCCCCCGTCTGACCGTAATAAAATTAAAAGTATTTCAGATGGGACGTTTAACCGAGGTCTCGTGTCGGTGCTTTACACTGTGCACGTAAAAGAACCAGGGGAGACTCTGGAGTGGGTCTCTGTCTGTATCATTGCACTATCCTCCAAAAATATCAAATGATTAATCTCTTCAGAAGACGTCGCTCATATGGGCAACCGGTAGCGACGATAAATAAACGTAAAACCTACCATTTAATTTATACAGTCAAACCGGTATTAGTGGTCACCTCCATTAAGCAGCTAACCTGTATTAAGCATCCTATTTCCAGATTTCCAATATAATGTTTCATTATACATTTCACCTCTATTAAACAACCACATGTACTAAGCAGCCATTTTCTGTGATTCCCTTGGCTGGCTGCTTAAGAAGACATTGGTCGGAGGTTATAAACGTTTATCAGATCTCAAACTCCAGCTCAAGTGATCTTATTGGTTGATTCTGAGTGTTACTATCAGCTGAACCAATCAGGCTGAGACTGAGTTTTGAGATTGGAGAAAAGGTTTATAATCTCCAGCCCTGGTTGAACTGAGTGCCGCCAGACGTTTGGTGGGAAGTATATTTCTGCGTATAAAGGATAATCATGAAATATGGACAATTGAGCTGAATGTGTTCTCTGAAAGCCGTTCGCCTCTGCAACACGTCTGTATCCATGTATGAATTAGTGTTCGTTAGTCTGGATATTTCCCTATTGTTCAAATTTTCTTAGGCACAATTATTTAAATTAGTGGTGAGTCACTGAAACAATATGGTAAATTGTTACATTAATCTTGCATATTGTATGTCCAACGCTAGTAGAGTTATCGACATAATACACGACGATTTATATTTCATTTTCGTGACGGTTGGGGTTAGGCCCCCTGGCGACTCTCCAGTATTTATTGATGGATGAATATCACTGGAGCCACTCCGAGTAATATACTAGTGGACATAGAAAACGTACACTTCGGATAATTATGTTTTTTAACTTTTTACAGGAAAAACAATAACTATATAAATGCATAGTTTTAAACATTTTGGAATATTTATAGTTGTTCGGTTTGTGTTTTGTAATAAAGATGTAATATATCTTTGATGGAATCCTTCGTACTTCGTTTTCATGTAATAATAATCATATACTGTAGGTGTGCGCTTTCTATGTTCTCTAGTATATTGAAACCACGGATAGAACGGCCTACAAGCGGTCTGCGTTTTCTATGTCCTCTAGCATATTGAAACCACGGATAGAACCGCCTGCAGGCGGTGTGCGTCTTCTATGTCCTCTAGCATATTGAAACCACGGATAGAATCGCCCACAAGCGGTCTGCGTGTTCTATGTCCTCTAGTATATTGAAACCACGGATAGAATCGCCCACAAGCGGTGTGCGCTTTCTATGTCCTCTAGTATATTGAAACCACGGATAGAACCGCCCGCAAGCGGTGTGCGCTTTCTATGTTCTCTAGTATATTGAAACCACGGATAGAACCGCCCGCAAGCGGTCTGCGTTTTCTATGTTCTCTAGTATATTGAAACCACGGATAGAACCGCCCGCAAGCGGTGTGCGGGATAGCTTCCTCATATGAAAGAATAAGCCTCCAGTGGGATTCGAACCTGCTGGGGTGAGGGGCAAGTTATTTGAAGTCAACGACCGTAACCACGTGGCCACATAGGCTTCTTCTTTGTGTAGTTAGTTAATATTTATGTACAAAATCTGAAATAAAATTTTAAAATGGCTGTTTATTTGCGTAACACAATCAACATGATAGGGAGACGAATTTAATTATTTTAATAATTCTTTTTAATTTAAAGTTTTCTTTCGTTCTAATCCTTTTCAATCTACTGCTTCTTAATTATATGTAAATGTTCATTTTCTTGATTACATGTTGAAATACATCATATTTGTGCTGTTAAAGTGGGTGGAGGCCACAGGCCAAAACAAACAAAACAGTACCACTAAACGAACCACAGGTTGATTTTATTCCTTGTATTTTCTGAACGTTTCAATCGACTGTAAATGAATATAAATGGTACACAAATAATTGTGTTACGTCTGCATTTATATAATTTCGTTTCGATTAATTGAACAACGACGTCACTAATGCATCGCAATATTTCTATTTTCCCATCTCCAAACTTGACTCTTCTCTCTCCTATGCTCTTTATTATTTATTTATCAATCCGTGTCACAACTTCTGTTAATTAATTACATGTATACTCATATGTCATGTAAATGATCTGACTTAATAAAGAATAATTGAAAATTGATTGATAGCGTTATAGAAACGCTTTCGATTTGTTTAGTTTATACACATTTAATTTAGCTCGATTGCAAAACAAGTTCTTACAATATTAGTTAAATAGCTCTCGATACCATATTCCTGATGAAATCCATCGCCATGACGGGAGAGAAGAGTCGATGTGGAATTTAAAGCGACATTACAACGCAAAAAACAAATAAAATGCATTATTCATGTATAAATGCATTGCTACTACACATTCTTCCGAATACATTCGAATCTAACATTGAATCAATAAACAGTGTTTTTGTGGTCTACACACTTTCGAAATTAAAAGTAGGGGATCATATAACGGTCATCCATGCGAATTGACGTTTGTTTGTCATCGGAGTCAGTACGAAACGCATGATACTGTCGTTTAGAGATAACATAACTAAGATTAGTCTACAAATACATATGCATAGGCACATATGTGAGATATAACGGCGTATAGGACGTTTGTTTATTTGTATACTCAGTTTTTGAGGCAAATATTTTGAACAAAAATTATACCATATAATAGGAAAATACATTGAGCAGAAATTTGCATTTTCACTGATATATTGTCGCTTTAAGTGCCTTGCGTAATGGCACAGTCGTAATGGATACAGCGGTGCGAGAACTCCAGGCCTTTCCTAATGGCACACTCGTAATGGATACAGCGGTGCGAGAACTCCAGGCCTTTCCTAATGGCACACTCGTAATGGATACAGCGGTGCGAGAACTCCAGGCCTTTCCTAATGGCACACTCGTAATGGATACAGCGGTGCGAGAACTCCAGGCCTTTCCTAATGGCACACTCGTAATGGATACAGCGGTGCGAGAACTCCAGGCCTTTCCTAATGGCACACTCGTAATGGATACAGCGGTGCGAGAACTCCAGGCCTTTCCTAATGGCACACTCGTAATGGATACAGCGGTGCGAGAACTCCAGGCCTTTCCTAATGGCACACTCGTAATGGATACAGCGGTGCGAGAACTCCAGGCCTTGCCTAATGGCACACTCGTAATGGATACAGCGGTGCGAGAACTCCAGGCCTTGCCTAATGGCACACTCGTAATGGATACAGCGGTGCGAGAACTCCAGGCCTTTCACACCTAAAGCGAACACACTAATACTATGCTATCACGACTTCCATAAATCGATTTGTGACGTCAAACAGTAACTGTATACAACAAAGGCTATAAATAGTTCAAATAAATGTAGCAGACGATAATTGATTAATCTGTTTTGCTTAAAATATGTAACTGAAATTTCTAGAAATATGTCATGGACTTACATTAAAATTGTGACGTAGCAACACAATCCTAATGAAATTCCATGACACATTTGACTGTTATTTTCACCTCTAGTTTATTAGTTAATAATATTTTGTGTTTTTCCATTTGAAGAAATACAAACGCTTAAAGAGCCTTTTTTGGTTTAGTCTGCAAATCTTTTGGCGTTTACTATAGTTTTGCCTTCAATTTACCCAAGGGAATCTTTCAGCGGAGGAGGCTGTGAATAACAACCAGTAAACGGGCATGTAACGTTTTCACACGTAATTAATGTCTTCTTGAAATGGTACGAACACACGTTTATTTTGATTTACTCTATCCAGTCCTGCTATATTCCAATATTGGCAATAACACTCGATTTTGGACAGCTTATAGTCGCAATAACACATTCACAGGAATATCGGTAGATATCGATACGTTTGCGTTTATCCCCACTATGCGAGACCATTTGTAGGATAGTCAGTATAGTGACTGAAAATGTGTGTGTTTTTACGTTTATTTATCGTCGCTACCGGTTGTCCATATGAGCGACGCCTCCTGAAGAGATTAGTCATGTTAAATTTTTGGAGGATAGTGCAATGATACAGACACAGACCCATTCCAGAGTCTCATCTGGTTCTTTTACTTGCACGGTGTAAAGCACCGACACGAGACCTCGGGTTAAAGTCTCATCTGAAAGACTGTTAATTTTATTAGGGTCAAACGCGGGGATCGAACCTGCGATCATTGGATTACCAGTCCAGCGTGTTACCACTGGACTACATATCCGTCTGTTGCGTATATCTCCACTATGCGAGACCATTTGTAGGGTAGTCGGTAGAGTGTCTGCAAAGGACACTATTGTAAAATATAATATCAATCTCATATCTGACTTCTCGCCCCACCACACACTTCTCACCCCACCACACACTTCTCGCCCCACCACACACTTCTCGCCCCACCACACACTTCTCGCCCCATCACACACTTCTCGCCCCACCACACACTTCTCGCCCCACCACACACTTCTCGCCCCACCACACACTTCTCCCACACACTTCTCGCCCCACCACGCACTTCTCGCCCCACCACACACTTCGGAGAATGAGTTGGTGTTCTGCATTGTGATACACAAAATGGCCTCCTTGGAAAATAGCATTCTTTAACATATAGTGTAGATTTGCCTGGGTTCCAGTCTGTCTATTTTTCACTAATTTACTTCTGGCAAAATTGATATTATCAGAAACTCAACACGGCCCATTTAATGGTATCGGTGTTAAAATATATTTATATGACTGACCAGGCAAAATATAGCAATGCCTGTTCCCAGGCTAAGTGTACACTCAACCAAATTCCTAATCGGTCATTTAGTGATTTACAATATCTGGAGCACACTAATATAATATCAATATTCATATCATCTTTTTAATACATTATATTACATATCGTTATGCAATGAATTGCTGTATAATCAACTGGTATAAAATTCATTAAAACAATAAGAAATTGTGCAAATTGTATGATTATTAGTTGACTACAAATGTTATAAAACACAGGTGTCCGATTAGGAATTTGGTTGAATGTAGATATGCAAGTCCGAAAACTCATTTTCAATCTATATTAAATAAAACTTAATCATTGTCATCATGCAATTGTTAATGGAACTATGAATGTTGCATCATGAACTCGATATAATTGTTCATGGAAATATGAACGTTGCACCATGAACTCGATATAAGTGTTCATGGAACTATGAATGTTGCATCATGAACTCGATATAATTGTTCATGGAACTATGAATGTTGCATCATGAACTCGATATAATTGTTCATGGAACTATGAACGTTGCACCATGAACTCGATATAAGTGTTCATGGAACTATGAATGTTGCATCATGAACTCGATATAATTATTCATGGAACTATGAACATTGCACCATGAACTCGATATAAGTGTTCATGGAACTATGAACGTTGCAGCATGAACTCGATATAATTGTTCATGGAACTGTGAACGTTGCACCATGAACTCGATATAAATGATCATGGAACTATGAACGTTGCATCATGAACTCGATATAAGTGTTCATGGAACTATGAACGTTGCATCATGAACTCGATATAATTGTTCATGGAACTGTGAACGTTGCAGCATGAACTCTATATACATGTTCATGGAACTGTGAATGTTGCATCATGAACTCGATATAAATGTTCATGGAACTGTGAACGTTGCACCATGAACTCGATATAAATGATCATGGAACTATGAACGTTGCAGCATGAACTCGATATAAGTGTTCATGGAACTATGAACGTTGCAGCATGATCTCGATATAATTGTTCATGGATCTGTGAACGTTGCACCATGAACTCGATATAAATGTTCATGGAACTATGAACGTTGCAGCATGAACTCGATATAAGTGTTCATGGAACTATGAACGTTGCAGCAGTAACTCGATATAATTGTTCATGGAACAATGAACGTTGCAGCATGAACTCGATATAAGTGTTCATGGAACTATGAACGTTGCACCATGAACTCGATATAATTGTTCATGGAACTGTGAATGTTGCAGCATGAACTCGATATAATTGTTCATGGAACTATGAACGTTGCACCATGAACTCGATATAATTGTTCATGGAACTATGAACGTTGCACCATGAACTCGATATAATTGTTCATGGAACTGTGAATGTTGCATCATGAACTCGATATAAGTGTTCATGGAACTATGAACGTTGCATCGTGAACTCGATATAATTGTTCATGGAACTATGAACGTTGCACCATGAACTCGATATAAGAGTTCATGGAACTGTGAACATTGCACCATGAACTCGATATAAGTGTTCATGGAACTATGAACGTTGCACCATGAACTCGATATAATTGTTCATGGAACTGTGAACGTTGCATCATGAACTCGATATAAATGTTCATGGAACTATGAACGTTGCAGCATGAACTCGATATAAGTGTTCATAGAACTGTGAACGTTGCATCATGAACTCGATATAATTGTTCATGGAACTGAACGTTGCACCATGAACTCGATATAATTGTTCATGGAACTGAACGTTGTACCATGAACTCGATATAATTGTTCATGGAACTGTGAACGTTGCACCATGAACTCGAGATAATTGTTCATGGAACTATGAATGTTGCAGCATGGACTCGATATAATTGTTCATGGAACTATGAATGTTGCAGCATGAACTCGATATAAGTGTTCATGGAACTATGAATGTTGCAGCATGAACTCAATATAAGTGTTCATGGAACTATGAATGTTGCAACATGAACTCGATATAAGTGTTCATGGAACTATGAACGTTGCATCATGCACTCGATATAGGTGTTCATGGAACTATGAACGTTGCACCATGAACTCGATAACTTGTTCATTGAACTATGAACGTTGCAGCATGAACTCGATATAATTGTTCATGAACTATGAATGTTGCAGCATGAACTCGATATAAATGGTCATGGAACTGTGAATGTTGCAGCATGAACTCGATATAGGTGTTCATGAACTATGAACGTTGCATCATGAACTCGATATAAGTGTTCATGGAACTATGAACGTTGCAGCATGAACTCGATATAAGTGTTCATGGAACTATGAACGTTGCATCATGCACTCGATATAAGTGTTCATGGAAATATGAACGTTGCACCATGAACTCGATAACTTGTTCATTGAACTATGAACGTTGCAGCATGAACTCGATATAATTGTTCATGAACTATGAATGTTGCAGCATGAACTCGATATAAATGTTCATGGAACTGTGAATGTTGCAGCATGAACTCGATATAGGTGTTCATGAACTATGAACGTTGCATCATGAACTCGATATAAGTGTTCATGGAACTATGAACGTTGCAGCATGAACTCGATATCATTGTTCATGAACTATGAATGTTGCACCATGAACTCGATATAATTGTTCATGGAACTATGAATGTTGCACCATGAACTCGATATAAGTGTTCATGAACTATGAATCTTGCACCATGAACTCGATATAATTGTTCATGGAACTATGAATGTTGCACCATGAACTCGATATAAGTGTTCATGAACTATGAATCTTGCACCATGAACTCGATATAAATGTTCATGGAACTATGAACGTTGCACCATGAACTCGATATAAGTGTTCATGGAACTATGAACGTTGCACCATGAACTCGATATAAGTGTTCATGGAACTGAATGTTGAATCATGAACTCGATATCATTGTTCATGGAACTATGAATGTTGCAGCATGAATTCGATATAATTGTTCATGGAACTATGAACGTTGCACCATGAACTCGATATAAGTGTTCATGGAACTGTGAATGTTGCATCATGAACTCGATATCATTGTTCATGGAACTGTGAATGTTGCAGCATGAATTTGATATAAATGTTCATGGAACTGTGAACGTTGCACCATGAACTCGATATAAATGTTCATGGAACTATGAACGTTGCACCATGAACTCGATATAAATGTTCATGGAACTGTGAATGTTGCATCATGAACTCGATATAAATGTTCATGGAACTATGAACGTTGCAGCATGAATTCGATATAATTGTTCATGGAACTATGAACGTTGCACCATGAACTCGATATAATTGTTCATGAAACTATGAATGTTGCATCATGAACTCGATATAAATGATCATGGAACTATGAACGTTGCACCATGAACTCAATATAGTTGTTCATGTAACTGTGAACGTTGCACCATGAACTCGATATAGTTGTTCATGGAACTATGAATTGCATTTAGCAAATAACCATATTCTCAGAAGTTCTAAAACGACATAGCAAAAATAAAATGTCATGTATAAATGGATTACTACTACAAATTCTTCCGAATGCATTCGAACACTAACATTGAATCAATAAACAGTGTTTGTGTGGTCTACAAAGTTTTAAAAATGAAAGTAGACTTTCAAGTAGCAGTTGTTTTTATTTCGTCAAATACAAACACACATTATAACATATGAAGTAAGTCAAACATGACCCATGAGCAAATATGGTATACTAGTACAGTGTATTTCGGCGGTGGTCTTAATAGTTAAACAAGTACAACTTAATAATAATACTACTGTGTACGCTGGAACTATTAAACCTGAAAATATATTACATATTTCATGAATACGTAAATTGAGAAATATTTACGTATAACTAAGAATATGAATACCGAACCAGGACAAATTCACACCAGTAAATTCAAGCTACACTGGAAACAGCTAGTTTGTGTGTGTTTTACGTTTATTTATCGTCACTACCGGTTGCCCATATGAGCGAAGCCTCCTGAAGAGATTGGTCATTTTAGATGTTTGGAGGATAGTGCAATGATACACAGAGAGAGACCCATTCCAGAGTCTCCTCTGGTTCTTTTACGTGTACGGTGTACAGCACCGACACGATACCTCGGTTTAACGTCCCATCTGCAAGACTGTTAATTGTATTAGGGTCAGATGGGAGATCGAACCTGCGATCCCTGGAGTACCAGTCCAGCGTGTTAGGCACTGGACTACAGATCCGTCTGTTGTTAATATTTAATACTGAGCACATGCTTTTATAATCGATATACCTTGAAACTCTGGAACTACCGTTAAAGCAATTAATGAACAAACATCGCGGTAATTGTTATATTTTGTAATGTAATTTTATTATTTCTGTAACGCGAATACCTTTATGTATACAGACGGTTCTTGGGAGGCAGCATTATTCGATAATTGCAACAACAACAAAAGTAACGGGGAAAAAAGAAAAATAGATGTTTGCAGAGTTGAAACGGGAGTTTGAAGTGTGAATGTTTATGTTTTTTGATCATGATATCATCCATTTCCTTTGCTTGTACATGCAACGATATGGGGGGAAACGAATTACTGCGGTACCACTCACTACATAATACGAAGCGAGAAATTGTTTGCAATGTAGTATGACTGTAATCGGAAATGAATTTCACTTCTTAACGGTCTGCCTAAAATACTATGATTTACGTAGAACACATTTTTGGCCATTGGTCGATACTACAAACAATCGAAAATCTGATGAGCTTCACAAACGCAAAATTAATTCATAATTTATCAAAATATTTGCATTTCGCTTTTAAAGAAAGAGAACGATAAATTAACTAGAATTATATAAATGTACTAATCATTGTGCTTTTAAGAACAATACTGTATGTACTGTTATTTAAATAATTCTCTAAATTGTTTTTGCACGTTACACACATGTTAATTATGCTGGCTATTAATGTACAATATAATGCCTAATAATCATATATGTTATGCTATATAACCACCTAATCATCATATATGTTATGCTATATAACCACCTAATCATCATATATGTTATGTTATATAACCACCTAATCATCATATATGTTATGCTATATAACCACCTAATAATCATATATGCTATGCTATATAACCACCTAATCATCATATATGTTATGCTATATAACCACCTAATCATCATATATGTTATGCTATATAACCACCTAATAATCATATATGTTGTGCTATATAACCACCTAATCATCATATATGTTATGCTATATAACCACCTAATCATCATATATGCTGTGCTATAGAGTCATCCGCATTAAAACGCTATACCTGCAGATCAGGTTCGAATACGACAGTCATTAAGTGTATTTGTATATGAGTGTTTATTGACTTGTTGACAGCCAGTCTCGGAGCCAGAAGCACACATCCTGCCGACCGTGCGTACATTGTTGTATTATCGATAACTTCAGTATATGATAGTCTGTGACTTATCATAGGCAGACCGTTTGATAGTGTGCATGTTATATAAATGTATTCATGCGTAAATTACAGTATTCGAGAAATTGGACTTGACTTGCAAGCGGCATCAATTTTACTTCTGTATTCACAGCTTCGTCGACAATGCAGAGCGAGAGGGAGAGGTGAGGACGTCAGTTGTGGTACTTACAACACAAAATTGCTCAACAATTTATAACATTCTTGCACCGAGGAATAAAATTGCAACCGGAATTGTCTGTGGATAATGACCATTTATGACATTATTGCATCAATTAATAAATTGCAACCGGAAGTGCTTGTGGTGAACACTATGACATTGTTGCATTAAGACACTATTTACAACCGGAAGTGTTGGAAGTGAACAATGTGTGACATTCTTACTCCAAGGAATAACTTGCAACCGGAAGTGCTTTTGGTGAATTGAAACTCTATAACGGGACGTGTTTGTGGGGAACAATCTATGACATTCTTGCATTAAGAAGCAAATTACAACCGGAAGTGTTTGTAGTGAACAACAATTTAATAATATTTCTGTGCATTTGGGCACACTAGTGACGTCATTAATAGTCACGTCACCAAAACCGCCCGCCTGTACCATTACGTCAATCTAAATATCAGAAGCTTAAGCGACAGAACATTGATTTGTGAGAAAACGATTTCAGTAGGCGACACACTTTCCAAGTTTGGCTGATTTAACAGACAGGATGAATGCATCAACGTCTGTAGCTGTGCCACCGACATCGCCGTCCAGAACGAGTAGGAAGAGGAAAGGGGGACAACACACGAATGACTTAGAGGTAAGATGTTCCACATGTGCTTGAAGGCTAGCCTGGGTTTGCAGTCTGTCGGTTTTTCACTAATTTACTTCTGGCAAAATTGATATTATCAGAAACTCAATACGTCCCAATTAATGGTCTCGGTGTTAAAATATATTTATATGACTGACCAGGCAAAATATAACAACGCCTGTTCCCAGGCTAAGTGTACACTCAACCAAATTCCTAATCGGTCATTTAGTGTTTTACAATATTTGGAGCCCACTAATAACCATACAATATCAATATTCATATCATCTTTTTTAATACATTATGCTACACATCGTTATGCAATGAATTGCTGTATAATCAACTGGTATAAAATTCATTAAATAACAATAAGAACATATGCAGACTTGATCTGTAATCCAGTGGTAATACGCTGGACTGGTAATCCAGGGATCGCAGGTTCGATCCCCCGTCTGACCCTAATAAAATTAACAGTCTTTCAGATGGGACGTTAAACCGAGGTCTCGTGTCGGTGCTTTACACCGTGCACGTAAAAGAACCAGAGGAGACTCTGGAATGGGTCTCTGTCTGTATCATGCACTATCCTCCAAAATCTAAAATGACTAATATCTTCAGGAGGCGTCGCTCATATGGGCAACCGGTAGCGACGATAGATAAACGTAAAACAAACAAAACTAAGAACATTTGCAAATTGTATGATTATTAGTTGACTCCAAATGTGTAGATATGCAAGTCCGAAAACTCATTTTCATATTTATATGACTGACCAGGCAAAATATACCAACGTTCCCAGGCTACTTGAAGGCTTAAGATGACTAAAACAATTAACATAATTTACGATACACCCCTTATAAAGTTAGATATTAATCTTTAAAGTTCGATTTTAAAAAAGAGAGACCAAAACATTTTTTTCTCAACACACGAAACTGAAGTAGAATTCTTATTATATAATGATTGATGGCATTTCCAACTCCTGTGTGTGAATATTTTCAAACAAAATATAATAACTAAAATGTCACAAGTGAAATAAAAGATCAATCTTTCATGTTAAATTGGTTATACTAGAAATAATAGTTTTGTTATTGAAAACCTACCATCAATCATTATGTCATTATAGTTTTTAAGTTTAGTCTGACTTAGTTTTAGACATTCCTGTAGGTAAGAAGTTAGTCATACCAAAACACAGGGAAATACAGACTATCGTTGCAGTGAAATACGTATCCGTACCCGAAGTCAGAGGAAAATTTCAACCGAGGCAATCTAGTTGGGTCTGGGGGCATGTCCTCCCATAACATTGTTGGGGTATAGAAGCGATTTCCTGCGTTTTCTGATTTAATGAGTTTAGACGTATAATTATGACTTCAGCTCTCTAGCAGTCAACATTTTATACAGCAAAGGGATATTTATTTTTTGCATTAATTTATTTAAATTTTCATTTTATTTTTGGCTTTTGGAAATTTTAACCGAGGCAACTGCCTCAGTGTGCCTCAGTGTGGCTACGGGCCTGCATTACATAACTCATAACATAGGAGCTTTGAAATATTATCCATTTGGCAGCAACCTCCTCCAGCTATGAATTTGTTTAAACTATTGTATCAAGAATAGGTTTTAATACAGGAGAGGTTGGTCGTCCTATTGAATATAGGTGCACAGTATTTGGTGCATTATGGATAAAACATGTGCGTATAATGAACTACCATGTACAGTCTACATCCGATATGTCAAAGTCGGCTATGTCGAATTATCCGGTTATCTCGAAGTCGGATCAAAGTCCCGTTTCAGACACTATCATTTTATATATAACTGACTCCGTTTATATCGAATTTCGATAAGTCGAACTTCGGTTATGTCGAAGTATTTTGCTCGGTCCGACGGAATTCGACATAGCGGATGTAAATTGTACTAAGAAATATGGGTGAATTATATCACCTACGTTTACTGATTACCATCCGTTTGTTCGTTGTGACAGTATGATACGTATTCCTTAGCAGCACTATATGAGATGGTAGGCTAATTGACAGAACATCAGTCGTGTTATGCTTCAATGAACAAAACGCTCACTACGTCACACAACCGGTGAATCACTGGCATTAGCAACGATTAGATAGTAGCTGTTGCGGTTACGATTTAGCCTGGGTTTCAGTCTGTCCATTTTTCACTTTTTAACTTCTAGCCAAATGACATTGTTGATATGTTCAGAAACTCAATACGACCCAATTAATAGTCTCGGTGTTAAAATATATTTATTTGACTGACCAGGCAAAATATATCGACGTCTGTTCCAGGCTAGTTACGATTGTGCTCCTGGCTAATGCACTTAATGCCACATTGCCCCTCCCGGAGCTTATGATAATGAGATATATCTGTGATTTTCTATTATCTCCCTTGGCAGATACACTCTGATTTATTCCAAAATGTGAATAGGTCCTTTTAGTTAGAATCCTTTGTTTTTACTGTTGTTCCATAACCAGGTGTTGCGGTATGATAAATGTGGTTACATAATTAACTGATAACATTGTTTTACAAATAAGTACCCATTGCATATACTGTAGGAGATATATCGAGATATAGTAATTTAATACTCAGCGTTCTTATTTTATTAGTTCTAATATCACATGTCTTTTAGTTCAGTTGTTTTGTATGTCATGTGTGTATAAATATGTTTTATGTTTAAGAGGGCCCCATGGCAGATTAGCCTTGCTAAATGGGTTACCCTCTATAAATAAAGAATGTACTTACTTACTTGCTTACTATAAGAAGCGATTGAGGGGCAGTAGCTGACCAATGTCTCTCATTATAAAAATCTTGCCGATTCAAACTAAACGTTATTGGATCTTTTTTTATCTTTGTCTGTGTGAATCACACCGGGATGGAGTGCATAATAATAATAATAATAATAATAATAATAATAATAATAATAATAATAATAATAATAATAATAATAATAATAATAATAATAATAAAGACTTTAAAACAATTAAGTCAATCTGCCACGAGGCCCTCAACAAATTAAAACATGAAATAACCAGTAAAACGTTCATAGGGAATAAGATATAAGCTGCAAGAACTAATACTTATATTCATGTATAATTATTCCAAACAAGAAAGGAAAGGGGGACAACTGTTCATAATAGAGAGTTATAGTATACTATATAAGTATACTGTATAAGTATACCATTTATATATACCGACACCATATAAAAACTGTGCACTTTTATAGAACAGAACAGAACAGAACAGAACAGAAATTGTATTAAGACTTGTACATGGTACATCGTCAAATACATATATACAAATATATATGATGTAAATATATACAACAATTTTATCGTGGTCATGTGGCATATAGAATCTGATAATAATAAGAAAATGCATCTAATTATGAGGATGAACAATAATTAGTGCTGATATTGGATTTATGTCATATTATTTAAAAGTGTTAATTTAATGTCAACTGCTTTATTATATTGAGCATTACCTTTTCGTTACACATTTTAAAATTATCGTTTTTACTATCATGAGTGAAGAAAATAATTCTTCACACATTGCACTAATTTAACCCATTGTGATACCAAATTTGCCTATAATTTGTTCTAAAATGATATAAATGTTAATTCTAAGGCACGTGTACAGTTTCATTTTAGTGTCAGTATAGATAGAACGATAGTTGGGTGTTGGTGGTATGATACACCCAATCTATTAATAGCACTTATTTTCAGGTACAGTCACTCCTGTGTTAAATGGCCATCTCCGAACCTGTCGTATAAAAAACACTCAATTGTGTTCTCCCATCAATTCAGTATTATTGCATATTAATTTTAGCTTCATTGCGAAAAAAGTTCTTTTTTTATATACTTTATTTATTTTACAACGATTGCGAAGCAAGTTTTAACAACTTATATTAATCACTCTCGTTGGCGCGGATGAAAGCGTATATGTGGTCATTCATGTGGGAGGAAACCGGAGTACCCGGAGAAAGCCCACCTGTCCGATCTGGCGACCATCGTACCATCTCACATACTTTCCTGTCCGTGGATCGAACCCGGGTCGCATTGGTGAGAACCGAGCGCGCTAACCACTGCGCTAATCGGACAGCCAAACAAGTTCTTACAACTTATACCTGTATTAATCACTCTCGAGACCTCATTCGTGATGGAATCCATCGCCACGAGGGAGAAAAAAAGAGGCAAAATGGAATGTAAATGCCTTGTCTAAGGGCACAATCGTAACGGCTCCAGCGGGGTTCGAACTCCGGACCTTTCGCACTTGAAGCGAACGCGTTATCACTGCGCTCTCGCGACTTCCAGGTGGGAATGGGTTAAGGGTTGTTAATGGAAGAAGATTCAAATATGTAACTTAGCACAGGTGGTTGCTTAATAGAGGTCAAATATATAATAAAACAACCAATTGGGAATCTGGAAACTGGCTGCTTAATACAGATTGACTGCTTAATGGAAATGACTACTAACACGGGTTTGACTGTATGTAACTTTTCAGAATCCTAACCATTTTGTTGCAACTATTCCTGAGTTACGTTTTATTCTTGAATAAAAATTGTTTAAACTTTAAGTTTAAACTGCATTTATTTTACAACGATTGCGGAGCAAGTTTTAACAACTTATATTAATCACTCTCGTTGGCGCGGATGGAAGCGTACATGTGGTCATTCGTGTGGAAGGAAACCGGAGTACCTGGAGAAAACCCACCTGTCCGATCTGGCGACCACCGTACAATCTCACATATTTCCCGGTTCAAGGATCGAACCCATGTTGCATTGGTGAGAAGCGAGCGCGATGACCACTGCGCTAATCGGACAACATTGTTTAAATTGGAACTCTAACCCGCTCCAGATAGAACGCATATACAGGTAGGTGGCCGTCACTTATTCCACCGATGTTTGTGTTATATCGTTGTTGTTGGGGTATACAGTCACATCAACAGCTTAGGTTATATAGTTGTTATTTGGTGGAGGAAGATCCTGGGTAGAACCATTCCAACCTAGAAGTGGCACTGGATGCATGCTGGTCAAATATGTTATATCAACGCTCACATACAGTTTGCTGTATACAGATGCATATTAATTGATTGCGATCATTCTTGGTTAGTTTAGCAATATTTTCAGGAATTATCTACTTGTTCATCCGAGTAATACCATGGAAACAGAAAACGAATTAATGTCTGAACGTAATTATATATAAGCATACAATGTACCACATATTTAGTACACATATAATTAATAATAATAAATCTGTAGCGCGTCAGGTATAAACGTCATTTTATGGACATGACGTAATGCACGTTTTCCGTTTTCGCTGACGTCGGCATAACGTCACGTATAAACGGCATGTCTGGACATAACGTCGTCCACCTAATGTAGGGAAAGTAACGTTTAGTGGTTGTTTATTATACTGTGACCCGTATTGAAAAGGGCTATAGTCATTTCTGACTTATGAGATAACTTCGAGGGCCTTAATGAAGATTTATTCAGAACTAATTAGGTCACCCTCTATAAATAAAGAACTCTATCTCTATCTACAACATTGTACTATTTCCAAAGGGAGACCACAATTCATTATAGACATACTATAACTGTACTCGTTATCGAATGTTCGGCCCCATGGCCTTCGTCGGGATGCAAACGTTGTTTTGTGTATTTTCCTCCAAAACTCTAAAAAATATACAATACAATGTCTATACTATTGAATGACGTCATGTACGTCACAAATGTCAGGACATACGACGTTACACATTAGCTGTGCACTCACATAACTAATACTATTCTTGACGGTTCCCGCAGGACACAACCACATTAAACAATATCGTATGAAAATCAGTATTTCCCGAAGACTATCGTGTAGACCAGGTGACATGCTGATAGACAATCTGTAGTCACTACTTAACTAGCTTGCGGCTCACCAACATGCCATATCAGAATGAACGCCTGTAGCACCTGCAAACGTCATAAACTCCGCTAAACGTCATAAGACCGTCATAAACAAATCAAGTGACGCGTTGCGGTCTAAGGACGTATAGAGGGATTTTTATGACGTTTAGCGGTCTTATGACGTTTAGCGGCGTCATGACGCTTAACGGTGCTTCAAACACTTGACTGTGGAAATAAAGTCGTACCGTAATAAGATGGCGCAGCGGGTTGCCAGTTTCTGCAAGTGTTACGGCCTGCTCAATCGTCGAGACGTTACTGCTCTGGCCACAGCCAGATGCACGTGGCAAACTATTTCTTTTGTTTGAGGACGTGGGTCCTTTCGGATCAGCATGGCACTGAAAACATTATATTAAAGATATATGTATTTATTTATTCCTAGATCGAACTGCACAAAACGTGCAACATGTTACATCAACATGGTGATGGCGAATGCAACGAAGCATTGTATTAGCCTATAACATGTGTGTAGTAGATTACGGGTCACGGGTTAGTACGATATTAATATACTGTATAACGGGACATGGGCAGAGTATGGGTCAGGTGGTCAATTATGTATATGTGTCGGTGTAACTGGACAATACTTTCTAGATCATTTTTATTGTACTATCAACACCTGCATTAAAGGGTGGCTAGGGGCACGGGTTAATACGATATTAATATAATAATGTATAACGGGACATGGGCAGAGTATGGGCCAGGTGGTCAATTATGTATATATGTTCTGTGTAACTGGACAATACTTTCTAGATCATTTTTATTGTACTCTCAACACCTGCATTAAAGGGTGGCTAGGGGCACGGGTTAATACGATATTAATATAATAATGTATAACGGGACATGGGCAGAGTATGGGCCAGGTGGTCAATTATGTATATGTGTTCTGTGTAACTGGACAATACTTTCTAGATCATTTTTATTGTACTATCAACACCTGCATTAAAGGGTGGCTAGGGGCACGGGTTAATACGATATTAATATAATGTATAACGGGACATGGGCAGAGTATAGGTCAGGTGGTCAATTATGTATATGTGTCGGTGTAACTGGACAATACTTTCTAGATCATTTGTATTGTACTATCAACACCTGCATTAAAGGGTGGTTAATTAAATGAGAAAACATCACGCGTGATAACTTTATTTTATATATATTTATTATATACTTGTAATCGTTTATTGTCAAATAAACGCATATATAATCAACCCTACGACACAGGCACGTTCCCTGAGGACAATGCAAGATTAATGGCATGCATTATGATTCAGCTTTGTGTGCAGACATTTCAGTCTGGCACAGGCACTAGAATGCTGGAGGTGTGTGTGTGTTTTCTAGGCAACACAGCCATGACTGATCCTTAGTATATACGTTTTGACAGACTTCACGCCGTATGGGTAACGCTAACAGCGTCTTCTTAAAGACTGGTACGTATCTGGTACGGGCCGTTGTCTAATATTGTTAAAACTTGTGGCCCAAACCATTTTTATGTTCATGCTGTGTATTGTATCATTATATGTATGACATATGTACTATTGATTTGCAATAACATATGGTTAACTCAAAATTCTTAAAGACATTGGGTCGATCTAGATTACGGACAAGTCTGTGACAGGTGAACTCACAGCAATGTAATGTGTTTTACTTACTGCCACTACTAGTAGCAGATTGAGGCCCAGGCAGAGTTATCGATAATCAATTAATTGTATGATTAATGTGGTATATATAAACACACATAAAGTTGCTATAACAATTAATATGTCGGGGCCTCGAAATATACACTGCAAATATTATAGTCAGTTAGAAGTGAGATGATTATGTAGCATGAGGAAAGCAATCATAAGTAGATATATATCTTTTATTCCACCATATGATGAGATACATGTACATAATAAACACAGACAATTGATAACAAAATGAACAGATGAAATGGAACATAGAATTTTTTACACATATATGCACTATAATATATTATGTGTGTATATTTCTACATCTACACATATAATATACACATACACACAGATACACAATACATACATACCTACCTACATGCATATACACATATACATATATACATATATTTATATACATATACATATGTACATATACACACATATACACACATATACACATACATACATACATACATACATACATACACACATGCATATACATACATATACACAGACATACAGACTACTGGATATGTCATTGACATTAATATATGAACTATATTAACCATTTTATTAGCTATGTATACATATCTTTGTAGATCTGAGATCTTGTATTCAGTATATTCATTATATTCATGAATACTTTCATGAAGTATGTGTACGTTACTTAGGAAAAGGTTCGTCTTTTCAACTACAGAAAAGTCGTTGTTATTTCTAAGACCGACTCGAATTAATTCCAAAGCATGGCCAAAGTAGCAACACTAAACGAAAAACGAAAGCATTAGGGAATCAGAATTGGACAATTTTAATTGTTTTCAAACCCAGTTTATAGGGTATATTACATTAATAAATAGTTTAAGCATTTTGCTAAATGATGCATATATCTATATATACTGTTCCTTTCAACCACGTGCATCACTTTAGGGGCAATACACATCCATACAGTGGGGCTTTGCTGGTAATTATTAAAAATTCGCCTCCGTGGTCGAGTGGTTAAGGTCACTGACTTGTATACCACTTTAACCAATCATCACTGATGGCCACGCACGGGTTCGAGCCTCTCAGAGGCCGTTTCTCATTTATATAAAAACATTGACAGTTTCTTACGGAGGTTGGTGCATCAAGTACTTGTTAATCGCTGGTTAGACTATGTTTAAACTAAAACAACCGTCCACTTAGTTTATACAAATTTCCTATATATACTGTTCCTGTTGCGTCCGTGGTCCAGTGGTAGGGCGTCGGATTTGGAATCGAACGGTCCCGTGTTCGATACTCGGTCAGGCCACGTATGTAGTATTCATTGAGCAAGGCACCTCACACACATTGCTTAGGTCGGCTAAGCTTGCCCAGGAAAACATGTCTAGGTCCCCGCAAGGGGTTTGACATTAATGGAGTATACATACATACATATAGTTCGATCGCGTAAGTATCTACGCCATTAGATTAATCGCGTTCGGGACCTCATTCCAGATGTAATTCATCTTCATGAGGGAGATAGAGAAGAGACAATGTGGATTTAAATGCCGTCCACTAGCATATATTGATCTTTCTGATAATCGACAGCTCTTAGTTACGATATGTACGTGAAATATGTCCCTGGTGTGCGATATCCACTATCTACAGTTACAGCAGCCCTGCATAAAGTATACAGTCAAACCTGTGTTAGCCCCGCTGGAGCCGTTACGATTGTGCCCTTAGGCAAGGCATTTAAATTCCACGTTGCCTTTTCTCTCTCCCTCGTGGCGATGGATTCCACCAGGAATGAGGTCTCGAGAGTGATTAATATAAGTGGAAATAAATTGTTTCGCAATCGAGCTAAAATAAATATGTATAAACTATCTACAGTTATAGCAGCCCCGCATAAAGTATACAGTCAAACCTGTGTTAGTGGTCACATCTACAGTCAAACCTGTGTTAGTGGTCACATCTACAGTCAAACCTGTGTTAGTGGTCACATCACATCTACAGTCAAACTTGTGTTAGTGGTCACATCTACAGTAAAACCTGTGTTAGTGGTCACCTCTACAGTCAAACCTGTGTTAGTGGTCACAGCTACAGTCAAACATGTGTTAGTGGTCACAGCTACAGTCAAACCTGTGTTAGTGGTCACAGCTACAGTCAAACCTGTGTTAGTGGTCACCTCCATTACGCAGCCAACCTGCATTAAGCAGCCAGTATCCAGGTTCCCAATATGTTGTTTTATTATACATTTGACCTCTATTAAGCAGCCACCTGTAGACTGTAGATATGAAAATTGGGTCCTGGTTCTCACAAACATATAGCAAGTACATAATATAGCTAATACATATCATAATTAATACATATCATAATTAATACATATCATAGCTAATACATACCATAGCTAATACATATCGTAGCTAATACATACCATAGCTAATACATATCGTAGCTAATACATATCATAGCTAATACATATCGTAGCTAATACATATCATAGCTAATACATATGTTTTGTGTTTTTGTTTGCATATCTAATACATATTGTAGCTACATATCGTAGCTAATACATAGCATAGCTAATACATAGCATAGCTAATACATAGCATAGCTAATACATATCATAGCTAATACATATCATAGCTAATACATAGTATAGCTAATACATAGCATAGCTAATACATATCATAGCTAATACATATCATAGCTAATACATAGTATAGCTAATACATATCGTAGCTAATACATATCGTAGCTAATACATATCGTAGCTAATACATATCATAGCTAATACGTATCGTAGCTAATACATATCATAGCTAATACATAGCATTGCTAATACATACCATAGCTAATACATAGCATTGCTAATACATACCATAGCTAATACATATCATAGCTAATACATATCGTAGCTAATACATATCATAGCTAATACATAGCATAGCTAATACATATCGTAGCTAATACACACCATAGTTAATGCATATCATAGCTAAAACATATAGTTAATACATATCATAGCTAATACATATCGTAGCTAATACATATCGTAGCTAATACATATCATAGCTAATACATAGCATAGCTAATACATATCGTAGCTAATACATACCGTAGCTAATACATATCATAGCTAATACATATCATAGCTAATACATATCGTAGCTAATACATATTGTAGCTACATATCGTAGCTAATACATATCATAGCTAATACATAGCATAGTTAATACATATCATAGCTAATACATAGCATAGTTAATACATATCATAGCTAATACATATCGTATGTCTATTTTATTGATGGGTATTATTTATCCTGATATACAACTGATCCTGCTTATGATGTATTTGTGAAACTACCCCCAGATAATAGTATGGTAATGCAGGAGAGGCTCCAGTGTATCAAGCTAGAGGGGGCTAATGAATGTTTTTTGGATACAATTATTCAAGTCCATGTCAAGCCTCGTAAAACGCTTTAGTAAATGAAAAAAAGGTCATTTTTATAATTTTTGAGAAAAATACTGTATGACCGTGACTTCTTGGAGGGAGGGAGGGAGGGAGGTAGAGATGGGAGAGATGGGTGGTCGTTTTCATACCAGGTTCCATATTTTCCATCGACGTATCCTTAGCAACAGAAGGCTGGTATGAACCTAACATAATTGTAATCTATAGTCTATACTTTCCACTGGCTGGATGTTGGTAAATAGAGAATATTAGGTTAATGGCTCAGATTTATTTTATTTATTAGGCGAGTTCGACAAAATACAAGGTGAGGCTTTGCTGAGCCTTGTAATTTTCCCCCGGATATTATCAAACCTACTATTTTATTTATCCTAAATAGTATCTTCTGATAAAAATATGTTTTAGCGATGAAAGATTATTTATGACCTGAAGTGTATCATGTCATCTGTGACGATATGACGTCACAAAATGTTTAGTAGGCACATATGTACTGCTTAATAAAGGAAATTTAGATAAGGAAGGTATACAATATGGGAATAATTTTTAAGATAATTGTTATCTGGAATTGACAGTGCCGTGGGCAGAATCTGATAATAACCGAGGCGACTCCCCCCCCCCCAATAATTGTTGTGTATGCTTGTATGTGCATTCTGAAGGCAGTTTTATCAGTTTTCCTATATACCTGTGGTTTCTTGCCAAATTCTTACCGAGGCGAGTGCCTCATTTTCCTCAGTGTGGTTACGGGCCTGGGCTGTTGTGCGGATGTTGAGAAGACTTGAAGAAAATGCATTTAGGGTATTAATAAAATGACTGCGATGTTGCAGATATAGATAGGTTGTATATAGAGAAAAAGGGAGCTAAAGCCGCTGGTTGTAAACTGGATGTTACAGAAATGGTGGTTGTTTATAAAAATGTCATTTTCAGTGTTCCATAGAAAATAGCAATATCCCTTTTTCTAGAATAACCTGCATATCTATTTTAATCTTGTTATTTTCACTAACAAGAAGTTAATTTTGAATATCTATGACGTCATAAACGCAGAAGAAATTCGAAATAACCACGTTTTTTTTCCAGTTGTTCAAATTCCCATAACTGATTTTCTTTTAGTACCGTTTGCAGTGTTTTGAAATAATTTCCGTTGAGATTACAATTAGAAATTCAAACAGTATGTTGACATTTTAGATTAGAAGTTTAAATGTGTGATTTGAAGCTATCCGCACGCCATTGTGTCTCTTTGTTTATCCTCCGGGGCATATCCTTGACAAAGGGCAATTGCAACCTGACAGATGCATATGCGTGTGTGTTTTTACGTTTATTTATCGTCGCTACCGGTTGCCCATATGAGCGACGCCTCCTGAAGAGATTAGTTATTTGAGATTTTTTGAGGATAGCGCATGATACATACAGAGACCCATTCCAGAATCTCCTCTGGTTCTTTTACGTGCACGGTGTAAAGCGCCGACACGAGACCTCGGTTTAACGTCCTATCTTAAATACGGTTAATTTTATTAGGGTCAGACGGGGGATCGAACCTGCGATCCCTGGCTTACCAGTCCAGCGTGTTACCACTGGACTACAGATCCGTATGTGATGCATATGTTACTTGTTCAGTTGATATATGTATGCAATGCCAAGATGCTTCAAAATGGGAGCAAGAAAGGAATAACGGCTTCGTCACGTGTTCAGTGAAATCTCTGTCGTTTGTTGTATTTATATATTAGAGACTGTTGAGTCTTCTGGCGTATTATTAGCGACATTTAAGTCGTTTGGTGTATTATTGGCGACATTTAAGTAGTTTGGTGTATTATTGGCGACATTTAAAGTAGTTTGGTGTATTATTGGCGACATTTAAAGAAGTTTGGTGTATTATTAGCGACATTTAAGTCGTTTGGTGTATTATTAGCGACATTTAAGTCGTTTGGTGTATTATTGGCGACATTTAAGTAGTTTGGTGTATTATTAGCGACATCTAAGTCGTTTCGTGTATTATTAGCGACATTTAAGTAGTTTGGTTATTATTTGAGATATTTAAGTAGTTTCTTGTATTATTAGCGACATTTAAGTAGTTTGGTGTATTATTTGAGATATTTAAGTAGTTTGGTGTATTATTAGCGACATTTAAATAGTTTGGTGTAGTATTTGAGATATTTAAGTAGTTTGGTGTATTATTAGCGACATTTAAGTCGTTTGGTGTATTATTTGAGATATTTAAGTAGTTTGGTGTATTATTAGCGACATTTAAGTAGTTTGGTGTATTATTTGAGATATGTAAGTAGTTTGGTGTATTATTAGCGACATTTAAGTCGTTTGGTGTATTATTAGCGACATTTAAGTCGTTTGGTGTATTATTTGAGATATTTAAGTAGTTTGGTGTAGTATTAGCGACATTAAAGTAATGTGGTGTATTATTTGAGACATTTAAGTAGTTTGGTGTATTATTATCGACATTTAAGTAGTTTGGTTATTATTTGAGACATATCAGTCGTTTGGTGTATTATTCGAGATATTTAAATAGTTTGGTGTGTTAATAGCGACATTTAAGTAGTTTGGTGTATTATTCGAGATATTTAAATAGTTTGGTGTGTTATTTGAGACATTTAAATAGTTTGGTGTATTATTAGCGACATATAAGTAGTTTGGTGTATTATCTGAGACTGTTGAGTTGAGTCGTATGGTGTATTATTAGCGACTTCTCAGTCGTTTAGTGTATTATTAGAGACATCTCAGTCGCAAATATATTGACAATATTACCATCATGGTGTTATACCACTCGGCCATGTGTTGACAATGTACTATGATGGATTGACAATATACGACCATAATTCGATAATATACTACAATAGTTTGCCAATATGCGACCATGGTACGCCACTGCGACCATCTTATAACAATCTACGATGATCGTGGTACGACAATATACCACCACCGTTCGAAAACACGCTGCCACGTTTGTCAGACGGTGCGTCTATATTTTCTTGTTTTAGTCTAATTCCAATACCATACTGTACCGTATGCGAATTTATTTGTGTGGATTCACACCGCTGTATTCTCAGTTACAAACAAGAATCCACTTATAACGCATGCAGTTCTGTAAACTCCAGGGCTTCTGCTCTTCGATGTATATCTTCAAAAATGGAACGCGTAGGGATCCTAGCTACCATATAGGGCTGTTTACTCATCAATGTGCTGGAGCAAGCACTGCAGTACTAAAATATATTCACAAAATGTCTCCTTCAGCTGAACACAAATACTACAGATGCGCCACAATCACATTGCATCAGAAATGTTAACAATCTCTGGTTCTACAGCAAAGCATCATTAAAGTATGATTTGCTTGGTTACAAAACTACTTTCTACCCAATTCCTTCAATTAGGTCACACGTTACGCCCATGCCGTGCTCTAAGACACAATAGTGCTCACCAGGGCCCGATGTTATAAAACTTTTCTCAGATCTCAAACTCGAGCTCAAGAAATTTGATTGATTATTTGCTCATGGTTCAACCAATCAGAAGCTCGAGACTGAGTTTGAGATTGGAGAAAAGTTTTATAACCTCCAGGCCATGTCTATTGGACATATCGGCGGATGCCAACTAAGAATATCATCTACATATGAGAGAAATAGAAGGCGTATAGATGCCACGTTCATGCATATCACAATTGCTAGATGCTATATTAAAACGGGTGCTTGTCAGAAAATGTTACATTTAATTTCCTGAGAAATACAAGCACATTAAAATAAGATATGTCGGCTTCTTAGATTCATTTGCATATATATTGTTCTAAACCATACCGAGGTCTTAACGCGTTTTATTCAAATCCAGTGATTAATATAATCGTATTATTAACAACAATCAAATGACTAACACAATCCAATAAAATGCAATGATTGACATGCAATGATTAACATGCAATGATTAACATGCAATGATTAACATGCAATGATTGACATGCAATGATTAACATGCAATGATTGACATGCAATGATTGACATGCAATGATTAACATGCAATGATTGACATGCAATGATTAACATGCAATGATTGACATGCAATGATTAACATGCAATGATTAACATGCAATGATTAACATGCAATGATTAACATGCAATGATTGACATGCAATGATTAACATGCAATGATTAACATGCAATGATTAACATGCAATGATTGACATGCAATTATTAACATGCAATTATTAACATGCAATTATTAACATGCAATGATTAACATGCAATGATTAACATGCAATGATTAACATGCAATGATTAACATGCAATGATTAACATGCAATGATTAACATGCAATGATTGAAATGCAATGATTGACATGCAATGATTGACATGCAATGATTGACATGCAATGATTAACATGCAATGATTAACATGCAATGATTAACATACAATGATTAACATGCAATTATTAACATGCAATTATTAACATGCAATGCAATTATTAACATGCAATTATTAAAATGCAATGATTAACCGAATCAAGGATCATCAAAGTCCACTGATTACCTAACATAATCCAATCTTTGACAGACAGACAGACAGACAGACAGACAGACAGACAGACAGACAGACAGACAGACAGACAGACAGACAGACAGACAGACAGACAGACAGACAGACAGACAGACAGACAGACAGACAGACAGACAGACAGACAGACAGACAGACAGACAGACAGACAGACAGACAGACAGACAGACAGACAGACAGACAGACAGACAGACAGACAGACAGACAGACAGACAGACAGACAGACAGACAGAAACAGACAGACAGACAGACAGACAGACAGACAGACAGACAGACAGACAGACAGACAGACAGACAGACAGACAGACAAGACAGACAGACAGACAGACAGACAGACAGACTCTTTTATTTCACTCAGGTACATTCAGTGTACAACATGAGGATATATAAGTTAAATGTAATACATTTAAACAGATACATAATGGTCCCGATACACGAGATGGTAAACATAATTGTGATGTAGTATTCCAACGTGGGGGAAAGATAGCGCTTCAACTAGAAATATGTCTCAAGATACGTGCTTGCAATGAAAATATGTAGCCGAATATCCCAATATTTCTTCACCATAAAAAATAGTTCCATTTAGTAATTTATTATAGCATATGAATGTTGTCTACGGGAGTTGTATGTTCCCTGTTCAGAGAGTGCCGCAGAATTATTGTTCTGTCCTACATAATATAATTTTCTACAAAATCCGATGATTAACACAATTCACCGATCAACACAATACAATTATTAACATAGTTCAATAGTTCAATTCAATGATCTACAGTGATTAACATAATCCACTGCTTAACAAAAAACAATCAATTATTAACACGTGTATTGGCATTATCAGCAATACATTGCCTTTGGCCATTTACATAAGTATAAACTATGACAAAGACATACACAAATACATAAATACATACACTTAGGGCCACTTGTAACCCGACACTTAAATAAATCGGTATAATTGGATTATTTGTGAAAGGATTTCGCTCTAATTAGGACTCTATGTATAAATCAACACATCATACGTACATACAAGAAATTTCTTTTGAATTGATGAACAAAAAGGTACAACATTTAACAAATAACAAACATCACTGTAAAATCAAAATTCACAAAATAACACAGCGCAAACCACTTATCAAATCATGGAACAAAAATGATCATAACGTTCACCTGTGAGACGGAGGTGTGTGCACGTCGTAAGAGACATGGGAGTACACACTAGATATTAGTTTCTCGGACATACGGGATTGTATTGGGTGACTTTTCACATTGTTCGGATTTTGCTTTGTGTCATTATTTTGTGAATTTTGATAATACAGTGATGTTTGTTATTTGTTAAGTTTTATACATTATTGTTGATGAATTAAAAAGAAATTTCTAGTATGTACGTATGACATGTTGATTTATTCTTGGTCCAAACGTGAACAAAATCCTTTTACAAATAATGCAATAATACCGAATTATATAAGTTTATACAAATTTATTTTAGCTCGATTGCGAAACAAGTTATTTCAACTTATATAAATCACTCTCGATACCTCATTCCTGATGGAATCCATCGCCATGAGGGAGAGAGAAGAGGCAACGTGGAATTTAAATGCCTTGCCTAAGGGCACAATCGTAACGGCTCCAGTGGGGCTCGAACTCCGGACCTTTCGCACCTGAAGCGAACACTGCGCTATCACGACTTCCAAGTATATAAGTGTTGGGTTACAAGTGGCCCTAAGTGTACATACATACACATTTTAAGAAACAGTGATATTATCTAGGGTATTTTGTCTTAGAAACATAGATTCCTTTATATACTTAGATACTTTTAAACAATTATATTTTATGCTTAGAGAAGACCTGATAATTATTATTGTACTGTGTGGCGTCCGTGGTCCAGTGGTAGAGCGTCGGATTTGGAATCGAACAGTCCCGGGTTCGATACTCGGTCAGGCCACGTATGTAGTTTTAGCAAGGCACCTCGCACACATTGCTTAGTACTGGTTAATCGCTTAGGTCGGCTAAGCCTGCCCAGGAAAACATGTCTAAGTACCCGCCAGGGGTTTGACATTAAAGGAACATACATACGGCCAATATATATTACCAAGATATTTAGTTCTTAATCTTGTGTATCTCGTATAACATAGCAAAAAGTGATACTCTGATTCAACCGACTTTTTGTTACATACTTTACATAATCGATTTTCTCTTTCTATAGCATTATATCTACCAAATTCAATTTCTAGAGTGTGTGAACATAATCTTAAGAATGTGACAAAATCAATGTTTAACCGAATCCTATGATTAACACAGTTCACTGATCAATATAATCCAATTATTAACACACTTCAATGATTATTAAAATGTAATAAAATCATATGATTTACTGAATCTTATGATTAAAAGGAATGTTTTTGAAGCAAATATTCTGTCCTAAATAAAATGCCGTGTTGCTTAATCAAACATAAAACACTGTCGTGACGTCATACTTGTACTGCTGTCAAAAGACCTACCTATTAACAATTTTAATTAGTAGGATCTTGTTATATAAGTATGTGTTTTAAGTAAGATATAAGCCTCAAACGGATGCAATATGTAAAATGCGGCTATGCGCCTCACACAGTCCACTATTGGATCGTTTTCGGCCTATATCCTATACATACAGTGATATTGGGATTAATTAGTACATTTTAACTAGCTTATTTCAGATCAGTAATGCAAACAGTATAGCCTTGGTTCCAGTCTGCCGATTTTTCACTAATTTATTTCTGGCAAAATGACATGTTGACATCTGAAACTCAATACGGCCCAAATAATGGTCTCAGTGTTAACATATATTTATATGACTGACCAGCCAACATATACCAACGCCTGTTCCCAGGATACAGGCAGTAGTGTGTGTATGTTTTACGTTCATTTATATGACTGACCAGCCAACATATACCAACGCCTGTTCCCAGGATACAGGCAGTAGTGTGTGTATGTTTTACGTTCATTTATATGACTGACCAGCCAACATATACCAACGCCTGTTCCCAGGATACAGGCAGTAGTGTGTGTATGTTTTACGTTCATTTATATGACTGACCAGCCAACATATACCAACGCCTGTTCCCAGGATACAGGCAGTAGTGTGTGTATGTTTTACGTTCATTTATATGACTGACAAGCCAACATATACCAACGCCTGTTCCCAGGATACAGGCAGTAGTGTGTGTATGTTTTACGTTCATTTATATGACTGACAAGCCAACATATACCAACGCCTGTTCCCAGGATACAGGCAGTAGTGTGTGTATGTTTTACGTTCATTTATATGACTGACCAGCCAACATATACCAACGCCTGTTCCCAGGATACAGGCAGTAGTGTGTGTATGTTTTACGTTCATTTATATGACTGACAAGCCAACATATACCAACGCCTGTTCCCAGGATAGGCAGTAGTGTGTGTATGTTTTACGTTCATTTATATGACTGACAAGCCAACATATACCAACGCCTGTTCCCAGGATACAGGCAGTAGTGTGTGTATGTTTTACGTTCATTTATATGACTGACCAGCCAACATATACCAACGCCTGTTCCCAGGATACAGGCAGTAGTGTGTGTATGTTTTACGTTCATTTATATGACTGACAAGCCAACATATACCAACGCCTGTTCCCAGGATACAGGCAGTAGTGTGTGTATGTTTTACGTTCATTTATATGACTGACAAGCCAACATATACCAACGCCTGTTCCCAGGATACAGGCAGTAGTGTGTGTATGTTTTACGTTCATTTATATGACTGACAAGCCAACATATACCAACGCCTGTTCCCAGGATACAGGCAGTAGTGTGTGTATGTTTTACGTTCATTTATATGACTGACAAGCCAACATATACCAACGCCTGTTCCCAGGATACAGGCAGTAGTGTGTGTATGTTTTACGTTCATTTATATGACTGACAAGCCAACATATACCAACGCCTGTTCCCAGGATACAGGCAGTAGTGTGTGTATGTTTTACGTTCATTTATATGACTGACAAGCCAACATATACCAACGCCTGTTCCCAGGATACAGGCAGTAGTGTGTGTATGTTTTACGTTCATTTATATGACTGACAAGCCAACATATACCAACGCCTGTTCCCAGGATACAGGCAGTAGTGTGTGTATGTTTTACGTTCATTTATATGACTGACAAGCCAACATATACCAACGCCTGTTCCCAGGATACAGGCAGTAGTGTGTGTATGTTTTACGTTCATTTATATGACTGACAAGCCAACATATACCAACGCCTGTTCCCAGGATACAGGCAGTAGTGTGTGTATGTTTTACGTTCATTTATATGACTGACAAGCCAACATATACCAACGCCTGTTCCCAGGATACAGGCAGTAGTGTGTGTATGTTTTACGTTCATTTATATGACTGACAAGCCAACATATACCAACGCCTGTTCCCAGGATACAGGCAGTAGTGTGTGTATGTTTTACGTTCATTTATATGACTGACAAGCCAACATATACCAACGCCTGTTCCCAGGATACAGGCAGTAGTGTGTGTATGTTTTACGTTCATTTATATGACTGACAAGCCAACATATACCAACGCCTGTTCCCAGGATACAGGCAGTAGTGTGTGTATGTTTTACGTTCATTTATATGACTGACCAGCCAACATATACCAACGCCTGTTCCCAGGATACAGGCAGTAGTGTGTGTATGTTTTACGTTCATTTATATGACTGACAAGCCAACATATACCAACGCCTGTTCCCAGGATACAGGCAGTAGTGTGTGTATGTTTTACGTTCATTTATATGACTGACAAGCCAACATATACCAACGCCTGTTCCCAGGATACAGGCAGTAGTGTGTGTATGTTTTACGTTCATTTATATGACTGACAAGCCAACATATACCAACGCCTGTTCCCAGGATACAGGCAGTAGTGTGTGTATGTTTTACGTTCATTTATATGACTGACAAGCCAACATATACCAACGCCTGTTCCCAGGATACAGGCAGTAGTGTGTGTATGTTTTACGTTCATTTATATGACTGACAAGCCAACATATACCAACGCCTGTTCCCAGGATACAGGCAGTAGTGTGTGTATGTTTTACGTTCATTTATATGACTGACAAGCCAACATATACCAACGCCTGTTCCCAGGATACAGGCAGTAGTGTGTGTATGTTTTACGTTCATTTATATGACTGACAAGCCAACATATACCAACGCCTGTTCCCAGGATACAGGCAGTAGTGTGTGTATGTTTTACGTTCATTTATATGACTGACAAGCCAACATATACCAACGCCTGTTCCCAGGATACAGGCAGTAGTGTGTGTATGTTTTACGTTCATTTATATGACTGACAAGCCAACATATACCAACGCCTGTTCCCAGGATACAGGCAGTAGTGTGTGTATGTTTTACGTTCATTTATATGACTGACAAGCCAACATATACCAACGCCTGTTGCCAGGATACAGGCAGTAGTGTGTGTATGTTTTACGTTCATTTATATGACTGACCAGCCAACATATACCAACGCCTGTTCCCAGGATACAGGCAGTAGTGTGTGTATGTTTTACGTTCATTTATATGACTGACCAGCCAACATATACCAACGCCTGTTCCCAGGATACAGGCAGTAGTGTGTGTATGTTTACGTTCATTTATATGACTGACAAGCCAACATATACCAACGCCTGTTCCCAGGATACAGGCAGTAGTGTGTGTATGTTTTACGTTCATTTATATGACTGACAAGCCAACATATACCAACGCCTGTTCCCAGGATACAGGCAGTAGTGTGTGTATGTTTTACGTTCATTTATATGACTGACAAGCCAACATATACCAACGCCTGTTCCCAGGATACAGGCAGTAGTGTGTGTATGTTTTACGTTCATTTATATGACTGACAAGCCAACATATACCAGCGCATGTTCCCAGGATACAGGCAGTAGTGTGTGTATGTTTTACGTTCATTTATATGACTGACAAGCCAACATATACCAACGCCTGTTCCCAGGATACAGGCAGTAGTGTGTGTATGTTTTACGTTCATTTATATGACTGACAAGCCAACATATACCAACGCCTGTTCCCAGGATACAGGCAGTAGTGTGTGTATGTTTTACGTTCATTTATATGACTGACAAGCCAACATATACCAACGCCTGTTCCCAGGATACAGGCAGTAGTGTGTGTATGTTTTACGTTCATTTATATGACTGACAAGCCAACATATACCAACGCCTGTTCCCAGGATACAGGCAGTAGTGTGTGTATGTTTTACGTTCATTTATCGTCGCTACCGGTTGCACATATGAGCGATGCCTCCTGAAGAGATTAGTCATTTTAGATGTTTGGAGGATAGTGCAATGATACAGACAAATACACATTCCAGAGTCTCCTCTGGTTCTTTTACGTGCACGTAGTAAAGCACCGACACGAGACCTCGGTTTGACGTCCCACCTGAAAGACTGCTATTTGTATTAGGGTCAGACGGGGGATCGAACCTGCGATCCTTGGATTACCAGTCCAGGGATCGCAGATTCGATCCCCCGACAATATAAACTGCTGACCAGGCAGTTATAAGTGGATCATGTGTGACAAACATAAATACATTATTGGATTGGCAACATGGGGCATCAATGACGAGCCAAATGAATCGCATCATGCTAGATCCGTCTCGTACCAAACTAGTCCACTACATGTTTTAGTCGATGCCGATTTACTCGATTAATAAAGAGTATTTATAAATATTGCGATAAACACAAAGTGCTAGCTTTATGCTCAAGAGGATGGCTTTGTGACATTTGTAATTATGGTATCAGACAGAATAAATGCGCTCTTACCCTAAAATATGTATGAGATGTCGACCTGGGATATGAAAAACACTGAGTGTAAATGACATATCTCCTAAACAGCACTGTCTTTGTATAATTTACTTTTTGAAATGTCAGCACGAGATCAACCACGTGCGTTCCAGGGCCATATAATGGGTAGTATAGGGAAATAACATAACGTCCACAGCTGGTGCGAATACGTAAACAGAATTTCTGAATTTACTGTATCGATCTGTTCAGTTTCGTATCACCCCAATCCGTCAATATATTCAATAGTATCTAACCAGTAGTCAATCTCTTTTCTGTGTGTTTTACGTTTATTTATCGTCGCTACCGGTTGCCCATATGAGCGACGCCTCCTGAACAGATTAATCAGTTTAGATTTTTGGAAGATACAGACAGAGACCCATATCATAATCTCCTCTCAGAGTGGTTCTTTTACGTGCACGGTGTAAAGGACCGACACGATACTTCGGTTTAAAGTCCCACCTGAAAGGCTGTTAATTTAATTAGGGCCAGGCCGGGGGTCGAACCTGCTATCCCTGGATTACCAGCCCAACGTGTTAACCACTGGACTACATATCTTTTCTTATTGCTTACTTTACTATTTATAGTAACACATTAAATAATAGAAACTACGTGCATACCGCACCAGGAGGCGTATCCAGGGGGTGCTCAGGGGACTTCATCACCCCCTTAATTTTCAGTGATGGTTTTTGTCACATTAATTTCCTATAATATCGTTATACCAGCATCTATCCTTATCATACACCACAGGTACCAGGAAATTGCACCATTTGGTATACAGTTTTTCACAATTTTCCGGAGAACCCGACGGGCCACCTGCGGTGACCAGGTCAGCGAACGTCTAATAAGCCATCAGTCTGGTCACGTGGTGGACAAATATGGGTTATTGAAACTGGCAAGTGAGGGCCAAAACCCCATATTAGACGTGTCATCAACATTACTGCCAATGGGAGCATCTTCTATGAGTAAAATAGCGTATCCCATTCTCAAACACATAGCAACATCTGCCCTGTGCGTGCTGAGCACGAGCATAAAATGGTAACGCCCAAGTACAGGCACAAGACAAGACAGTAAACAGTAAACAATACTTACCATATGACCATAGGGCAAAACAAATAAATTTGTGTAAACAGAAACATTACTTACCATATGACCATAGGGCAAAACAAATACATTTGTGTAAACAGAAACATTACTTACCATATGACCATAGGGCAAAACAAATAAATTTGTGTAAACAGAAACATTACTTACCATATGACCATAGAGCAAAAAAACAAATAAATTTGTGTAAACAGAAACATTACTTACCATATGACCAAAGGTCCACACTGTGTGTTCTGTCTAAGGGCCACACTGTGTGTTCTGTCTAAGGGCCACAATGTGTGTGTTGTCTAAGGGCCACACTATGTGTTCTGTCTAAGGGCCACTATGTATGTACTGTCTAAAGGCTACACTGTGTGTGGTGCCTAAGGGCCACACTATGTGTTCTGTCTAAGGGCCACAATGTATGTACTGTATAAAGGCTACAATGTATGTGCTGTCTAAGGGCCACGCTGTATGTGCTGTGTAAGGGCCATAATGTATGGGCTGTCTAAGGGCCACACTGTGTGTTCTGTCTAAGGGGCCACATTGTATATTCAGCTACATTGGTCGCCAGATCTACATGTCTACGTCCCCGCGAGTGGTTTGACATAAAAGGAAGATAGATAGATAGATAGATCGGGCAGGTGGGTTTTCTCCGGGTACTCCGGTTTCCTCCCCACACGAATGACCACATTTACTAGTTCATCCGCGTCAACGAGAGTGATTAATATAAGTTGTTAAAGCTTGTTTCGCAATCGAACTCATTGTAAAATAGATACAATTTATTCAAATGAAAGTGAAAATAACCCAATACGACGTGTGGGATGTTTGTAACATCACTGCTGTTAATGAAGAAGCTATGTTTACAGCCAGATATCTTAGTATGCCCACCCAACATTCAATTTAAAATTGCCTATCTTTTTGCATCCTATCTGTTCCGCATATCAACTAGTCAGAACTCTTCTCTAGAAACGTAATTTGTCAAATACAGCAAAACATATGCAATGCTTGTCATGAAAATGCATCTTTTTACAAAAGAAAAGGAAATTGGACGGACTATATTAGCCATCCGTGGCGCCGTAATAACAACACGCTGTGATATTATTATTATATATACAACAGAGCGCATTGTTTACGCTTTTCAAACTGTAGTCACGTTGCCGTAAAACTCGCTTTCAAGTTCTTTGCACAAATTAATATGACTATAAATCTAGTTATGCATATATCTAATTCTTGTTTATTGAGGTACACTAGTTTTGAGATGCACAAAGTGATTCGAGGAATTATACCGTAGGCCTAATGGGTGGCAGCAATCACAATATTGGTATAGAGCACCGACACGAGCTCTCGGTTGAAAATATCATCCGACAAACTATGAGTGATTTTAGTATTGTACAGCGTTGGGTCGAACCTGCGATCCGTGTATTACGAGTCTGCGTGTTAATCGTATTCAACTTCACGATTTAACGTCACGATTTCAACTTTACAATTAACGATTTTAACTTCACGAATTCACGATTTCATCTTCACGATTTGAACATCACGATTTAAGTTTACAATTTCAACTTCAAGAATTGAGGATTGCAACTTTACGAATTCACGATGTGAACTTCACAAATTCACATGTTTTAGCTTCATGCATTTGACATTTCTATCTAAGTTCATGATTAATTTCACATACCACAGGTAATCACATTAGCTACAGTTAATTGCAGTAATTACCAGAATTTCATAAAAAAGTTAGTTCCATGCTCAGAAATAAACACATTCCCGCATGACTTTAAACTGTTACCGATTGAGAGTGTCTGCGTGTGTTTTACGTTCATTTATCGTCGCTACCGGTCCATATGCGAGAGACCTCCTGAAAAGATTAGTATTTATAGATTTTTTGGAAGATAATGCAATAATACATAAAGATACCCATTCCAGAGCCTCCTCTGGTTCTTTTACGTGCACGGAGTAAAGCACCGATACGAGACCTCGGTTTAAAGTCCCATCTGAAAGACTGTTAATTTTATTAGGGTCAGATGGGGGATCAAACCTGCCATCCCTGGATTACCAGTCCAACGTGTTAACCACTGGACTACAGATCCGTCTGATTAAACACCATCTGTTTATATGAACAATTTACGAAAGAACGATGGTGACAACATTAGCTATTTAAATCATTTCACGATGAAATTGAAAATACAAAAGCACGAAGCTGAAATTCGTGAATTCATAAAGTTGTAATCGTGAATTCGTGAAGTTGAAATCGTGAATTCGTGAAGTTGTAATCGTGAATTCGTGAAGTTGAAATCGTGAATTCGTGAAGTTGAAATCGTGAAGTCAATCAAAAAGAGCCTTACTTAATGTAGTAATGGACCTGTTTACGTAATACCGACATATAGTGGCATGCTTGTAACACACATTCTTATTGGCGGATATAAATAGAGCGCTTGTTCCGGGAATATTCCCGTTCACGACCTCGGGCTCATTGGTAAGCAGTTGCCTACTGCAGACCACTTTTGGTTTCGAGATTACTTCCTTCGACGACAACTAGATCTAGTTTAATACCCAGTTGGCCACAAGTAATAGGCCTACATAAGAGCATATTAGGTTACTGTCTTATACATTTTAATTAGCCGAGCTGGAGAATACATATATACAAGGCGAGGCTCTGCCTAAGACAGTAACCTATTATTCTATTTCTTCTTTCTTCTGATAAAATGGAAGTTTTAACGAGGAAAGAGTACCGAATATTCATGACCTGAACGGCTGAAGTTTGTCATACCATCTGTGAACATATGACGTCAAACACACAGCGTTATGACGCCACGAAAGGTTTATTAGGCACTGACTTAATACAGCAACGTTTATTAGGCAAGCAGTGTTTGGTCATTATTACACATGAAGGCAGGATAAAAGATATTTAAATCGTGCTGGGTACACGGCGATGTCAAATCTTCATAGGTTCGCTCAATTGCAGTGTCTTTGGCCGGAAAATCGATATAAATTCGAACACACACGGACTCGTAGATGGTTGCAAGCGCGGCAGAGTAGCACACACATGTCAATGGAATGAGTCCAAAGTCCTGAACTGCCTAAAACTGGAATAGCAAAACAAATCTTGAGAAGAAAATCCTAATAAGTATATGAATTATAAATCCCAGAAAAAAACTTATATAAATATACTGTCCATTTTGGGAGTCGCGGTCTGGTTAGTGGCTTAGACGAAACCCGAATTAAATACCGTTGTCATCTTGACTTTACGAAAGCCATTATATTAATCACATGCAGACCTTCTGGGCATTACGCATCACTCGATCATCCAGACATACACTGTGAGATATGTGGCTTACACTCATGTCTCTCTCCCAGACAATTATCCATTGAGAAAGAAATTGCTTTGGATAATGACACTGAAAATATGTGTTCGGATTAATCATTCCTGATTTATTATTGGGGAGCATAAACTATCTTTTGCACCCGGATAGAACCACCGACCATCCGCATAGTAGCTGGATCGCATTCTCACATGAGTGGCATAGTGGTTACGGTTGTTGTAGGGAGTGATGCATTAACCCTTTCCTTCATAGGGATTTAGGTTCAAATACTATTATAACTCCATATTGTCCGATTAGCGTGGTTCGCGTGCTCGCTTCTCACCAATACAACCCGGGTTCGATCCTCGGACCGGGAAGTATGTGAGATGGTACGATGGTCGCCAGATCGGACAGGTGCGTTTTCTCCGGGAAGTTTAAATTAAATTAAGCCACAGCCATTTAACTATCATGCAGAGGATAAGTAGTCGCCATATCTATCCCACCTCCATATATATTACTGGAACTACACGAGATTGTGTCCTTTATTATGAACATTGGTTTGGCTACTACAATCAATGTACGTCGTATTGGCAATGGCGTCAAGAGGTGCTTCTATGAGGGAAAGGGTTATTTCATGTGAGGAGGCTGCTAGTATTGGCTTGCAGAAGGGCGGTGGTTATACCCGGGTACTCGTCCATGCCGGAAGTGCTCATAGGACGAATCCGGGGTCTTCCTCCACTATTGATAACTGGACAGTTGCCATGTTACGTAAGATGTTGGTGCGACTTTAATAAACTCCAAATCAAACAAGCTATATGAGGTGTCAGCATCCGTCTTGAAGAAAACTATAGTAGTGAATAACCGCCAGATAACACCGGATAGTTTCTGCCTGGCTACATGAATCTGTTTGAATGTATTATGAATGATTGAAAACGCCGCGAAGGCGTATATCAAATTATACTGGGTAATTAAACCTGTCAGCAGGAAAATGCTTCCAGAACTCCGGTGATATTAATTGTTATATATGTAGGCCTACCACTGATCTACAAAAACACCAAACGTTATTGTACCATGTATGGAATACGTTCTATATATTGAAAATTCTGCGTATTAATGCATAGTCTTATTAATTAACCCTTTCCCTCTTATGAGCACCTCTTGACACTATTACCAATACGACATACATTGACAATGTAGTAGCCACACCAATGTTCATAATAAAGGCCAGGATCTCATGTAGTCTCAGTAATATCTATGAAGGTGGGATATATATGGCGACTACTTATCCATTGCATGATAGCTAAATGGCTGCCGTTTGTATGGAGATATAATAGTATATTAACCTAAACCTCTATGAAGGAAAGGGTTAAAGTTTATTTAAACGCACACGTATATAACAAAGGTATTACTAATTGAAATTGTTATATTCGTACATTTACTATAGGATTTGATATAATATGTTGGCCTATTGAAGGCAGTCCAATATTAATAATATTAAAGGACTGCGAGTACAAAGGTATGATGTCAGTTTGTGCTGAAACTGTAATGTTTCTTATTATTACACCGACGCTATTTTTTAAATTAAGTTTATTTAACATCGCTACTGTCCATATGAGCGACGGGAAGTTTATCTAACAGCGCTTTTCTTTGACAGGTTCCAACGGTTAATCAGTAATTGGTGCATCAACCTCCGTAAGAAACTGCCAATATGTTGCCAACTGAGCGGGGCTCGAACCCGTGACCATTAATGATGATAGGTTACAGTGGTATACAAGTTAGCGACCGTAACCACTCGACCTGCACAGACGGATATGTAGTCCAGTGGTAACACGCTGGACTGGTAATCCAGGTATCGCAGGTTCGATCCCCCGTCTGACCCTAATACAATTAACAGTCTTTCAGATGGGACGTTAAACCGAGGTCTCGTGTCGGTGCTTTACACCGTGCACGTAAAAGAACCAGAGGAGACTCTGGCATGGGTCTCTCTCTGTATCATTGCACTATTCTCCAACAGTCTAAAATGACTAATCTATTCAGGAGGCGTCGCTCATATGGGCAACCGGTAGCGACGATAAATAAACGTAAAACACACACACACACACTCGACCTGAACGTATCAGTATTAAAATATATTAGTTTGAATGTTCCGACACGATTTCTTCAAACTTATTAATGATTATAGACTAAGACACCTAGTACCCGCTAGTTGCAGGCGACAATGCGTAGCTGTGGCGTGCCATATTCAAACATGGTTGTTACAGCTGGAACTTGTCTAAGAATGCTATTGTTAAGTTGGCCATGGTGTTCCATAGATAAACAAGCACTGGCGTAAACTCCTGTTATCTATGGCGTTCCATAGTCATCTACGCTATTTACAACCAGGACTGATCTAAGATTGACGTAGGCCTATTATTAGAATCTATATTTTTGCATCGTTATCGGATTGTGTGTTGGTATGTGGATACTAAATGGAGCATGTTTAGTGTTAATGCCAGGTGAGTATCCATATTGAACACTTAGGTAACTGAGAAAGCGACAGTAAGGCGATTGAATCAATTATAGCATATTTTTTATATCTCATACTTATGTCATTATGATTAAAAATATATTTCAATGAAACTTGAGATTTTGGCATATCACTGATCTCACTGAACTTTTCTCTAGTATGTTAATAATAAATTAATTTATATTCTAACACGACCCAGCTAATAACATACATACTAGTAGAGTAAAATCTACCTCGAGTTATTCTGCGATATACCTACCTTGAACTATGCTGCGCGCGCACCGTGAATTGGCTATTGCATTTATACAATGCGTGTACAGTTTTATGAATGAAAGTCACGTGATGTTTGTAAATACTACCGTGGGAATTCGCGGAAGTGAGCTATTTTTAGAATCAGATACTCTCTTGTCCGTCTTGTTTTTCTGTTAAGTAACGTTTCAGTTACTATTCTGTACAGTTTTATTTGACAAAATAAATAAAATTATTGATCAGTTACAACTTTTGTTCATTTATGCACTAGGTTGATATTTTCCATAAAAAATAACGTCATCACCCTTACGCGGGAGGAAATTTCGAAAACCAAATGCAGCGGAGTAACACGGCGTTTGAAGAAAATACTCCTTTGATTCTCGTCTAAAATTATTAGAAGTAAGTCGTGTTAGAATCGAAATAATAAGTATCAACCGTGGTATATCGCAGAATAACCCTCATTTGTCGTTTTTATGCGTAGAAATATATCACGACGGCCAGCGTGATATATTTCTACGCATAAGAACTTCAAACTCGGGTTATTCTGCGATATACCACGGTTAATATTTTTTATTATTTCTTAAATATACATATGTATTACACTATACACGTATGGTTTATTGTGTTCACTATAAAGCATTCCTAACATATATACAACCTGAATACTGCTCTAATCCGAAAACCCCTACAAACCAAAGTGGAATTGATTTTAGAAATAAACTCAAAACACATTTGTTTAGAAATTATACGAGAACAAATAGTAACTTAAGTATGTAGTATGTGTATTTGTAAGTACAGTATTTGTTTAATTAAATATTTTTTATAATTGACGTTATATTTCAGGGATTGTTAAGCACAGACGAATATTGTAATATTGTTGCGCTATATAATAATAATAATAATAATAATAATAATAATAATAATAAAAACTTTATTTTACGAGGGAGCTTACATAATACATGGCTAATACAAATTAGGCCCTCAACATAATATACAATGACATAGGGCCCATATTAATTAAATAAACACTACATGTATATATATACATAAATGCATTTGTATTTGTATAAAAAGAAACATCACGCGTAAAACACTGGGTTTGAATAATATGAATATAAGGCCATACAGTGCCTTAATTAAGAAACATAAAACAACAGTATCATCTCTGGCCAGGCATGTATGTCAATAATCTTGCACGGAATCTTATAGACAACTAAATTATTATGTTTCAAAGAGCAGCCTCGAATCCACACAAATCCAGCATTCAAGTTTTTTCTTGACAGTAAAATTGACACTGTGACGTTCGAAACACACAACAGCTTTCAACCGTCTGACTCCTGTAGCTGAATCATCTAATGAAGATAAATGTTTTAAATGTTTACTGAGATTTCCAGGAAGGCTCTGATATTTAGAACACCTTGTAATATCGTGCTATCAATGGTGCTACTTTGACCCAGTTTCCCCTCCCAGTCACGGCCATGTAGAGCTATATGTGATGTGTTTGTTCCAGAGAAATGAACGAAAATGTATTTCAAATCCAATAGTGAATGTATATAGGACCCATTTACCAATTACACAGATATAGAAGACGAATTCTATTTTACAAATTCATCATTGGTTTAAACATACTTATTCCACTATATACATTGTACATTCACAAAACAATACATGAACATCAAAGACTGGGAAAGGATCAAAACGGAAGCAGTGCTTATATAGATTTTCTCCTATGAGTTAGTTACTTGAAATATACAGAGATTATTATTTTTATAGCATAGCTAAGTCGGATAAGACATCGATGTGAAAATGCCTCCATTCCTATGAGTTGGTTTAAACCTATTTATTCCACTATATACATTCACAAAACAACACATGAACATCAAAGACTAGGAAAGGATGAAAACGGAAGCAGAGCTTATATAGATTCTCTCTTTATAAATTTCATCATTGTACAACACATATAATTTTATCAAGTAAATTGCTTAAATAATAGCTTCATACATTCATCACATATTTTCTTATATGTATATAATATGTATTTTAATTATTAACCTTTATTCTACCATTTACTTTTTCTTAATATCTTTGATAAACATTTTACATTGTTATTTTTATACCAAATTATAATCTTGGTCTTAATGTTGACTATTGTAATGTATGTTTCATTGTAAAAATGTCTTACTATGCAAATTTGGTATAATAATAATAATAATATAACAAAATAAATACTAATTCACGTTAACAAATTAAAATAAAATGATACTCATCTTCAATGTCTCTAACATTGCAACATTGGCAATCACGCTCATTTGTCTGGACTGTGTTGTAAACGAACACATACTCCCTTGTTCAGCGTACTTATGTACACCAGAATGCACATTATCTTTTGAGTTGTGGCAATTTGTGCTATGTATTTAATGCTAATGATAAATATCGATCAACTGTTTAATTGTATCACAAACTGTTGGATTATTAACAGATTTGGATTTATTATAATATATTATAAGTAATAAGCAACTAATATATGACCGGCGTGACTTTTATAATATATAATCAATACTCATTACACGACCGACAAGACGTGACATTTGGCACACTGGTATACTTTTATATTTAATGTAGATCTACAAATAAATGTTAATGAATAAGATAAAAACCATGATCAAGGTGTGTAATAATACATGTACTGTGTGTGTGTATATGTGTGCGTGTGCGCGCGCGTGTGTGTATGTGTGTGTGCGTACGTGCGTGTAATTAAATAGTTTAGTTAATGTGTGTGAACGCACTGTTTTAATAATATTACGCGTATAGATGGTCCCCGGCCACTCCAGTTTGAAATATCGTCAACGTGAGCGCATCAATCCATCAATGACGTCATTTATGTCGTCATCTAAATGCGACGTTCTATAGTTTTCTCTCGAGGCTAAAACAAGTTGCTTGTTAAGTGTATGGTCGAATTATATTTCACCTATGAACATAGAAAGCTATCAATGTGCACCGTGTTAGAACAGAACAACACCGAATGGCAATATAGACGAGCGGGTGCTTTCTTCTAAAAGTGGCGTCATCTTTTTCAAAATACCATGACATATCCAAATGTATAACATAATTTGCGCTACAGACGGATCTGTAATCCAGTGGTTAACACGCTGGACTGGTAATCCAGGGATCGCAGGTTCGATCCTCGTCTGACCCTAATAAAATTAACAGTCTTTCAGTTGTGACTTTAAACCGAGGTCTCGTGTCGGTGCTGTACACCGTGCACTTGAAAGAACCAGAAGAGACTCTGGAATGAGTCTCTGTCTGTGTCATTGCACTATCAAACATTTTTTCTCTTATATAGAAAATAACCTCTTCAGGACGCATCGCTCATATGGGCAACCGGTAGCGACGATAAATAAACGTAAAATACACAGTACCGGTAATATCCCAAAGAATACATTATTTCGTATTACTCTTTTGTTATAACTATGCAAATGAGCACGGTATTTAATCATACGCTCTGTAAGCAAAATAAAGAACCAACATGGCGTCGCAATTCTGGTGTAACTGAAAATCACCATCGAGCTATAAACACTATAAATCATGTCCGACAGGCTATTGAGATTGGAAAAGTAAAACAAGAACGAACGTATTATTAACACAATGTGATTAATGATTTGTGAATATTGAATTTTTATTTTTTATTTTATGCTTTAATTTAGAAATTTATCAGTGAAATAAAACGTGTTATTCCGCTGGTTGAAAGCAACGGAATACGCTGATGGAAAGCAGCGGAATATGCTGGTTGAAAGCAGCGGAATACACTGGTTGAAAGCAACGAAATACACTGGTTGAAAGCAACGGAATACGCTGGTGGAAAGCAGCGGAATACACTGGTTGAAAGCAACGGAATACGCTGGTGGAAAGCAGCTGAATATGCTGGTTGAAAGCAGCGGAATACACTGGTTGAAAGCAACGGAATACGCTGGTGGAAAGCAGCGGAATACACTGGTTGAAAGCAACGGACTACGCTGGTGGAAAGCAGCGGACTACCCTGGTGGAAAGCAGCGGACTACACTGGTTGAAAGCAGCGGACTACGCTGGTGGAAAACAGCGGACTACGCTGGTGGAAATCAGCGGAATACGCTGGTGGAAAGCAGCGGACTACGCTGGTGGAAAGCAGCGGACTACGCTTGTTGAAAGCAGCGGAATACGCTGGTGGAAAGCAGCGGACTACGCTGGTGGAAAGCAGCGGACTACGCTGGTGGAAAGCAGCGGAATACGCTGGTGGAAAGCGGCGGAATACGCGACTACGCTGTTGGAAAGCAGCGGTATACGCTGGTGGAAAGCAGCGGACTGCGCTTGTTGAAAGCAGCGGACTACGCTGGTGGAAAGCAGAGGACTACGCTGGTGGAAAGCAGCGGAATATGCTGGTGGAAAGCAGCGGGCTACGCTGGTGGAAAGCAGCGGACTACGCTGGTTGAAAGCAGCGGAATACGCTGGTGGAAAGCAGCCGCGGGAATACGCTGGTTGAAAGCAGCGGAATAACGCATTTTATTTTTACACTGCTTTGCACGTGTGGTACCTAGCCGCTGCATGTTGAAATTTGGTCAACGTCTTCGGGTTGAAGCTGTCGTCAATGATGTCTTTTAGGACGTCACATATGGTCGTCCAAACACGAATTTCTTGCACCATTTACACACGGTTGCATTGTGTTTTGTGAAAAATAATTCGATCATACTCAGAAGCAAACACATATTATCTTAAGCTTTAGAAAGTTGTTGATGGAAGTCATATGTTATACAGTACAATGTATCATATCCTCATTCCCATGGTGTACCTTTGTGTTCCTTGGACAAATACAAATATTGGACTTAAACAGTATTTATTGCAAAATCTAACTCACATATAACATACAACGGCATACATAATACATAATTATTAGTTTACGTTACCTTTAAATTGTAATCATTGCTTTATTAGTTTACGTTACCTTTAAATTGTAATCATTATTTTATTAGTTTACTTTACCTTTAAATTGTAATCATTATTTTATTAGTTTACTATACCTTTAGTTTAAACATATTTTATTTCAAACAATGCAACATATATACATATAGCAATTACATTACAATATAATATTTTATGTTTTGAAAAAGGATTAGATCCGAAAGCTAGATTAGCTTATAAAGGTCTTCTCCTTCGAAACTCGTTTGCTGTAAAGTTGGCGGTAAAATAATGTGCTTGACATGTTTAACACTACAAGATTCATAATACGATTTAGATAGAAAACATACGATATTGTAGTTGAGATAAGAAAAAAGACATTATAATAATAGAGGTCAGAATATTATAATGATGAGGAATGCTAATAAAAAGAATATGGTTGAGTCTAAGTGTAATAGATTGTTCTAATTTATATTATGTGCAGACTCACAACAATTATTGTAAGAAGAAGGTAACATTATTAGGTAAAGTGAGGTATGATATGATATCGATATAGTTTGCTAGATATTTATCTCAGTGGCTTAAAATGTATGGTATTTATAACTAATACACATAGTGTTCATCTTAAGTAATAATAAATATAAAATTAAGTAATAATAAATAAAAGAGTCAATCAACTTTGACGATAAATCATCCTAGTTGTTTTCAATTCAAGTAGAAGAAATATGATCTTGAGATTTGATTTGGAATGTTGAGAGCCATGAACAGGTCAGTCATTCAAGTTCATGGAAAACGTTTACTGTCCCTTATATAGTCCTGTACAGCAAGAAAGATTCTGCTGTTGATGTTGTCGCAAAGGTTTTGATCTCCGTGTAAGAGAGTGTACAAAGTTACTGTACAGTATATAGAAGTTTCTTGTATTAGTTTTACTCTGATGTTGGTATATAGTGTGCATTCCAAGAAGAAATGTTGATTACTTTCAACAAGACCGCATTGGCAAAGAGATGTTGGAGATAAGTTTTTGCTGTACAGGTGTTGGTTTAAGGAGCAGCACTCAGTACGTAATCGGGCATGATAAACTTGCCATTTCCTTGAGCCAACATAAAAGTATTTAGGAGTTTTAGATATATTTCCACGAAGACTGTGTTTGAAAGAAGATAGTGTAGGAGAGCTTTGTTGTTGCATAGATAGATTATTCCAATCTCTTAAGGTAGAAGGTAGAAACGAGTTGTAGTAGAGTACTATACCTTTAAATTGTAATCATTATTTTATTAGTTTACAGTCAACTTAATTCTTTAATTTTAAATCATGTTGATAATTGTATGATTTTGTTATTTGTTTTTTTATCCTATGTACATGTATAGAAAAGAGTGCTATATAAATCCGGTATAATCATAATAATCATAATAATAATAATAATAATAATAATAATAATAATAATAATAATAATAATAATAATAATAATCATAATGCAATGGATCAAGGTGGAAGCTAAAACTAGCTTATATAAAAACATTTTCCTAGAATAATGATATGTATTATTGTTATCCAGATTATTTGTGAATACTCATTGAATGTGTGTTTCCTTGGAGGATGAAAACAGATATCTAGTTATATACTATCAATAGTTTTAGTAGTATTGGAAGAACATGTCTGTTGGCGATATGGTGGAACTCGTGATAGCGTACAGGTAGCGAGTTCGCTCCAGGCGCCGTGAGAGGCCCGGAGTTCCCGCCCAGCTGTAGCCGTTACGATTGTGTCTTTCGGAAAGGCATTTAATTCCACATGGTCTATTCTCTTTTCCTCATGGCTATGGATTCCATCAGGAATGACGTCTCTCTCTCTCTCGATTAATATAACAATATGAAACACCGCAATCGAGCTAAAATAAATGTGTATAAACTAAATTGGTGATATGCGATAGCTAATTCGTATATTCACTTAAAGCGACATTACATCGGTGAAAACCCAAATGTCTACAGAACTTGTAATTTCCTATTCCTTCCAAATATATGCCTCATAAACGTAGTATTTCAATTAATAAACAAACGTCGTATACGCGGTTTGTTGACCTAACAAAATAATGTAAATACCGTCGATATACATGCGTAATACAACGCGTGTATCCCGACAGATCGGACAGGTGGGTTTTCTCCGGGTACTCCGGTTTCCTCCCACATGAATGACCACATATGCGCTTACATCCGAGCCAACGAGAGTGATTAATATAAGTTGTTCAAACTTGCTTCGCAATCGTTGTAAAATAAATAAAGTATAAAAAAAAGAAGAAAAAAAAGTATCCCGAATAACACAATTTATGTTACAGATTTACCGTTATATCTCACATGTGTGCCTATGCATATTTATTTGTAGACTAATCTTAGTTAAATTATCTCTAAACGAAAGTATCATGCGTTAAGTATTGACTCCAAAGACAAACACACATCATTTCAGGATCGTGGATGACCGTTATATGAAATCCTACTGTCACTGTTGATTGTTGACTACAATAACACTGTTTATTGATTCAATGTCAGAAGAATTTGTAATAGCAATGCATTTATACGTGGAAATATGCATTTTATTTGCTTCTTGCGATGTAATGTCACTTTAAACGAACACATTTAATTTTAAAATCGTATTCTTAGAACTTAAGATTTCTTAGTGGCAACACATTATTCTACTATTACAATATATGACACCAATAAGTCGTAATTAGATAACTGATGAAGTCATGAATAACGTCTGAATTTTAATTTTGATTCTACATAATTATTTATTTGTAGTTTTATAGATCGTTGGAAAGTATGAGAGAAAATTGATAATATTTGCATAAATTCTAAGAAATAATTCTCAAACATTTATCGTGAGTTATGATTACATTTATTTACTCTCGTGCAATGCCATTAAGATAAAGCCACGCTTTAGTTAAGCTAACAGGCACGCGTGCACGTTTAGAGTTACACGGATTCCAGACAAAACATTCATTACGGCGTATATTGTCTGTTATATTCAATGTAATTCTCATTACAAACAAAACCGCTCCGCGATTACAGTATTTAGCTGTTTACGTTTGTATTAATCAAGAAGCTCATTTGTATGTGCGTTTCATTCCGAGAACTGCCAGTTTTCAACAAGTATTTGCAATATTTACAACAAAGGCCGGGAATTGTGTGTACGTTTCATTCTGAGAACTGCCAGTTTTCATCAAATAATTGCAATATTTTATATTTACAATAAATGCCGGGAATTTTTGTTTTCTTGTTGTCTTGCCATTCCATAATATTATTGTTTATTTTAATGTGTATGTTGTAGAAAACACACACACCACACACAATAAACAAACAAACAAACAAACGACAAAGACAAATATAACGACACAGACAAACATAACGACACAGACAAACATAACAACACAGACAAACATAACGACACAGACAGACATAACGACACAGACAAACATAACGACGACACAGACACACATAACGACACAGACAAACATAACGACGACACAGACAAACATAACGACACAGACAAACGTAACGACACAGACAAACATAACGACACAGACAAACGTAACGACACAGACAAACGTAGCGACACAGACAAAAGAATAATTCACGATAAGTACTTAATTTATATATAGAGAGAAGGAATTAGGTTTGAAAGTAAGATAGCAGGAGAAGAGGTGAAATCTTCCGATCCAGAATACAAACATCTGTTCAATATCAGTTACTAATACGATTGCTGTTGCATGCGTTTGATTTTACTTCTATCAGTCAAATAAGTACTTGCTACATTATTAATTGTGCAACCATTTTCTGTATAGGATATAAGACAAATAACTACCCAATACGTAAAATAGTTAGTTTAAACATATTTTAATCAGAAAATAACATATAAGAATAAAGTGTTACAAGAGAAATAATTTGGATTGGAAAACAAGCATATTAAAATGCTTATACAAATTCCTTTCCATAGTGGAGTTTGCAAACATATAAATTTAGCACATTAGAGCCAGTGTATGGTAGGTATTGTTTGAGCATTGGATAGGTTTAATTCTATATAGTTCAAACCTGAAACTGAATTTTAATGTACACGGTGACTAAGTGCTATCCTGAAGTAAAATAGTTACACTGTGTGAGGCACGTTGCGCCGTATACAGTGCCATTGTTTGACATACTGGAGGCTTATAACACTTATACAACAATATCTTACTAAATATAATATAATACTCATTTTGAAAGCTGTCCAATATTAATAATAATGGACTGCAAATACAAAGGTTTGACGTCACGACAGTGTTTTAATCTAAAATAAAAGGTGCGCGCACACGGTTGCAAGCGGGTTATTGAACGGAGTTACATCGCTTAGAGAATGTATCAAAGAAACCAAAGCAAATTAATTGCAATACAAAACTAATAGTGATGCAAATGAAACGATGAATAACTTCGATATCCGATATATAACTTCGATATCCGCCAGACAGGCGTAAGTAATACAGACAACACGAAAGTTCTATTTATGATGACAGCCCAGCGAAAATGTGCTTTCCCTAACCCCTACACTCTCTCTTAAATATGAAAATATATTATTGAAAACCAGCAAATCAGAGAAGTTGCTTGGAGTACACATTCAGGATTCATTAAAATGGGACTCACATATCAAATATATTGTGAAAAAGATTTCAACTAACATTTGGCTATTAGGTAAAATACGGTATATGGTGAATCTGAACTACAGAATACTTTATTACAAGGCATGTATCCAACCACATTTTGATTATTGTTGTATCATATGGGGAAACACCACACAACAAAATATCAACACATTATTAAGATTGCAGAGACGAGCTTGTAAATTCATTCTGGGCCAAGATTATATTTCTTTGCGTGAATCAATGTGTGAAATTAATATAATGACTTTTGACCAACGGATTATTTTTCAAAAAGCAGTAACAATGTACAAAATTATGAACAATCTTGCACCGAATTATTTGAATGAACATTTTCAATTAAGACATTGCAATTCAGTTACTTCAGATATGACATTGAGAAATGTTTCAAATATGGATCTCTATATTCCAAGACCTAGATGTGAAATGTATAAGAAATCATTAGAATACTCTGGTCCAAAGATATGGAATTGTCTACCATTTGAAATTAAGACATCCAGATCTTTAAATATATTCAAGACAAAATGTAAAGTATGGATACAACGTTTTAATTGGTAGACACTAGACAGTTATATATATATAATGATTGTAAATCAATATGCTTATGTCGTTTTGTATTTCTATCAAAGTACCTGATTTACTTAGGCTGTTGTTTAAGTTACATTGTACAACATTATGCATGTATAGTGTACGGCATAACTATGTTATAATTATTGTGTATGTACATTTATTCTATAGTGTTAACACATTGAAGAGGGCCCTAAGGAGGATTAGTTCAAAACTAATTAGGTCACCCTCTATAAATAAAGAAATCTATCTAGGAAAGTGCTCTTGATAGTAACTGGCAGAGAACGTACATTAATGGCAAAAATGAATGAGCTTGGTGAATGTAGACCGATGTTGTAGCTATACAACGAACAGTCCGATGTAGTGACATCAATGATTGGCAACAATGAATATTTTTGGTGCATGTGGGCCGTTATGGTAGTTACATAGGGTGTACAATGAACACACTCCACATATAGACCTCACTACAAGGGCGATAACGAATCCGTTTAATATATGTATACCGTTGTAATTACAAACAAACGTGTGCAACGAACAGCCCGACATAGTGACGTCATTAAAAGGGTGATAACGAATCAGATTGGTATGTGTAGGCCGTTATTGTAGTTACAAACGAACGTGTGCAACGAACAGTCCGACATAGTGACGTCATTAAAAGGGTGATAACGAATCAGATTGGTATGTGTAGGTGTCGCAGACCGCCGGCGAGCACTAAGGGTGTGGGGATCGAGATCGACAAAGAAAGAGGAAAACTCTTTTATTAATGTCTACTGCACTTTATTCCTCGCAATATAGCCATCGTTTCTCTCTCCGTCTCTATCTATCCCTCTCTATCTCTATATCTCGATATCTCTATCTCTCGATATCTCTATCTGCAATCAATATATACAAATATACAGTTTCATACTTATATACATCACATAATTAACAATCACATAAGTTATACCATATCATCAGACATATATAATGACGACAATTGCATTGACGAATTTAAGAAATACAATATACGATGGTGTAGTTTAAGTTAGACAATGAAAATCAAGTCTTTACATCTGATCGATATTTCTCAAAAACTAACAGGTTATCAGTCAATGTACATGAATAATATATTATCGGGATGGTAGTCAAAAAGAGTAGCAATAGTTACCTGAAGGTATATATATATATATATTCCTACATAATATGGTTTATTTGTAGCACATAATTAATGGCGTCTTGTTTATGTTTTGTGAAAATGGCGGATGTCTCATATGCATGCAGTGATTGGTTAGTAAAGAGCACGTGCTTAAATATTGTCACGTGTCAGGTCAAATGTACGTGTCACTTATTTTAACTATTGGTCCAAGGGAAATAACTAAAACTATACTACACTGTACTACATATGCTACGTTACAAACTAACTGAAGGTGTTACAGGGTTTTCAACTCACTGCTTCAAATAGGGGCACAAATGACAAGCGAATATATGTGTTCAAAGAGTTTGTATTTATTAACAACAATTGCACCCTATGACATAGGCCGTTATTGTAGTTACAAACAAACGTGTGCAACGAACAGCCCGACATAGTGACGCCATCAAAGGGCGTTGACGAATCAGTCTAGTATGTGTACGCCGTTATTGTAGTTACAAACAAACATGTGCAACGAACAGCCCGACATAGTGACGTCATTAAAAGGGAAACCACTAATCAGTTAGGTATATGTAGAACCGTTATGGTAGTTACAAACGTGTGCAACGAACACTCGGACTTGGTGATGTCACTAAGAAGGAAACAATGAATATATATGTGCCGTTATGATAGGTAACAAAGAGGTGCAACGAATAACTCGACATAATGAGACAATTACATGGCAACAATGATTGCTTATTCGACAACTATGCTTGCGCTAGAGTATTAGTATTATATCATTATAAAACGTACTACCGATCAACCTGGCAACTGTAAACACACTGACAATCACACCCTTGGATTTGATGGGGAAATGATCTCTTATAACTGATGTGTACATGCGGCCAATAGTGTTATACATACATAACACCAACACACTAGTGTGTTATATTTGGATTCGTTTTGAGTATTAGTTACAAAGACGATCAACAATCTACCCGCAATAGTGACATATCTATTTGACAACAATGAACGTGCCCTCGCCATATGCGGGTCGAATCATGGGTTACATGGAGAGGCGGATGACCATCAGCCCGACTACCCCTCTTGTGGATTTGACGGTAAGTACACTTGTAAGAGTTGTCTCTAAAGCCTCATCTGCCATATTTGATATAGTCCATCCTAAATCTTCATCTCCCATATTTTATATAGTCCATGCAGGCATTAAAATAAAGCATAACACACAGTTTTATCTTACCCCACCCAGCTACGAATAGAGGAGAATAATCATATAAGACTCGTGCATTCTAATCCCTTTTCTGTATTTTGATATGTGTAATGTATGCCTTACTGTAAAATTTTATGTATTAGATTGGGAAATACAATATGCTTAAACTTTATCCTAGCTACAAATAGCGAACACGATTTACCCTTCTTTATAGTTGTATGTATGTATGTTCCATTAATGTCAAACCCCTTGCGGGGATGTAGACATGCTTTCCTGGGCAAGCTAACCAGTACTAAGCAATGTGTGTGAGGTGCCTTTCTCAATGACACTACATACGTGGCCTGGCCGAGTATCGAACGCGGAACCGATATGCTCCAAATCCGACTTTACAACTGGACCACGGATGCCACACAATAGTTTCACTATGACTTGAATATAAAATACATCTATAAGTTTAAACTTTATTTAGTTTACAACGATTGCGGAAGCAAGTTTTAGCAACTTATATTAATCACTCTCGTTGGCGCGGATGAAAGCGTAAACGTGGTCATACATGTATACATATATGAACACACTATTTATACATCGAAGGCGATATGGAATTTGGAGAAACAAGCTTAAAGCTTATGTGAATCCTTTCCATGTTGGAGTACGAAAAGGGTACACCTTAATAGGCGAATGAGACACATTAGTCAGATACTGCCCCTGAATACTCCTAATAGTATATCGGTCCTCTTAATTGGTTTCCTCTGTTTTTATCGTTGTTTTCTTTTCAACATATTTTTCCATTCTCATCTCGTCTTATAGTCTTATAAATATGAAATTATTAAATCCAATGGATACCTTACTGTAAAAATTGGTTCAATTAATTAATACGATTTTGATAAACTTACATTTATCAATGGCCGTAATAGAAAAGTCGGTAATGTCTCGCAATAAGTATACACTGAAGAGAAACTATTCATTCCCTATACAATCAACTGCATAGAGGGTTCGATCCCCCGTCTGATCTTAATAAAATTAACAGTCTTTCAGATGGGACTTTAAACCGAGTTCTCGTGTCGGTGCTTTAGACCGTGCACGTAACAGAACCAGAGTAGACTCTGGACTGGGTGTCAGTCTGTATCATTGCACTATCCTCCACATATCTAAAATTACTAATCTCTTCAGGAGGCGTCGCTCATATAGGCAACCGGTAGCGACGATAAATAAACGTAAAACCACTTTGCTATTTTAAAACTTGAAAATGAATCTTAGCCATAAACTACATAAACCAGTCTAGAACAAAACGAGTAGCATATCCGGCTTATTAGCGTTAGTGACATTTGCCATTTGATTTAGTTTAGCCGACCTAAGCGGTTAACCAGTATTGGACACTGTGTGTGAGGACAGTGCACATATGCTGTGGTTGAATCCGGAACTCTTCGATTTCCAAATCCGATGTTGGGACCATATACTCCACAAATGATATATACAATTATGACATGGATTCGGACATCCCAGCTATTTTATTTTGTGTTACATATATATGTCAAACTTGTCGCCATTTCCGTGTGCAAAAAAGCAAATTTATTATATTTCCAAGAGAGATTACTCCAATATGCCAATAAACGGAATTATTACGAGTTGCTTCCCTTGGTTATAATAAGTTTACATGTCAAGCTTCATTGAGTTGCGCAAAGAAACACACAATGCTTATTGATTGAAATTTCTACTGAGAAGGGCAGATAACAATTGGGTAAATTGAGGCGAATTCTACGAATAGTTGTCCCTCTTATATAGCAAACTATGGTAAGCGTTGAAACTGGAAACAACTGACGGTGAGTCCAATCGTACACACGTATGTGTTCCATCTAGACTCATTGAGTTTGTGGTTCTCTCTAGTCAAAACCGTTTGATTTTAAAGTGTGCACGTTTGGAACAGAAGGTTTCATAATGCATTGGCATACGTTGTATTGTGCTCAGTGTTAGTATTATGCAATGTAAGGCAGTTTGGGGTTCCTTAGTTCCTAATATTCTAGTAGATATTAAAGCGACATTACATCGCACAAAGCAAATAAAATGCTTTTTTTTTCACGTATAAAATCATTGCTATTACAAAGTCTTCCGAATACATTCGAATATTAACATTGAATCAATAAACAGTGTGTTTGTGGTTTGACAGTATGATTTCATATAACGGTCATCCATGCTCCTGAATTGACGTTTGTTTGTCATCGGAGTCAATACTAGACGCGAGATAATATTGTTTAGAGATAATTTAACTAAGAATAGTCAAACATTAAATAGGCACACATGTGAGATATAAGGGTAAATCTACAAATAAATAGGCACATATGTGAGATATAACGGTAAATATGTACCATAAATTGTGTTATTCAGGATACTCTAGTTGTATTATGCATGGATGTTTACAGTTTTTATGTCAACAAACCGCGTATACGACATTTGTTTATTAGTTGAAATACTCTGTATTTGAGGCAAATATTTGGAAATAAATCATACCATATAATAGGAAAATACATTCTGTAGAAATTTGTGTTTTCACTAACAGATGTAGTGTCGCTTTAATATTATTATATTTACCATTTATCCAAGTTGTAGCGTTTTGCCAGAAAGATTGAACTATTTTGCAATGCCAGAACAGATGGAATAGAGTTTCTAGGTGCTTATTACAGAAAGCACAAATATTGTCATGTCTTAGCAACATATAATTCGTTCCAATAATTATATGAGTTATCCTAATCTTGAACCGTTGTAAGTTGGAGTATATGTACACAATATCATGTCGATTGATCATATACATCGTATGTCTTTAGTTTAAACATATTTTATTTCCCAATATAATGCATGTATGTTGACAATGCATACATCACACATAATCAATATACAGAACAAGGATTAGAATGAGTCTTATCTTATATAATACTTCTCCTCAACTATGTCTTTAACTTAATATATTCTGAACATCAGGGCCATTAATAATATGCCACGGTTTGAGTTTTTGATAATTACGATTTGTTAGTAGTAAAAAAGACCAACAATCTACATACTAGAAGCATGGGTTACATTTACTGTGACATGTTTCCACGAACCTTAGTAACAGCTCCAATATAGCGTGATGTATACATGTAGAGACATAGATACACGTGTGAATGTCTTGCACTCTGGTACTGGTGGTTTGATTTAGAGGTTTCATGTCACGACATATTTTGTCATATTGCTACTACCCCGCTATTAGTTGTGGAGAAATACCCCGGTTACCTCTCCGAGCATTATTTCGGACGGGCAACCGGGTAAGTTTATACAAATTTATT
>CM026392.1:28673570-28963570 GCA_014843695.1 Archivesica marissinica | reverse complement strand
CTTGGTATTTACGCCCAACATGCATAGCACACACACGAGACCTTGGTTATGTTACGCCCAACATGCATAGCACACACACGAGACCTTGGTTCTTTTACGCGCAATATGCAAAGCACACACACACGAGACCTTGGTTATTTTATGCCCAACATGCATAGCACACACACGAGACCTTGGCTCTTTTACGCCCAACATGCATAGCACACACACACCCGAGACCTTGGTTCTTTTACGCGCAACATGCAAAGCACACACACGAGACCATGGTTCAATGACTCATCCGATCGACTATAATATTAGTCATTTAAATACTTTGTAGCTGGGGATGGAATCTATGACCTCTGGAATACGATTCCATTGTGTTAACGACTGGACCGCTTATCCATGACTGTAACAACTTGTATTAGCATATTAGGATTATAATGTATAAACGTATATTAATAATGGGATGCTAATGGGTTGGACGTTTACTATTCGGACAGTATATGACTATTTGAATATTCGGCCTGGACGTATGATGTGCATATTCGGCCTGGACGTATGATGTGCATATTCGGCGTGGACGTATGATGTGCATATTGGGCGTGGAATGTAGATGCATATTTGAATATTGGGCGTGGAAGGTATATGCATATTTGAATATTGGGCGTGGAAGGTATATGCATATTTGAATATTGGGCGTGGACGGTATATGCATATTTGAATATTGGGCGTGGAAGGTATATGCATATTTGAATATTGGGCGTGGAAGGTATATGCATATTTGAATATTGGGCGTGGACGGTATATGCATATTTGAATATTGGACGTGGAAGGTATATGCATATTTGAATATTGGGCGTGGAAGGTATATGAATATTTTAATATTGGGCGTGGAAGGTGTCCGAATATTTTAATATTGGACGTGGAAGGTACATTCAAACCTGTGCTAGTGATCACCGTCATTAAGCAGCCAACTTGTATTAAGCAGCCAATATGTTGTTTTATTTTTTTATTAAATATTTGACCTCTATTAAGCAGCCACATATGCTAGGCAGCCACTTTTATTCCCCTTGCTTGTTGCAAATCCTAGAAAAAGTTTGCCATTTCATTTTGAAATTAAAGTGGAAGTCGTGATAGCGCAGTGGATGCGGAGTTCGAGCCCCGCTGGAGCCGTTACGATTGTGTCCTTAGACAAGGCATTTAAATTCCACGTTGCCTCTTCTCTCTCCCTCGTGGCGATGGATTCCATCAGGAATGAGGTCTCGAGAGTGATTAATATAAGTTGTAAGAACTTGTTTCGCAATCGAGTTTAAATACATTTGTATAGACTAAATTAAAGCTTGCTTGAACTGATCACTGATTTAGGATTTGGCAGAACTCTTATGTTTTATCTATAATCAAACTGACTTAGATTTTAATAAGCGTGTATTTATCGTCGCCCCCGCACATTCGGGACGATGCCTCCAAAACAATATTAGTCAGTTGAATTTTTTTGGAAGATACTGAGTACTGAAGAAGCTCTAATTCCAGAGGAATCCATTGTTCTTTTAGAGTACTCTTAGGTTGTCCGATTAGCTCAGTGGTTAGCGCGCTCGCTTCTCACCAATGCAACCTGGGTTCGATCCTCGGACCTGGAAGTATGTGAGATGGTACGGTGGTGGACAAGTGGATTTTCTCCGGGTACTACGGTTTCCTCCCACACGAATGACCACATTTACGCTTTCATCCGCGCCAACGAGAGTGATTAATATAAGTTGTTAAAACTTGCTTCGCAATCGTTTTAAAATAAATTAAGTTTAAACTAACTTGTTCTTTTACAATCCCGTTGCTTGGCACCGATACACGAGGCCTCGATTTATTGTCTCATCTAAAGCACTGTTATTAGGACGAGACGTATGATCGAACGCACGTCCATTTGAGTCGCAGTCCAACCTGATAACCACTATGCCACTGAGCCGCCCTTAAGGTTGATGATACATAATGAAAAACATAAGCCGATAAAGCTTATAGGGGCGCCGCGCCCGGTAGAATATTGGAGCACCGGTGGTGGGTATATGAGGGCCCCCTCGCATGTATAAGATTGTTTTTTCAAGTACTGATGTAATTGGTGCAATTAACAGTTTTTATATATACATTTTTCTTGCTGTAAGTATTTAATTATTTCATCCTTATCCTCATCCTAATTCAAATACAAATAAATTAGCTGGACAGGTTCGATCCCCCGTCTGACCCTAATAAAACAGTCTTTCAGATGGGACGTTAAACCGAGGTCTCGTGTCGGTGCTTTACACCGTGCACGTAAAAGAACAAGAGGATATTCTAGAATGGGTCTCTGTCTGTATTATGCACTATCCTCCAACATCTAAAATGACTAACCTCTTCAGGAGGCGTCGCTTATATGGGCAACCGGTAGCGACGATAAATAAACGTAAAACACACACTACACGAACCACATTAGTTGTCAAGTGTACTTATCCTGACTGACTGATTAAATTTATTTAAAGTCGCCACCGTATAAATACAGTTGGGCGACTTGTGTAATTATCCGTGAACAGCACATGTTTCTTTTACTTTGAACGAGTAAAGGCAATCATGATAATGGCTATGGGATGTCAGTAGCTGCTTTGTAGAGTACACAATTATGCGTGCACTCTTTGCTAGCTTAATTATGATAAAGTTGGAATCGATTTTGGTTTCAATTTTCAAACGTGCCAGTCTCTTTTTATTATTTTAGTTTCAATAGTATAGGGAGTGTAATGCTAATAAGTGTGTGTGTGCAATACGAAATCGTAGATTTTGGTTTTGTAAAACATTTTCAAACATGTCTTTAAAGGTTGGCATCCGTGGTCCAGCGGTAGAGCGTCGAATTTGGAATGGAACGGTTCCGGGTTCGATACTCGGTCAGGCCACGTATGTAGTGTCATTGAGCAAGGCACCTCACATACATTGCTTAGTACTGGTTAATCGCTTAGGTCGGCTAAGCCTGCCCAGGAAGACATGTCTAAGTCCCCCCCCTGAGGGGTTTGACATTAAAGGAACATACATACATACAAAGTTGTATTCCCGTTCAAACTGAGTGTAACACTTAGCATAACAGTTGCTATCATACTAGTACTCGTTACAAAATCACCATTACCGACTACACAAGTTTTGCAGTAAAGAAATCCATACTTTTTTATTATTTTTAATGTACTTGAACATTGTTGAAACATATATAATCTTAGTTTGACTGGGTTAGTCTTTGTTTCATTCGGTTCTCTTCGTAACTATCTTCGTAACTCTTCGTAACTCTCTTCGTAACTCTCTTCGTAACTATCTTCGTAACTATCTTCGTAACTATCTTCGTAACTATCTTCGTAACTGTTCGTAACTCTCTTCGTAACTATTCGTAACTATCTTCGTAACTATCTTCGTAACTATCTTCGTAACTGTTCGTAACTCTCTTCGTAACTCTTTTCGTAACTCCATTCCTAGCATGTTTAGTCACATGTTACTGGCCTTAAAAACGGGACAACCGCATCCAATGCAATTTCGGTTTTTTTATAAACAGGAACATATGTTTAATTATTTTAGTTTGGTCTAAAATCAATGGTAGATTTTGATTTACATTTTCAAACATCAGTCTATTTTTTAAAAAAACAATCAGATTAAGTAGTAAGGATTGTATTGCCATTAATGCTTATCCGTGTTGTGTGTTTCACCTAATGCCATTGTTAGAGATTTTTGTTGGATTTTTAAAGCGACACTACATCTGAATAAAATGTTTGGTTTTTGGGCAAACTGTACCCAAATAATTATGTTTAAGAAATCAATAATCGTACAGAAACGGAAACAAATATCAAATTAATATAGCACCGTCGTATACGCGAGTTGTTCATCAACAAACGTATGTAAACTTTGAATAATTCGCATGCATGACGCAACAACGGATGTTATGTTAGCTGTTTTGTTCTGATTGTCGATATAGAACAGAACAGAATAGAAAATATATTCAGACGTGTGCATAGTCCATCGTCAAATCACCCACAGCTTGTGTGTGTTTTACGTTTATTTACGTTCATCAACAAACCTATGTATAAGTAGCGCTTAAACGGATGTTGAAACAGCTGCCTTCGATGGTTGTTCTGATTGTCGATAGAGAGTTGTCCGTTCTAAATATACGTAGGGCGGAGTGGCGAACCTATTCAGGAACTTGAGTCGTACTTTCACTTTCAGTTTGTTATATTGCATAACTACACTGTTTACTGAACGAAATTATTCAAATTATAATGCAAGAAAGTGTGATAGCTTTGCTACCTGTACGTTAAATTTCAAATTTTATAATATTTTTATTTCGTACAATATAATGTCGGTTTAAAATCATTACATAGCACAGTTGATCGCATCGCATTGTTGATGATTACTGATGTTTTAAACCTGTTATATACCCTTTACTTGTATGTGCGGCTTATATATGTGTTTAGATATGATTAAACCATTGAGCACCAGGTAACTGACATGGACTTGTGCATGATATTTTCAGACCAATAAATTAATAAGAAAATTACATTTGGACCAGTTCATTTATCAAAATGTGTAATGTTTGTCTAAAAATAGTAATATTACTGGCAAGAAGTGCAGATCCTGATGAGACGGCGCGTTACGAGCCGGGTCATTTGGATCTACACTTTTTTTGTAAGCCTATTGAGAGGCATGTGGTGTTGAAAGGGTTAATAAATAAATGTATTTCTTATATGGGACACATCGTTGGCTGCTCTGCGTGTGTGGACTGGCCATACAGCCTGCTGTCAGCAGTGTGTCCATCATATTTCATGTTTTATCTTAATATGTATCTTGACACTTTAATCCTTTTATGACACATACTGAATCTTGATACTATTTTATTAAACTTTATTTATTTTACAATGATTATATTAATCACTCACGTTGGCGCGGATGAAAGCTTATATGTGGTCATTCGTGTGGGAGGAAACCGGAGTACCCGGAGTAAACCAACCTGTCCGATCTGGCGACCACCGTACCATCTCACATACTTCCCGGTCCGAGGATCGAACCCGGGTTGCTGTGGTGAGAAGTCACTGCTAAATATTATTTTATTGATTATAATGTCGGTAAATAGCTGTAATTCTAATGTCAGTTCTCGATAAAAATTCCGACATAATATAAGTTTGAATTAACTGACACTATTATCAATAATAACAGTATCACCTTGAAGTCGGGATAGCGCTGTGGTAGCGCGTTCGCTTCAGGTATCAAAGGCCCGGAGTTCGAGCCCAGCTGTAGCCGTTACGATTGTACCCTAAAGCAAGGCATAAATTCCACGTTGTCGCTTCTCGCTTCCATCCTGAATGAGGTCTCAAAAGTGCTTAATATAAGTTGTAAGAACTTGTTTCGCCAATGCAATCGAGCTAAAATATATTTGTTTAAAACTAACAGTCTCAACGAGTTGTAGTCATACCTTCCTTAGAATATCTCAATGCGCAGCTCATTCTAACTACAGTGGACTTTTATGTGTCTTGTGGTTGCGCCAAACGCTGCGTGCGGTTGAGAACGTACTAACCGGTATTTTATGACGTCATTAATTGCATAACGTGTATATATAATCTTATGAATCTGACAGAGACTCGCTCGGAATTGCATGCTATGGCAGTCATGGAAGTTAAAATAGTATCGGGTAGTTTATGTACAGCGAAGTGCATATCTGACACCATCCTGCAAATAACATGGAGCGATGTTACTGTTAGTTAGTATTGAATACTGTCGTTGTTATTTGATAATTATTTCGTGCCTAAGTAAAACAGTATTTATTTATTGCTAACAATGGTTTCTTAGCAATTAATCATGCTAAGATTTAGTATCCTTAGCAACCAATCAAGCTAAGATTCAGTATCCTTAGCAACCAATCAGGCTATGATTCAGTATCCTTAGCAACCAATCAGGCTAAGATTCAGTATCCTAAGCAACCAATAAGGCTAATATTCAGTATCCTTAGCAACCAATCAGGCTAAGATTAAATGTTCTTAGCAACCAATCATGGTAATACCAATCATATTTAGCAATTAATCAGGTTAAGACAAAGAATTCATAGCAACCAATCAGACTAAGACTAAATATCCGTAGCAACCAAGCATGCTAACATAGCTTAGCAACCAATTAAACGTAAGTGAAGATATTCTCAGAATCAATCGGATTAAGACTAAGTATTGCGAGCAACCAATTTGACTAAATATGCTTTGCAACCAATCAGGCCGTGTTTGCTTTATAAATAAAATATTCCATTATATTATAATACATACAAATACAATCAAATTATTAAATATTTAAATTGCTTCAAACAATTGATTAGGATTTGAGATGTTTGTAGTTTGGCGACCAGAAACATCTATTTATTGTTGGTTTGCCTAACACAACAAATCAGGCATTCCAAGACGTAAATTGAAGTGAAATACAAGGACATTTGATGTTTAATGACTCTTCTATTATGTTTATTATTCCCATTTCTTTGCAAAACATGTCTGAATCTGTGTGTAATTAGTTTTACAATCATTTCACACACAGTGATAATACTAGACTACTCTAATATAAATAAGTATAGCTCATCAGAGAATACTGTTCCCGCCACTGATCTATTCAAGTTGTAATTATACAACGACATTATAGCTGGCGAAACAGGGAAATTAATTCCGTTTTGACGTCATCATTTGATTAAGAAATACAGTACGTATACTAGTAATATGAACTACGTGCTACCTATCAATTGAGAATGGCGTATGCCAATACACGGTTGAAGTCAAAATCAATGAGACACACTAGTCAGTTACTGCCCCTGAATACTACTAAACGTATATTGGTCCTCTTAATTGGTTTCCTCTGTTTTTATCGTTGTTTCCTTTGCACCACATGTTTTCCATTTTTATCTGTAGTCTCGTCTTATAATTATGAAATTATTAAGTCTCGACATATATCCGTTAGCATATCCAATGGATACCTTATTGTAAGAATTGGTTCAATTAATTAACATGATTTTGATAACATTACATTTATCATAGCGCAACATCTGGTTAGACGACAACAGTAAAAACAAAGGATTCCAACTAAAAGGACCAATATACATTTCGGGATAAATCTGACTTTATCCATCAAGGGAGGTAATACAAAAAACCAATAATGTCTCTCACTACTGAATATACATAATGGAAGGAATAATACTACATCCCAGCGATACCAGCGATGGGTTTGCAATCTAAGGATGATTACGAGGCTATTTGCTATATGGTTATTGGTGCATTATGGGTACAATCTCAAGTTCAGTTGGTCCTAGGGATCAGCTATTATTATGTTTTCATAATATAATATTTGTTTCGGCTTTAAAAAACCCCGTTTTCAAGGAAAACAAAAATCACCCGCTTTCATCCGCGCCAATGAGAGTGATTAATATAAGTTGTTAGAACTTGCTTCGCAATCGTTGTAAAATAAATAAAGTTTAAACTTAAGATAGGGTGGTTGGTGGCACGTGTTTTTAAAATGAGTTATTTGTTACTGCAGTGTATTTAGATCAAATAGAATCAGTTGAAATCAACTAAAAATAACTAATGAAAAATGATCTCATCTTTAGTAAGATAGTTTAGATACAGTTAACATTTACAAACACGTACCTCCAATTCAATTAAAGTTAACCATATACATTATTAACTGTTTGTATGTCGCCAGTTATATAATTCTGTATATTTTTCATTACTGGGAAGAGCGTAATGTAATGTTGTTAGAACTTGTTGCCCAATCCATTTACTTTAGACATTATTTAGGTTCAGTAGTTTACATGTACATAGAGAATTAACATTTTATATATAAATCAACAGCAATAGACTGAAAGGGATTAGAACGAAAGAAAACTTATATAGTATACATTTGCTGTTGTTATGTTGTATTATTATTGTGTAATTATATGCATGCATATATAGACAATGAAATCTGGTTAAATTAAAAGTAATAAATAACCTAATATAGAATTAACACCAATGTCAGTGAAACGGAGCGCTTGGCAAATTGATGACTTCAACGAATTTATTTTTAAGTAAGTCTACATGTTCCCTTATATATCCAAATTAATTAGGTCCGAACCGGTATATTGTATTTGACAATACCATCGTCAGATTCGGTCTTGACAGAGTGTATGTAAGTCAGTCGGTTATGTCACTAGGGAAGACAGAACGTCATACGTGTCAATATTTGACGTTAATACGTCTCACACAACAAATAGTATTCGATTAACGTCTATAGTAATAAAACATCACGAGAGCTTTTTCTTGGAATATAGAAAACAATTTTACCATATCAGCGGTTTATCTGCATATAATATGTGTATGCACCATTAAGATAGGGGGTTGTTGGGGTATGTCTCCCTGAACAGTTTGTTTTCTTGGAATATAGAAAACAATTTTACCATATCAGCGGTTTAACTTCATATAATATGTGTATGCACCATTAAGATATGGGGGTTGTTGGGGCATGTCCCCCTGAACAGTTTGTTTTCTTGGAATATAGAAAACAATTTTACCATATCAGCGGTTTAACTTCATATAATATGTGTATGCACCATTAAGATAGGGGTGTTTGGGGCATGTCCCCTGAACAGTTTGAAAGTCTGTGTCGGCGCAGATTCATAACTGAGGCATTTAAGGCATGTTTTGAGGAGAAATATGTGGCCTATTTTTGCATTTTCGAAACTATTTTAGTAACTAATCATGAATTCATAGTCGATGGCTTCGCTGCACACCAAGCACCTCCACCCACTTACCCTTATTCTTTTCTCTCTTGCATTGTCATAGTTGTAGGTACGTGTCTACAATGTACGTGCCTACAATGCCTATACGAAGCTACGACACTGCATATATTATTGCTATGAAACGATTGGCTGCATAGGAAACTATTGTTCATTGTTATATCATGCCCGATGTGCAAACTATTTCCTAGAAAATGGTTTGTGCTACTAGGCTGGATATTCAGTTTTTGTTTTTGTTGTATACATTGTTGGTTATTATATTACCTCCCTTTGGCAGATAAAATCCAAAACATCCCGAAACTACATTGTTGTTGGTATTCTATTTCCTCCCTTTGACAGATAAAGTCCGATTTATCCCGAATTGCATCGTTGTTGGTATTCTATTACCTCCCTTTGACAGATAAAGTCCGAAATATTCTGAACTGCATCCTAGTTGGTATTATATGTCCTCCCTTTGGCAAATAAAGCCCGAAACATTCCGAAATTGCATTGTTGTTGGTATTCTATTTCCTCCCGTTGACAGATAAAGTCCGATTCATCCCGAACTGCATCTTTGTTGGTAATCTATTACCTCCCTTTGACAGAAAAAGTCCGATTGCATCCCGAACTGTATATTAAATTTGGTTTTGAGTTATGATACGTAGAGATTAACCGCACAGGCTGTATATGCCTAAGTGGTTAATTCAGGCGCTCAGAACGGCACGACCAAAATATATAAAAAGCACGCACAATTTGATGGTGTTATTTTTTTAGAAAGCGTAAATGACGTCGCAAAACTACCAACATGCTAGTGAAATGACGTTTGAAGTCTAGGCAAGCATTATAAGCACGCAAATGTTCGTTTGATAGGGCACTGCGTTATTGTCGGAATTTGTGTCCGGTCTATTTGGTAATTCACTCCGCCGGGGGGTTATGTTTTCATCCCGGTGTGTTTGTTTGTCTGTTTGTATGCTAACAGGCAAACTTAGGGATGGACTTTTTTGGAAGGTTCACCATGGACCTAGGACCAGTCCATTAAGTTTTGCTGGTGATCAGTATCCTGAATCAGGATCTCGAATTATATTAAATGATTCTTCATCGTTGTGAGATAGGGCAAGCAAGGCATTTAGCAATGTATCTGCTAGCAGTGAACAGCGTGGCGGATATAGGCAGGACATTTAGCGAGGTATCTGCTAGCGGTGAACAGCGTGGCGAATATAGGGCAAGCAGGACATTTAGCGAGGTATCTTATAGCGGTGAACAGTGTGGCAGATATATGGGAACAGGACATTTAGCGAGGTATCTGCAAGCGGTGAACAACGTGATGGAGGTATGACCTCTACGGAGTGCTCTCTAATTGTGAAATAGGGCACGCAGGACATTTATCGAGGTATCTGCTAGCGGTGAACAACGTGATGGAGGTATGACCTCTAGAGAGTGCTCTCTAGTTGTGAACTAGGGCAAGCAGAACATGTATCGAGGTATCTGCTAGCGATGAACAACGTGATGGTGGTATGACCTCTAGAAAGTGCTCTCTAGTTGTGAAATAGGGCAAGCAGAACATTTATCGAGATATCTGCTAGCGGTGAACAAAGTGATGGAGGTATGACCTCTAGAGAGTGCTCTCTAGTTGTGAAATAGGGCAAGCAGGACATTTATCGAGGTATCTGCTAGCGGTGAACAACGTGATGGAGGTGTGAAATCTACTGAATGCTCTCTAATGATTTATTTCACAATAATGCTATTGCTTGCGACATGCACAAAATTATATACAACATCACACCAAACGAGCTAGTTCCTTTTCATTACCACTTGTACGTGCACTTGTTTGTCTAAAAACCGAAACATGAGAAAACGCTATCTACTACATGAATAGTTAATTCATATGGGACGCAGTACTTTTGATGAAAGTGATCCAGGCCATACTCGATTCGTGTTGAATCAAGATATAGCCGGTCGAGTAAATTACATTTTGTTTCTAACCGGTAATTTAATCACCCAAATTCGTTTAAAAACAAGTGGGACGTTGCTCATGTTTTAATGATTAATTATCACGGAGGAAATCAAGTACTAACCGTTAAGTGCGGTGTTTATTTCGCGTTGAACTGATTACTAAATGAACACGTGAGATTAATGCTACCACAGTAGAATAAACAGTAGAAACTGTGCAATGACTATACAGCGCGGGCGCTGATTGGCCATATAATTAGTCACTTCCCACAACAATTAGAGGATGAACAATTTGTACGAACGGAACGGAAGTGGTTTATGGGAAAGATGCATGCTATGTTCTACTGTGATGGGAACGATGTATTATATATGTGTTGACATAATTCGGACTAGATTCGCACAGTTATGGGATTTGCTATCAACAGATTGATTCTAAGATTTTTAAGTTTTGTTAAGTGCTATGTTGACGTGTATATATATATATACATCATAGAGTATAATTTGATATTATTATCTATTATATTTTTGGAGACAACTTTTGAAATTGGAACCGGTTTCAGCTGTCGGAATTGACACACTATTTATGTGCATCGAAGAGCGTACCTAATGTGCATTCAAAATTATAAGTGGTTTTCTTCGAATTGACAAAGAGTACAATTATGAAAGACGGATTCCAACAAACGGCGGAATTTCATAAACGATTACAAAATAGCCAATTCATATCGAAGAAAATACCGTTTCCAAAGAGGGCCTCGATACCCACAGTGGAACGACGTCAACGGCAGCAAAGCATTATTGAAATAAGGAATAAACACACGAAAGAGCTCGTGGACCTAGAGGTTGGTGTGTGATGTTTGTGACGTCTGTTATATGTGTGACCGTTCGTGATATGTGTGACGTTCGTGATATGTGTGACCGTTCGTGATATGTGTGACGTTCGTGATGTTTGTGACGTTATTGGTGTTTGTGACGTTCTTGATGTTTATGACGTTCGTGGTATGTGTGACGTTCGTGATGTTTGTGACGTTATTGGTATTTGTGATGTTCGTGGTATGTGTGACGTTCTTGATGTTTATAACGTTATTGGTGTTAGTTGTCTTTTCTTAAGTACGTGTTTATGTAATAAATGCCATTTGGTATATCCACGAACCTAGCTGTCAATCAAAAACTTCTAGTATATCCTATTTGAGGGTCAGCATAAGGTTGCTAGACAAACCTCATTGCATTTGCATGAATACGCTTGCAATTCCCACATATTCAAACATACCTAAACAACTTTGCTTAATAGCAATAATTTTAATTAATAGTTGTTGCTTCGTTTTCTCATGTTTCATTTAGCAAACGGCGTTATGATACAAAGGAGCGTAACTTGTGTATGATGGTCATTAAAATGTTTGCGGTTGTTTAGTGGTTTTATTTCACAAACCATTCCATTTTTGCAAAGTATTATTATCTATAGTATTGTCGTTATTTTTCAATTAGTTATCTTGATGGTCAAGTCAAATTGATCAGTCAACTTCACCGTTTACAGTATGCCTGTTCTCGATATATAAATGTCTATGATCCCCCGTCTGACCCTAATAAAATGAACAGTCTTTCAGATGGGACGTTAAACCGAGGTCTCGTGTCCTGTGCTGTACACCGTGTATGTAAAAGAACCAGAGTAGACTCCGGAATGGGTCTCTGTCTGTATCATTGTACTATCCTCCAAAACTCTAAAATGACTAATCTCTTCATGAGGCGTCGCTCATATGGGTAACCGGTAGCGACGATAAATAAACGTAAAACACACACACAATGTCAATGATATGTCCATAACTTCAAAGGTTCAACATTTGTCACCAATAACTGTAATTCTTTATTCAAGAATAAATGTGCTATGTGATTCGCTATTGTCATGAAGACCGCTAAACGTCATAAAAAATTCCGCTACGTTTACCAACCATGCTAGTCACAAACATCAAAGAAAGTTTTGTCTAATGGTTCATTTGAGGCCCAGTGCTTGGGATTTTGTAGTAACAAAACGGACTATAAAGCGATAATTTGATAATAAATCCTAAAACTAATACGCTTAATAACTAAATAATATTTGTTTTAGCTGCCCTACCGGGAGCCTCAAGTCTCTACAATACACCACCGCACAACCATTTATATTAGCGTGAACGTCTGTAATAATAAATAGTTCCTGTAATTTTCAGGTCAGTTTCTGTTTGCTGTCAAAATTAAAAACATTAGAATTAAAATGTATTACTTTATAATTTAATATATTATATATATATGTTATGATTCGGGTTTTACGCCTGCATCAGCACCATTTTGGGCTATATCGCCGGCGGGCAGTTTACCTAACAACACCTTTCCTGGGCAGGCTCCAGCGGTTAACCAGTACTTGGGTGCACCAACCTCCGTAAGAAACTGCCAACTTTTTCATATAAATATAATTTAATAGTCATCATTGCCAGAAAAACACTAAAATACAAAAGTACATCTAACCGCGGAGGAATACGAAATTCAAACAGTGGCAGAGCAAATGTCATCTTTCACTGTTCAAAACAGAGGAAGATGGAGCTTTCTTTCATCGAGAAAACTCATTTATTCCTTGGAAAGCATAAAGGAAAATCATTTTTCGGATATAACATTCCATACCTTTCCCCATCACTGTCTCTCATTGGAGATGAATATAATACTTATTTGTGGTTCGATTCCCCGTCTGACCCTAATACAATTAATAGTCTTTCAGATGGGACTTTACACCGAGGTCTCGTGTCGGTGCTGTACACCGTGTATGTAAAAGAACCAGAGTAGGCTCTGGAATGGGTCCCTGTCTGTATCATTGCACTATCCTCCAAAACTCTAAAATGACTAATCTCTTCAGGAGGCGTCGTTCATATGGGCAACCCGTTGCGACGATAAGTAAACGTAAAACACACACCCGTCTGTTTGTGTTGATGGATTTTGCTGAACCTTTGTATATAACAAATATAAACTTTATTTATTTTACAAGGATTGAAAGACAAGTTCCTACATCAGTAGTTACTCGCTCCTGAGATCTCAATCCTAAAGTATAAGCTATCTTTTTTAAAACGAAACAAGCTTTAACAACTATATTAATCACTCTTGTTGGCACGGATGAAAGCGTATATGCTTATATGGTCATTCATGTGGGAGGAAACCGGAGTACCCGGAGAAAACCCACCCGTCCGATCTGGCGACCACCTACAACCTACCATCTCACGGTCCAGGATCGAACCCGGACTGCATTGGTGAGAAGCGAGCGTGCTAACCACTGCGCTAATTGGACAACCGTGGATGGTATATAGAGGGTCAGACCAGGTCGGACCGTGTCTATTTAAATAAAACAGTGGGCAGTTTCTTACGGAGGTTGGTGTACCGAGTAGTGATTAACCGCTGGAGTATGCCCAGGAAAGGTGTTGTTAGGTAAGCTGCCCGTCGCTCAAATAGTTCTTTCTCAATCTCAGTTTCAACCTTCTAAATTAGTTACTATATATGTACTTGTTTCACCTTAATACTCTCTTTATCTTATTTATAGTCTAATGTACAGTTCATAATTAAAACGTTTACCTACCAGTATTTCAAATTTAAATGCATAGTTTAGAAAATAGTACAGCACTGTCATATCGCAATTGCATTAAGTACCTTGCTATAGGAGAAGACCTCTATAAGCTAGAATAGCTTTCGGTTCTAATCCCTTTTCATTCATTTATCTGCATTTGTGTAAACTGTAGATTTGTATATGCTGTATGGTTTGAAATAAACTATGTTTAAACTAAATAGTTCTTTTTCCTAAAGCTCGTGTTACCACTCGTATAAAGAGAGACATTGTTCTGCAACAGCATACATGATTGATGACGTTTGTATGGCTTTTGTCATTAATTGCGCCAAGTTGGATAATTCATTATTTATTTTGAGATTGTCGTAACTAATGTTGTAATGTTCTTAAAACTGGTGGCCCCATCCCATTTCCTTTAACATATCTTGACACTTCTTTGTGCACACAGTACCATGCATCGATTAATATGCATACTTAGTCTGCTCCATGATTTGTTTTGTTCTGTACATTGAATATATAGAATCAACGCAATAACATATGAGCATTTTAAATTAGCAAATGAGGTACACTCTTATTCAACTCGTTTCAGAGACAGTAATAGTTATTCCATTCCCAAGGTTAAGGGTTTTGGGGAAATATCATTCGCTTATAATGGCTGTCAGGTGTGGAACGGGTTGCCGTCACATTTTAAATATATTAGTAATCACAGTCAGTTTAAATAATCTGTGAAGGAACATGTTATGCAATCTGTATCAATCTAGTCCTTTTATCTGGTCATTATTTTTTATTTCATCTAATGTTTTATTTCCAATGTATTGAGTTTTAGTAACTACCTGTTCAATGGCATGCAATTCCCTGTGATATTATATAAATAGTCATGCAACCATGCAATCATGTGCTATGTTACTGTAATTCACTATGTGCAATAATTTGATAGACTAATTTGCCTTTCCGATGTCATATGATTAATTATAAGCACTACAATGGAAATAAGAGCGCTTTGTTGCTCTCTTGTTGTTTTATCCTTGGTAATGATTATATGTCATCTACTCTGCACGTTAATGCTCACATGTACTATGTTGGTATTGATTATATGTCATCTACTCTGCACGTTAATGCTCACATGTACTATGTTGGTATTGATTATATGTCATCTACTCTGCACGTTAATGCTCACATGTACTATGTTGGTATTGATTATATGTCATCTACTCTACACGTTAATGCTCACATGTACTATGTTGGTATTGATTATATGTCATCTACTCTGCACGTTAATGCTCACATGTACTATGTTGGTATTGATTATATGTCATCTACTCTGCACGTTAATGCTCACATGTACTATGTTGACATTGATTATATGTCATCTACTCTGCACGTTAATGCTCACATGTACTATGTTGGTATTGATTATATGTCATCTACTCTGCACGTTAATGCTCACATGTACATACATGTTTGTGTACTATAAGACAGAATGCGAACACAACAAACTTAATAAACAGTCAGACATTTAGTTTCTTTTTCCATTTACACTTGAATAACTCTTCTGTAAAATTGCATGTATTTACTATGTATGTAATTATGCATAATTATGCTTTGCTCTTAGCATGTATATGCTTTATGCAATAAACAAGTTGAATTGAATTGAATAAATGTCTTATATGTCCATATATGTATATTTGTACATACTTAATAACTTGTGAATCTAAATAATTTGTCATAGCTAATGGTATATTGTATACGGTAATGGTTGTTAATAATTATAATTTAAAGTTTAAGGTGACTTCTAGGTCCACTGGGCCGTGTGCTATTGAAAAATTATATATTTATTGTAATATTGTATGTATGCACGCACGCACATGTCACTATAATAAAACAATTCTTATCTTATCTTATCTGTACTATGTTGACATTTCTTTTGTATTTGTTTTATGACATGTATTCTATTTTACCAGAATAAAACTATCTATCTATGATTCAACTATCTTAATGATGAAAGACAACTAAATTGATATTTTGAGTCAATTTCACTAAATGCTAATATAAAATAATCACTATAAATACTTTCAGTGATCAAACGGGTAAGTGTTATTTATTTATATTACTGCCACTGTAACCTATCATCACTGATGGTCACGGATCCGAGCCCCGCTCAGGCCGTGTCTCATTTATATGGAACAGTTGGCAGTTTCTTACGGAGGTTGGTGCATCCAAGTACTGGTTAACCGCTGGAGCCGGCCCAGGAAAGGTGTTGTTAGGTAACCTGCCCGCCGGCGATATAGCCCAACATGGTGCTGATGCAGGCGTAAAACCCGAAATATAAATATAACATATTACTGCCCATCAATCATTTTCTGATTATTATTGTGAGGTCAGTCTGTTGTGGCGGAGGGTAGACCACCCGCATTTCCTGGGTTTATGGTAGATACCAGTACTTACTCAACTCTCCAAACGACTGACCACTATCTCACATATCACCATTTATGGCTGTCCGGTTAGCGCAGTGATTAGTGTGCTCGCTTCTCACTAATGCAACCTGGGTTCGATCATCGGACCGGGAAGCATGTGAGATGGCACTGTGGTCGCCAGATCGGACAGGTGGATTTTCTCCGGGTACTCCGGTTTCCTCATACACGAATGACCACATTTACGCTTTCAACCGCGCCAACGAGAATGATTAATATAAGTTGTTAAAACTTAGATAGATAGATAGAATAGATAGATAGATAGATAGATATATAGATAGATAGATAGATAGATAGATAGATAGATAGATAGATAGATAGATAGATAGATAGATAGATAGATAGATAGATAGATAGATAGATAGATAGATAGATAGATAGATAGATAGATAGATAGATAGATAGATAGATAGATAGATAGATAGATAGATAGATAGATAGATAGATAGATAGATAGATAGATAGATAGATAGATAGATAGATAGATAGATAGATAGATAGATAGATAGATAGATAGATAGATAGATAGATAGATAGATAGATAGATAGATAGATAGATAGATAGATAGATAGATAGATAGATAGATAGATAGATAGATAGATAGATAGATAGATAGATAGATAGATAGATAGATAGATAGATAGATAGATAGATAGATAGATAGATAGATAGATAGATAGATAGATAGATAGATAGATAGATAGATAGATAGATAGATAGATAGATAGATAGATAGATAGATAGATAGATAGATAGATAGATAGATAGATAGATAGATAGATAGATAGATAGATAGATAGATAGATAGATAGATAGATAGATAGATAGATAGATAGATAGATAGATAGATAGATAGATAGATATATCGATAGATCGATAGATCGATAGATAGATAGATAGATAGATAGATAGATAGATCGATAGATCGATAGATAGATAGATAGATAGATAGATAGATAGATAGATAGATAGATAGATCGATAGATCGATAGATAGATAGATAGATAGATAGATAGATAGATAGATCGATAGATAGATAGATAGATAGATAGATAGATAGATAGATAGATAGATAGATAGATAGATAGATAGATAGATAGATAGATAGATAGATAGATAGATAGATAGATAGATAGATAGATAGATAGTAGATAGTAGATAGATAGATAGATAGATAGATAGATAGATAGATAGTAGATAGATAGATAGATAGATAGATAGATAGATAGATAGATAGATAGATAGATAGATAGATAGATAGATAGATAGATAGATAGATAGATAGATAGATAGATAGATGATAGATAGATAGATAGAAGATAGATAGATAGTAGATAGATAGATAGATAGATAGATAGATAGATAGATAGATAGATAGATAGATAGATAGATAGATAGATAGAGATAGATAGATAGATAGATAGATAGATAGATAGATAGATAGATAGATAGATAGATAGATAGATAGATAGATAGATAGATAGATAGATAGATAGATAGATAGATAGATAGATAGATAGATAGATAGATAGATAGATAGATAGATAGATAGATAGATAGATAGATAGATAGATAGATAGATAGATAGATAGATAGATAGATAGATAGATAGATAGATAGATAGATAGATAGATAGATAGATAGATAGATAGATAGATAGATGCACAAACATCCTGATGCATCCAAGATAACAGAAAACAATTAGTTTACGGTAAACCTATTAAGCGTGTCCTTACTCTATATAATAGTTGTGTTAAGAACACTCAAGGTTTTCATATGTTGAGTTTGAGGTATACATACTCGAGGTAATGGTATCTTGCCGAAACGAAAAACAAGATAGCTACTAATATGTATACATGTGAATGATGCAATTTTGACTTGTATCTGACCTAATGAATTGTACTATAATCTTTATTTCTTACGAATTTCCGAATGTGTCGAAAATACTATTATTTCCAGCAAGTTTATCACAGAATGTAGCCGGTCCAGGGATTGGGTCAATGCCTACCTACGAGGCCCCTGCTACATCTGTGACACCTTCCCCAGAACAAACACACGTTGATACAAACGTTAATAGTACCCCATATATTATAATCGAAAATACTTACAACGCTTTACATAAAGATCATAATCTTGAATTATCTTCGGTTAAATATCAGAATATCTAAAAATACAGTTGATCTAGTATCATAATGGACATATATAACCTTGTATTTAGTCAATTGACCTCGACTATGGATGAATACATATTTAACAATATATAACAGTTATGATGTCCGAACATAACAATGTGCACCAGTAAAACATAGAATCAGTTTGCTTTCAACTACCCGGAAAACATTCTACATATTAGCTTCAATAGCAACAAGTTCCTTGGAACAAGATTATCATCTACCTGTAATGCTAAAGATAGTAATGCATTGCACTGGTCCGTTGGTGATAAAAGCATGAATTCTATATAACCTTTAGTACTAACAATGTCAGCTAAATTGTTCAACACTTTACACCTTATGTGACAAATTGCATGACAATAACACATTATATGTTCAACATTGTTGACAGCCAGTAGTGAGCATTTGCAACATGTACTTAAGAATTGTCTCGATACAAATTGACCCAAGACTGACGCTGCTATTTTACACAGGGGAAGTAACTCATGCCTCATTCTACACGCCGACCAGAGTATACATGGGCTGTCCGATTTAATAATGTGCGGTATGGTTAATTGTGCTTGAAGTCTGACGAACCGTTCTTGCTTGTTAGCTGCTGATACACTCTTCTTGAGTACACTTTTCCAAGTTAATTTTGCAGGGAAAAATCCCGTTGTGATATAACATTCAAGGAAATGTAACAACCTATACTTTCCAAGCAATTTATATATATCCTGCATGAATCCCGAATACTGTCTATCATGATTAATATAACGTACTAGTCTATGTGTAAACAGTTGCTAGGCTAATAGATTATATGGTAATCTACACAATTGACCAAAGAAAATTATTTTTCGCAAATCAACGATTCCTTCAATGCAGTCGATGTTGAGCGTACACAATGCATAGTCAGTGTTCGTATATTTATTGAAGCCTTGTGTTAATTTCACACAGAAACGGTGAGCTGTTTCTATCCTAGATAAGTCGGTTTTGCATGTCATGTTCCATAGTTCGCATCCATATAAGGCCTTAGGTAACACTATAGATGAGGAAATAATTTTCATCGACAATGGATTCAATGTTGATGGATGAAGCCCACTGTTCATTACACTCAGCAGGGTCCCACGTAGTTTAACAGCGGCATTATGCATCATCTTGCTCGCCGACAGGTATTTATCGCATACTAGTCCCAGATTTACGCTTTCATCCTCGCCAACGAGAGTGATTAGGACTTGTTTCGCAATCGTTGTAAAATAAATAAAGATTACACTTTGTGGCGGAGGGTAGACTGACCACTTTCTCACATATCACCATTTATAGCTTGTCCCTGATAGGGAACGAATTGCAGCCCTGATGATAGCGATGAAAGGCGAGTTCTAACCACAGCGCGATAGACCACTCGGTCACGGAGCCTCTCCTGTTTTACGAAAGCCAAGTTCAACCTAGCATCGCCGCTGCTAAATAGCACAGGAATTTAACGAAACTGGTCACGTTATCCACTACCCGACATCACCCATATCAACGTGCATCAAGCGCCATTCAACGAATCGCATCACTGACATTGTGTATTGTAATAAAACATAGATTATGAGCGTGTGAGAGTTTTACGGCGATATCGCTTAGCAATAACAAATCTAACAGCTCTCATGCGCGCATCACCGCGTCACAACTACAAACACTCGGAACAATTCACTCACCACCGCGTCACAACTACAAACACTCGGATATTTCAAACTCCACCGCATCACAACTACAAACAATCGGAATATTTCACTCTCCACCGCGTCACAACTACAAACACTCGGAACATTTCACTCTCCACCGCGTCACAACTACAAACAATCAGAACATTTCACTCTTCACCGCGTCACAACTACAAACAATCGGAACATGTCACTTTCCACCGCATCACAACTACAAACATCGGACAATTCACTCTCACCGCGTCACAACTACAAACAATCGGAACATCTCACTTTCCACCGTATCACAACTACAAACATCGGACAATTCACTCTCCACCGCGTCACAGCTATAAACAATCGGAAAACTCACTCTCCACTCTCGATTGTGAATCAACAACGACTGATTAGTTCGCCTTCTATTGTATATTGACTGACTGGTTTTTCCGGCTGATGTACATGTTTTATAAAAACATTGTTAGGTTAAAATTAATATATCACTTTCGTTAATTGCTATCAGATTGTATTATTAATACAAGACACCATAGAGCCACCACTTAATACCAGCGAACACTGTGTATAGGATATAAGCCGAAAACGATCCAATATGTAAAATACGCATGTGGGTGAAGTTAGCAGTGAGCAGTGCACTGCCAGTGTACTGCTGTACTGCTAGCAGTGAGCACTGAGCAGTGAGTAGTGTAATACAGCAGTGAGTTATGTATTCTAGTAGTGAATGATGTGTAGATTCCAAATTTCGAAAATAATAAATAATATTACATAATACATACTACTCGTACATTCCCCACTGCTCACTGCCAGAAAAACGGGAAAAAATAAATATTTTATTTTATTATTTTTATTTATTTATTTCGAAATTTGGCATATACACATCATTCACTACTAGAATACATAACTCACTGCTGGAGTACACTACTCACTGCCCACTGCTAGCAGTACAACAGTACACTGGCAGTACACTGCTCACTGCTAACTTCACCAATATAAAATACGCCCGTATATTTACATATTGGACCAGTTTGAGGCTTATATCCTACTTATATTAGAACACATATAACACTATCTTGATAATTACATTTGTTAATTTTGTACATTTACGCATAGGATTTGATATAATACCTTTTGCAAGTAGTCCAATATTAATAATAATGGACAGCACGTACAAATGTATGAAATCACGACATGAACGATATTGTTTCAAATTATACATGACAGACGGGTCTGTAGTCCAGTGGTAGCACGCTGGACTGGTAATCCAGGGATCGCAGGTTCGATCCCCGTCTGACCCTAATAAAATTAACAGTCTTTCAGACGAGGTCTTGTGTCGTTGCTGTACACCGTGCACGTAAAAGAACGAGAAGATACTCTGGAGTGGGTCTCTGTCTGTATCATTGCACTATCCTCAAAAAATCTAAAATGAGGCGTCGCTTATATGGACAACCGGTAGCGACGATAAATAAACGTAAAAACACACACATGATAGCTTGTGACTAGATTATAAACACAATGAGTGTTAGTATTTCTCTAAAACACACACATGATAGCTTGTGACTAGATTATAAACACAATGAGTGTTAGTATTTCTCTAAAACACACACATGATAGCTTGTGACTAGATTATAAACACAATGAGTGTTAGTATTTCTCTAAAACAAATCGCGAAGTTGTATTTAACCTATGCTGATATTTGTTAATTCTGCACCGACTCAATATTTTGTTAGTTTAAACATTATTTATTTCTCTTACGTGACCATACCGTCACCTTAATAAAATACCAACACAAACATAATTAACATTTCAAATTGTTATTTGATTTACGTTTCCGTGAGCACTTGCGAGACGCAACATGAAACCAACATGATACATATATATTATAGCATACTATATTTCAAAGACAATATTAATAGAAATCACCACCACCACTATCTCTATAATGCCTCTAGTTTATACTGTAACATTGGTTACATGTATATCATTTTCTATTTCTCAGTTTAATATGTTGATCTGTAATACATACACTGTACCAATCATAGGGTTTTGTTAATATTAAGAAAAAGAAAAATTCAACAGTCCACTCGGTTGTGTCTCGCAAAGCTGAATGACAATACCACGGTAATCCCTGCGCTATAATAATAGCGCGAAAATCATTTACCTGTGACTATCTTACACACAAGAGAAAATAGTTTTCTTTTAATTCGTGAACTCAAACTCAGAAAACTATATTTCAGTATATTACATGTACATAATAATATTAACATTTTACATATAAATTAACAGCAATAGACTGAAAGGGATTAGAACGAAAGGAAACTTATATAGTTCTTCTCCCTAACAATTGGTTGTTATATAATAGGCCGGAGCATAATATATTTAACACTGAAAATACGTGAATCCTAATCACGATATATGCTAAACAATTTCTAATGTTTACGATACACTATTGATAATATTAATGTGTAAATATTTGAGGTTGTTAACCAGAAAATGGTTAACACCTAAATGAATATTTGAAGTCCAAGAACATAACATATCCAATCTGAGAATGAAAAGAAGAAGAGATTAATATAAAGATTAGTTAGTTGAATACATAAATAATTCGGTTGATCTGACAATGTCGACATAATCTGAATTGGAATCCGCATACAAACATTCTAGGAAACATCCATCTTCTCAGAACCGTTCACTGCCAATAATGTATTCATGTACAGCTGAGAACATTACGGTGTTGATTGCTAGATCCTTAGAAGTGTCACCGAGAAGAAGTGTGTTTAGGTTGACAGTACAAATTGGGGATAACTTATTGAAAAGCGTTATACGGAGTTGATAGTAGAGATTGCATTGAAAGAAGAAGTGGAAATTGTCTTCTATAGAACCACATCTGCATAATGGTGATTCTACAATGTTCATTAGGAAAAGATGGTGTTTCAGTGAACTACATTTAGTTCTAAGCCGTGTATGTATAATCTGGGGTCTTCTTTTCCCGTAATAGAATAGTTTTCCCATTTTAACTTTGTTAATATTAAGAATGACTTTGAAAGAGTCCAGTGTCTGGATATCTCTAATCTCGGCAGGTAAGCTGTTCCATTTCATTAAATTGTTTTGGGATAAAACTGACATTTTAGGTTTAGTTTAATAATATGCTGTGAAAAATACAGAGATATAAGATTGAAATATTTGGGCTACATAGCATGACCGAGTGTCACCGAGAAGAAGTGTGTTTTGGTTGACTACAAATTGGGGATAACTTATTGAAAAGCGTTATACGGAGTTGATAGTAGAGATTGCATTGAAAGAAGAAATATTGTGTTGACATTCGTTGTTACATTTTGATTTAGCTGGATGTGTGGCTGTACCAAGTTACGAACGTGTGTGGGTACGACACTGAATCAAGCATAGTGCTTTCCCTTTGCAAACTGCGCGCGCAATGTCTGCTGCGTCTAGATCTCGTTGAACAGCCACGAACGTGCGTTAATTTGTCTTTCCGATTAGCGTAGTGGTTAGCGCGCTCACTTCTCACCAATGCAACCCGGGTTCGATCCTCGGAACGGGATGTATGTGAGATGGTACGGTGGTCGCCAGATCGGACAGGTGGGTTTTCTCCGGGTACTCCGGTTTCCTCCCACACGAATGACCACAGTTACGCTTTCATCCGCGCCAACGAAAGTGATTAATATAAGTTGTTAGAACTTGCTTCGCAATCGTTGTAAAATAAATAAAGTTTAAACTGTTTTTAATTTGTCTTTTTTTGGCAACCCTGCAACAGCCCAACTAGTTTGATGTAGATACAGGGTAAATCTCCAGTAGAAAGTGTTGTGTGTGGTTGTTTAGGAAGTTGCTTTGTATATAGACAGCACACTAATTGGATTACAGTAACACTATGATACATCGTCTATTGGGCATACAACACGACCCATTTCGTGCTGCCTTTGCATTGAGTTAGTGTTCACTTTAATGTTGGTTGATTGGGGCGACACCTCCAGAAATATATTAGTTATTTTATTTTTGACAATAGACGAAACTAAGGACAGTATATCATTTTCCAATAGTTTGATCAAAGAGGAGCATCCTTTCAAACATAGAGTGGTGGAATCTATGCTCGGCGTATTCCTATGCTCAGCGTATTTTTCCCATTTACGTCCTTATTTAAAATATTTAAATAGTTTTAGCATATGTTCGCTGACAGAGGTGAAGCATGGTTCAATAACATTCCGTTGTGCGTACCGGTAGCCTAATGCAACTGTCACCTGACTGGTTGTTCAGTAGCCGAATATAAACTGACAACTTGTTGGGGGCATTTTTTCCACCGAAATGGTGCAGTTTATGAGCATTTCAGGTGGCTATCCGGATTGGGAAAATATGTACAAATAACCAGAAAAAAGTTTCTTATGAGTTGTAATATTGTTAGTTATTGATGTTACTAAGTCAAAATAATATATTCAACATTTACACATGCATAAATAAAAAACCCATGTACGCCGTGCATAAGTGCCCTAAAGTATCTAGTTTCCCATGGAAACAAGTGCCGTTGCGATAGCTGTATTTAGGCGCATGGTTACGTAATGAAGCTAAATTTTCAACAACAACTTTATGAAAGTTGTGTTCAGAAAATAATACTATACGGCAAGTGCATTTAACTTTTTTTATAGGCCATGATATGTAGGATTTACGCCGAGCATAGGTTCCACCACTAGAGATTCAAAGCCTTGATATCATATTCCAGAACATATAATATCATAGTTTCTCTACTTTTCAACTTTTACGTTAACATTACTATATCATTCCATGTGCAGTATTTACTTATAGTCCTATCTTTTGCTTATCTCGTGATAGCGCAGTGGATGCACGTTCGCTTCAGGTGCGAAAGGTCCGGAGTTCGAGCCCCGCTGGAGCCGTTACGATTGTGCCCTTAGGCAAGGCATTTAAATTCCACGTTGCCTCTTCTCTCTCCCTCGTGGCGATGAATTCCACCAGGAATGAAGTCTCGAGAGTGATTAATATAAGTTGAAATAACTTGTTTCGCAATCGAGATAAAATAAATTTGTATAAACTATCTTTTGCTTGCATTTGATTTGTATATATGTTGAGGGGCTCATGGTAGATTAACTTTTGTTTAAATTACTTCTCTCGTAAATGAAGTCTTTATTATTATTATTATTTAGTATTTATTATTATTATTATTAGCGCTCTGACATGTTTCGGTGCAATACGCTTGTGAGCAAACTGTGTTTTACGTTATTTATCTGTTACACATATGAGCGACGCTTCTTTAAGATATTAGTCATTTTAGATTTTGTGGAGGATAATGCAAAACAAATAGAGTCTCCTCCATTCCAGAGTCTCCTCTACCGGCACGAGATCTCGGGTTAAAGTCTCATCAGATATACTACGCTATGAGTCAATTCAATTTAGCATAGCGGGATATGGCGTCCGTGGTCCAGTGGTAGAGCGTCGGATTTGGAATCGAACGGTCCCGGGTTCGATACTCGGTCAGGCCACGTATGTAGTGTCATTGAGCAAGGCACCTCACATACATTGCTTAGTACTGGTTAATCGCTTAGGTCGGCTACGCCAGCCCAGGAAAACATGTCTAAGTCCCCGCGAGGGGTTTGACATTAAAGGAACATACATACATACATATGGAACCCTGCGACGCATATATTACAAAGTCCTACGTGTTAGCCACAGGACCAGTGATCCGCTACATAGTGATTGCTTCCATTTCCCCCTGGATGTTCTTAGCACATGCAAACGCCTAATAACGCACTCATCCAACATCAAGTGGCATTGATAAATAGTATGATATTCTTTATATATAGTATGTTCCTTGTTCTCAGAACTTTCCATTTCCTGTACGTTAACTATTCACTCATTGCACGCTGGCGGTGAAAATAAGTTAACTGTCAACTGTCGTAATGACACAATTCTAATGAAATTCCAAGACATATTTCCAAGAGTTTTCAGTTACAAATAAGAAATAACACCAGTAATGAATTGTCGTCTGTTACAAATGATCGATCTATTTATAGCCAGCATGTAAATAACTAAGCAACGCGTGTAATTGATTTGACTGGAATGATTTTTCTAGCAAAAGCTATGTTCATTTTCGGCACATCAATACTGAAATCTTGGCCATATGAAATATAAGCATTATTCCATTCATCATTTTATGATGCATAGCTTCGTATGTATGGGATATAAGCAGGAAACGATCCAATATGTATAATGACAGACAGACAGACATTTTATTCAAAACCATTAGGCTAAAAAGCCCATGAGGTCAAAACATATGCATAATAGAGATAGCGAACAGTGAAACTACATTTTGTAGTGACAATCTACACAACACTCATAATAAAACAGATCATCGTACAAAACAAAGAGAAGGCCCTGTAATGTTATACCCCAAAATCATGTGAGCTTTATGCAATTTTATGTAAAGTAATACAGAGATATGCAAATTGCTTATATGTTGAAAATGCAACTTCTTGCACTGCATGGCCAAGGGTGGAACCCTTGGAACGTTCCACCCTTTGAGAAATAGAAATACACGATTCCAGTTTCTGTTAATTTGTGATATAAATTAATATTTCGGTACTATTTTACCAAGGGAGGAACATTCCCCCTTTAGCTAATACAGAGGCAATTGCTTATTTGTTGAAAATTCCAATTCTTGCACTATTTGGCCAAGGGTGGAACTTTCCACCATTTGAGAAATAGAAATACACGATTCCAATTTCTGAAACTTTTGATATAATTGCGAAATAAATGAGCTACTTTAGCTCAACTATTTGTTGTGTCTTAAATACTACCCCTCACTTTGTACAGTCTTTATTATGCAGCCTGCAACAGTTCTCTGTATTATGTGGCATAAATAGGCCAATATGTATCCTAAAAACGGAATTGGGTGGACAATCCGTTTCTATAATGGATCCTGTTTTATATTAATCACCATCGAGACCTCATTCCTGATGGAATCCATCGCCATGAGGGAGAGAGAAGAGACAGTGTGAAATTTGAATGTCTTGCCTAAGGGTACAATCGTAATGGCTACAACTCTGCTCGAACTACACATATTACGACTTCCACATATAACTGTTCGAGACACTAATATAAACGTTTATCCTACCTTCATGCGAAATAACGTACAAAAACGGCCTACCTAATAAATTTTGCGTTATTAGTCAGTGCCTAATAAAGCTTTCGTGACATCATACGGCTAACCGTGGATATAAATAGAAATATCAATGCGCAACATATTACCAAGTGCGTAGCGAGTTTGTAAGCTGTCATGGCTACTATAATTTGTTTGTTTTTGTGTCTGGTGCACACTCAGAATGTAGGATAAATAGAATATTAGGTTACTGTCTTATACATTTAATTTATTAGGCTCGTCTTCGAAATAATACAAGGCGAGGCTATATTCTCTATTTATATATTTAATGTTGATCGATTGTATCGGACGGTCAGTTATATTAGGAAATGTCTATTTTGATGTGTGTGTGTTTTACGTTTATTTATCGTCGCTACCGGTTGCCCATATGAGCGACGCCTCCTGAAGAGATTATTCATTTTAGATTTTGGAGGATAGTGCAATGATACAGAGAGAGACCCATTCCAGAGTCTCCTCTGGTTCTTTTACCTGCACGATGTAAAGCACAGACACGAGACCTCGGTTTAATGTCCCATCTGAAAGACTGTTACTTTTATTAGGTGCAGACGGGGGATCGAACCTATTTTGATGTCATGTCCAGCACACGTTTATATACGTTTATAATGCATAGCGCAATTCGTACTGCTAATTGCACGCACGTCAACAATGAGGGACCTCACTAGCTATTCTATTTAAACGTTTGAACTTTATTTATTTTACAACGATTGCGAAGCAAGTTTTACCAAGTTATATTAATCACTCTCGTTTCGTGTGGGAGGAAACCGGAGTACCCGGAGAAAACCCACCTGTCCGATCTGGCGACCATCGTACCATCTCACATACTTCCCGTTCCGAGGATCGAACCCGGATTGCATTGGTGAGAAGCTAGCGCGCTAACCACTGCGCTAATCGGACAGCCTTTATTATGTACGTTCATAATGCACAGCACACACAATTCGTACGGTTAATTGTACTCACAGTTACAATGAGGGACCTCGCTAGCTATTATATTACCTCCCTTGGCAGCTGCAGTCGGATTCATCCCTACTGTATATCGTTTCTTTCAGTTGTTCCCTAACCAGATGTTGCGCTATGATAAATGGTTTTATCCAAATCATGGTAATTAATTGATAAAAACGATTACAGATTTTTTACACATTAGATATACTGTAGGATATCTGGCGATGTATAGTAGTAACATAATGATGATAAGATGAGAAAATGGTAGAACATGATAGCATGTTGTGCAAAGGAAACACCGATAAAAATGAGGAAACAACTTATGAGGGAGTATACATTTAGGCAGTAACTCATCGATATCTCTCAGTATCCATTGTATGTGTATAAATAATGAGACTAAACATAGTGTGTATGACTTAATGACACCAGTCTATCATTCACATGTGTATTGGTTCTGGTAAGGCTGATGGAAGCGATGAACATTTTATGTAGCTCTGGGGTAAATAAGTTAATGCTATATGCAACATGAAGTGTCAGGCTAAATGTTTAAAGGCTAATGTGTTTTCAAAGAGCCATAGCTAACAAACTACCTTGTGATAGTTATTGCCCTTTGGGAAAAATTAAGCTTTCAAATAGTCGTTGCCTAGTTACACAGATAACGAGAATAGAAGCCGTATTCTATTCCGAGCTAAATGTTTGTGACTGCAAGATGATAGATAGACGTCGACATACATCACGCAGACGACAGACGACAAAGAAATTAAGTCACCGGGTTAAATTTAAGAAAACACCTATTCTATTTAAATCCCTAATAGCCATTTTTTCAAATTGGCCTCTCGTTTGAATTTCAAAAAATAGTATCCATTCTTCGTAATTGCATACTCATAGGTGTGACCGTGAGCATTTAGGCATGTTGTAGACATCGCATAGAATACGCACCACGACCTACCTACTTTTGCGAGCTAGTTTATACAAAATTATTTTTAAAATATCTAAAAATAGTAACAGCATAGTTACTTACTAAAACTGTGATTTTCAGCATGAATTTTCTCTCAGAAAATGATGTTATGGAGTGCAATTATCATGTTCCATAATCGAAAAACATTAGTATTGTGCATTAGCCGAAGTGCAGATATTTAAAATGTATTGCAAACAAGTCTGAGTTTACACCGTGGACAATAAATGTTGTCGCTGTTATTTACGTAAATATGTGTGTCAATTTATCAGTAAAATTGATAAAGCTCCACATAATAGATTTGTCATTACCAAGAGTTAATCAATATAATGCTTCTTCCGATGCAATACGTTTGGAACGGTCATTAACCCTTTCCCTCATAGAGATATAGGTTAATATGTTATTTTATCTCCATACAAACGACAGTCATTTAGCTATCATGCATTGGATAAGTAGTCGCCATATCCATCCCACCTCCTTAGATATTACTGGGACTACATTAGATTTAGGTTAATATACTATTATATCTCCATACAAACGACAGCCATTTAGCTATCATGTATTGGATAAGTAGTCGCCATATCCATCCCACCTCCTTAGATATTACTGGGACTACATGCGAGTCTAGTCTTTATTATGAACATTGGTTTGGCTACTACATTGTCTATGTATGTCGTATTGGTAAATTCGTCAAGCGGTGCTTCTATGAGGGAAAGGGTTAAAGTGCCCGATAATGCGATAAGGTGCCGGGAAATTGCCGGGTGGGGCACGGCGAGCTATATATGGTTAAGAGAATATTCGGATACCTGGTCCGACCACTTGGCTGTCCGATTAGCTCAGTGGTTAGCGCGCTCGCTTCTCACCAATGCAATCCGGGTTCGATCCTCGGACCGGGAAGTATATGAGATGGTACGGTGGCCGCCAAATCGGAAAGGTGGGTTTTCTCCGGGTACTCCGGTTTCCTCCTACACGAATGACCACATGTATGCTTTCATCCGCGCCAACGAGAGTGATTAATATAAGTTGTTAAAACTTGCTTCGCAATAGTTGTAAAATAAATAAAGTTTAAATTGAAATGTATGTCCTGTACATAGATGAGACAGAAATAAAGATATAATATATATCATCAAAGACCTTCAATCAGGTTAGAGTTAGTAACACATTTCAATCGTGCAGATACCTCATTGCGTGTATGCACGCATCTTTGCGGGTGCTCTGTCCTTGAGGATGATGCGTGTCTATTTTAGAGAACAATTTGATATGGCAAACATCATATCTTCATGAATCCTGTCTTTACAGGACATGAGTCTGGCTGATAAGCAACAGTAACCATTATTTAAATAGGTGGCGGCACACCAACAAACAAACAGACAGACAGACAGACTGTTAAGCTGCCTTAAAAAGTACATCAGTTGCTTATAAGACGACATGAGAGTAGCTCTATTAAGCTTTTTTATATTCGGCTATGGCATGCATTGTATTTAGTATTTTTAGAATGCATTAATAAATGGTATTGTGTTTCTACAGCAATCGTATTACATAGTTGACATATTCTCTTTTGCAATGCCGGTAACATTAGATGATAACATTCATATCAAGTACCACCAAAGTCGATTTTGTTATTCTGTTCATGTCTGCCAAGATTCTTCATCCCAACAAAATCCAATTATTTTATTCCGCGAAAGTTGAGACAGAAATTAAACTAAATAAAAAGAGGTGATATTCCGAACGACATTGCGCAGAACATATATAAGATGAAACAAGGAACAGTCAGTGTAGTATAGCTATTGTCGTAGCATTATTTTGGAGAGTCGTTGTTCATTGTTTATTGACGTGACAATGTGTGTTATACGCTTATTTATCGTCGCTACTGGTTGCCCATATGAGCGACGCCTCTTGAAGAGATTAGTCATTTTAGAATTTTGGAGGATAGTGCAATGATACAGACAGAGACCCATTCCAGTGTCTCCTCTGGTTCGTTTATGTGCACGGTGTACAGCAACGACACGATTCCTCGGTTTAACGTCCCATCTGAAAGACTGTTAATTTTATTAGGGTCAGACGGGGGATCGAACCTGCGATCCCTGGATTACCAGTCCAGCGTGTTACCACTGGACTATAGATCGGTATGTAACCGTGACGTGACAATTTTTGTAATATTTGTTTTATACAGTTTTCACAGACGCTTGTGGTCTAGATAAGATGCTCCCCATCGTCATGTGGGCGGTCTGGCCCCAATATAGTTCTTGTATATTTTAAAGTACATTATGATACACCATCATGTTTTAACTTGCTTGGATATCGCCTGTTTTATGTGTATGTAGTGTCAACCCTATGGTGTATCATAATGTCAAAGTGTCTATGGTTGTGCTGTGCTGTGCTGTGCTGTGCTGTGCTGTGCTGTGCTGTGCTGTGCTGTGCTGTGCTGTGCTGTGCTGTGCTGTGCTGTACTGTATAATTCCCGATTGACACAGTGTCCTGGCCTGTTCCACACCTTCCGCGTTTATTTATTTACACTTTCTTAGGGCTTGATTTGTACCTGACCCTGCTAACCGGACACACCTGCCTAGCATTTACTTAACTATCGAAAGCATTGAGCCAGCGAAGTGATATATTGTGTATTCTTGGGTATGTCTTGGTCTTCGTCAGTTCTCTTGCCCTGGTTTGGCTTGTATGCGTCTGAAAAGATAAAGATTCTGCTTTGGAATAAATCGGAAATGGCCTGTGGTGTACTGACTATATACCACTGGAAAATCAAGCGTTTGTTCTTGTGTGAGATACTAGCTCATGAGCTTGCCTCTCCTCTTACATACACTCTGACGCTAAACGTTATATCTAGTTTATACAAATACATTTGAGCTCGATTGCGAAACAAGTTCTTACAATCACTCTCGAGACTACATTCCTGATAGAATACATCGCCACGAAGGAGAGAGAAGAGGCAATGTGGAGTTTTAATGCATTGCCTAATGGCACAATCGTAACGGCTACAGCTGGGCTCAAACTCGGGGACCTTTCGCACCTGAAGCGATCGCACTACCACTGCGCTATCACGATACATTATATAAAGCTAATGTTAACAATGACCTACTTGCGTTATCCGTACGCTGAAAGTTACAACTAAATCTAAAATTAGCAGCCGACCATGACAACCTAAATACGTTTGTTTTACGATGTCCTCTACGTAAATTACAGTTGTTTTAGCAATGTCGTTAAATACGCATAATCATTTTAGCTGGACTATCTGCTCATTATCATCCATTGTCATGGTGTTCGGTAATGCATTAGAGGTCATTGTATTAGTCCTGCTCAAACATTGTATTGCAAATTGCTAATATCTCCATGTAAATCGATAAATCTCGTCTCTGCGACAATTTGTTCAAGCATTTAATTACAGCGACATGATCGTCGTCTCTCAGTGATGACACACATCGGGTGTTTGTGTCACTGTGTGAAGGTATCGGCAATGCTTTAGGCGACTTGATATGGCGAGGTCGACAGCTGCTGCCGATTAGGTTGTCATACAACAAATACAAAGGTGCCTCATAATTGACATAGCTAACATATAAACAGTATTTTCTTTGAATTTCCCATTTTACGCTTCTTCTGATTCTACATCCACGAGAACCCGGAGAAAACCCACCTTTCCGATCTGGCGACTACAGTACTATCTCACATACTTCCCGGTCCGATGATCGAATCCGGGGTGAATTGGTGCATTGCAATGTCACCCTTTACCTGCAAATGATGTCACTATGCTTATTCACACTATTCGTATGCCAAATATTACATTTATTAACATAATTTTTGGTCTGCAGGCAGGCAATAACGCCATTGCATACACAACCGGCACCTAATCTTCATAAGTGAAGGAGTGCTGTATACACGAAGAAGAAGAACTATTTTGTTTCGTATTTCACTAGTGTAATAACTATACAGATGAACATTGTATGTATTCATACTCTCTGTCAACTAACTAAACAAATAACATGGCGTCGAAAATCCAGTGGCACTGTCATTCATCCTCCTGTTATAGACACTATGCATCCTACACGACGGGCTATTAACACAACAAATTATGCCCACTCGCTGAATTTATCAGCATACACGTCTAGTTACACTTAGTGACTGTAGCAATTCCGATCTAAAACTTGCTAAAAGTTGTGCAAATGGTCGGATTTGAATGTTATACATTTTGACAAACTTGGTAAATACGTATGTTGTGACGTCATACGAGTGGGTCCATAAAGAACGCACACTGTTGTCTAGAAAACATTTACTAGTATTTTTGCTTTATAGTAGTTTCGTGAATTTAATAGCCGATTATCACGCAATCAACGTAACAATTACGTGTAAAATTACACATAAGATGTGAATTACGTTTGGTTGCGTTTACTATTCATATCCACCCGACCGCATAACGCACATCATTGATTGTAGCTGAAGCACAGGTACATGCAACTATTGCAATGCAGTGAATTTAAAGCTTTTCGGACGATTATTATAGCCGGAGGTGTTTAATAAATTCGATAACAAATTACCATTTATTTAATGTTCTATATATATACACCCCACCTTCATTTCTGCAAAAACACACCACACAAAACTCTCTATTCCTATGTTATGTACCATTCTTGAATAAAATATTGTTTAAACTAAAACTATATACTGCCTGTCGAGAAAAAGAGGTTATTACCAAAATCAGAAATTCCCTATTTTAGTTATTTGGATTAAGTACGTGCATACAACCATTATTACATCCTACAACCTATGGGGGATTTCCATATCACTATTGTCGTCGCTCACATATGTTGGGGGAAAAAGCTGAGCCAGAGGGAGGAATTGACATTTTAGGGTGCTTAGCTTTGAGAGGTGCTTAGCGTTTTATTGCTGTTTTTGTATCTACATGGTGTGTAGAGACCAGATCCATTTGTTGACAGGATGGGCATTTTGAAATAGATAGCTTCAAAGTTATCGATCTGTACTGGAATGTACTTGGATGGCACATGGTCATAAATGTCCACCGTTACGTTTGAATGTCATTTTTGGAACTGAAAGTGTGCACTTCTAAAACTATTCGTCTGCAACTCTTAAATTCAACGAGAGCCAGAAACATGGACCTATGCCAAACTTTATAATCAGCAGATGAATTTAGCTTTCCGTAGGCATATTGTGAAAATAATGGGATTTATTGCATACATCGGGGCAAATATGAAACATAGTTGAGAGTTTTTATCCTGAAGCTAGAGTACAGATGACATACTACTAGTTAAAGGGAAATTAAGACGAAGAAAACCATGGAAACGCCACGCCACGCCATTATAAATATGGTTAAATGTAGCATAAAAAGGTATCCTCGCGTACTAAGTTGAACGTACAGAAAAAAGACCGGATAAGGGGTTCGAATCATTTGAATTTGAACGCGTATTTTATGCGAATTAACTACATGTACTTTTTTTGTCATTTGAAACATTGTGGTGTTGAATATACTGTACTGTAAAATTAAACTTGATACCGAGAATAACATTCCATCATTAGAGGTTCACGAGTATTCGTGTCCATTCAATTTGTTTTCCTCTAGCTTGGCTAATTTGAAAAAAAGTCTTTAGCCGTTGGGATTTGTGTGTGTGTGTTTTACGTTCATGTATCGTCGCTACCGGTTGCCCATATGAGCGACGCCTCCTGAAGAGATTAGTCATTTTAGATATTTGGAGGATAGTGCAATGATACAGACAGAGACCCATTCCAGTATCTCCTCTGGTTCTATTACGAGCGCTATGTAAACCTCGGATTAAAGTTGCACCTGAAAGACTGTTAATATTATTAGAGTCAGACGGAGGGATTCTTTTGTTTAAGTCAGTCAAATATACATGGTTGTAAGGATGTGGCACGTGTACAATACAGTAACAATTATTGACACGTTCTCAATGATTATGCGTTTCATTGGTGTTCGGTATAGGTTGTAAAACAATTAAATACATAGTAAAAAGTAAAATCATACAGTATGTTCATTTATAGTTGTAATCTTTCATTTCTTCTGATACCACATCCGCTGTGAAGAGGTATTCAAATCAAACTGAAAAATAGCAAAATTGTCCGAAAAGTAATGCTTTGCATAACCAGTGCTCACATGCATTATTTACACACTGTATTCCTCCGCCAAATAATACAGTATACCAACCTTCAGTTGTATGTATGTATGTATGGTATGGTATGGTATGGTATGGTATGGTATGGTATGGTATGGTATGGTATGGTATGGTATGGTATGGTATGGTATGGTATGGTATGGTATGGTATGGTATGGTATGGTATGGTATGGTATGGTATGGTATGGTATGGTATGGTATGGTATGTATGGTATGGTATGGTATGGTATGGTATGGTATGGTATGGTATGGTATGGTATGGTATGGTATGGTATGGTATGGTATGGTATGGTATGGTATGGTATGGTATGGTATGGTATGGTATGGTATGGTATGGTATGGTATGGTATGGTATGGTATGGTATGGTATGGTATGTATGGTATGGTATGGTATGGTATGGTATGGTAATGGTATGGTATGGTATGGTATGGTATGGTAATGGTATGGTATGGTATGGTATGGTATGGTATGGTATGGTATGGTATGGTATGGTATGTATGGTATGGTATGGTATGGTATGGTATGGTATGGTATGGTATGGTATGGTATGGTATGGTATGGTATGGTATGGTATGGTATGGTATGGTATGGTATGGTATGGTATGGTATGGTATGGTATGGTATGGTATGTATGGTATGGTATGGTATGGTATGGTATGGTATGGTATGGTATGGTATGGTATGGTATGGTATGGTATGGTATGGTATGGTATGGTATGGTATGGTATGGTATGTATGGTATGGTATGGTATGGTATGGTATGGTATGGTATGTATGGTATGGTATGGTATGGTATGGTATGGTATGGTATGGTATGGTATGGTATGGTATGGTATGGTATGGTATGGTATGGTATGGTATGTATGGTATGGTATGGTATGGTATGGTATGGTATGGTATGGTATGGTATGGTATGGTATGGTATGGTATGGTATGGTATGGTATGGTATGGTATGGTATGGTATGTATATAGTATATGCCAATAATCCGTGAACATCATTTTTAAAGTCAGTATCATTTTTTTAGAGTCAGATTTCACTAATTATAGACTCACAATTAGCCTGGGAACATGCGTTGATATATTTTGTCTTGTCCGTCATATATCCATATGTATTTACACCCATACCATTAATTAAGCCGTGTTGGGTTTCTCTGCTCATATCGACATACTTTTGCAAGAAGAAGTGAAACTCGACAGACTAGAACCCAGGCCAACTCGCCATGTCCAGAATAGATATAATATTATAGCGATGCCACCACCCATCGACGTATGTCTCATTTTAAAGTGAAATCAAGTGTTTTGCAAGTTTATTTTTACCAGCGTCAAAATCGCCAGTTTCTCCGATGCAACATTTGCGTTTTGATTGATTTATTGCATTTATTTATACAAATTTATTTTAGCTCGATTGCGAAACAAGTTATTTCAACTTATATAAATTCACTCTCGAGACCTCATTCCTGATGGAATCCATCGACACGAGGGAGAGAGAAGAGACAACGTGGAATTTAAATGCCTTGCATAAGGGCACAATCGTAACGGCTCCAGCGGGGCTCGAACTCCGGACCTTTCGCACCTGAAGCGAACGCGCATCCACTGCGCTATCACGACTTCCACTAACTCTAACGTTGCAAATTAAAAAATAGAAGACGAGATAAATCGAATAAAATAAAAGGTAACATGTGAGTAGCGTGTCGCGAAGGCATTCACGCTAACATTAACATGCCCAATGTAGTTCATATTCCGATGGACATTATTAACAAATGGCACAAAAGAAAAATATAACGCACTTTGCTTTAAAGATGTATTTAGTCCAGATTTGCGACAGATACTTTAAACGTGTCGGTGCTTTACACCGTGCACATAAAAGAAGCAGAGACTCTGGAATGGGTCTCTGTCTGTAACATTGAACTACATTGGGCGTGTTAAAGTTAGCATGGATGCCTTCGCCACACTACTTTAAAAATGAAGGTGCACGGGTAGGCAGAACTGACTATACAACATGACATGTAATCGTTATAAAATATGTCGGTTTCCCTAGTGTCTGCAGGTGTTCTACAGTTATTTGTCTATAATTGTCTGTAATTGGCTCTGAGGAGTAGGACAAGCTAGACATAACTACTCTGCTAACAGTTTGATAACCAATTCTGAGAACACTAATTACAACACTAGTGTTTCATGTGCTATACCAGGTTTGTGTTGATAAAAGTACGCGATGGATGTCTCCTAAGGAGTAGTTAACCAACGTAGCATACTTCACTTTTTATTTAAAACCGATTATTCCACGTCAATTGACGTCATGTTTTACGAAGTATATACGTAATATACTAGAGGACATAGAAAACGCACACCTACATTATATACTAGAGGACATAGAAAACGCACACCTACATTATATACTAGATGACATAGAAAACGAACACCTACAATATTTACTAGAGGACATAGAAAACGCACACCTACATTATATACTAGATGACATAGAAAACGCACACCTACATTATATACTAGATGACATAGAAAACGAACACCTACATTATATATTAGAGGACATAGAAAACGCACACCTACATCATATACTAGAGGACATAGAAAACGCACAACTACATTATTTACTAGAGGACATAGAAAACGCACACCTACATTATATGATTATTGTTACATGAACACGAAATACGAAGGATTCCATCAAAGATATATCCCATTATTGTTACCAAAATCAAGCTGAACAACCAAAAATATACCGAAATGTTTAAAACTATGTATTTATATAGTTATTGTTTTTCATGTAAAAACACACTTATCATCCGAAGTGTGCGTTTTCATGTAATGTAGATGAGCGTTTTCTATGTCCTCTAGTATACATAATTATAATACTGCGGAGAAATCATCTTGCTTATATGGTTACCTCTTTCCTCTTTGAGAGATTTTTGCATCACCTGTGACGTTAACATGATCTTTTGTTATTTAAGCAGTGTTATATTTATCATGTTTCGAAGCATCTAAAGAAAGACTAAGCGTTATATTTTCTAGTAGTAAGTTGTCACCAAGCGATTTGTAATAACAATACACTTTCGAATATAAATGTGAAAGTTATGTTTGCCCCAAACAATTTATATGAGAAGTTTTTTACGAGTAAAGTTTCAGATTCGAATACTAAAATATGGGATTTTAATCCATGAAGTTTTGAACCATGGAGGTTTGATCGGTGGATCTTTGAATGTTATTCCAATTTTAGTGATAACAACTAATTCAATTTGTAATCACTTCTGGAACCTTCATTGTTTAGTGTTGGAATCCGAAATTTGATTCGAATTATCTATATGCATACATATGCCTGTGCATCCAGGAATGTAAAATTCACAGGAATTATAATTTATAGGTATCATTGCAAATTGCGTCGTTATTGCAGATACTTGTATTGCATTGTGACAAAGCGTTCCAATTTCGTCCTATTATTAGGGAAAGCAACTACTCTTTACATAACATTGTGTGGCATCGAATAGTTGATATGTTGCAGTTGATGAGGAATTGGGGATATAGTCTACTGTTCCATTTCTAAGAATAAAACGAGTTTATGTTTTACTCAACGGTTGGCATCTGCTATCCATTTTAATGCATTGTACACTTGTGTCTATATTATATAATTTCATTACTCATATTTCATTTCTTGCGATATCATTTGTAACATATTCTAGTACATTATTTTGATCTAGTGTGTAGTTGTCACCAACCGCATCGCTATACTCTAAAAGTGATCAGATGAAGGAGCTATTATCTTCTTCAACCGAATGGTGATTTAGTAAGCCTTTCCTATAGCGAAATATATCTAATTCAACTCCATGTGCAGTTTCATAACATACTAAATATATAAAAATATTATACTTCGACGTTTTTTTGTTTTTTGTTTTGTTTTTTGTTTTATTTCATAAACATATTTTTATAATAACAAAACATACTATGTCTAGCAATTGGGTTTCATTCACATATTGCAATTGACATTTTCAAATGTAGGTTATTGCCATAATAGTTTAAAGTATATATACACCCATACATGTATATCAATGCATACACAAAATGCCCATATATGCATGCAAATGCATTCATAAAAACATACATATGTACCACATACATATATACATACATATACATTTACACACATACATATATGATATACACTTATAAATAGTTATATATATATATATATATATATATGTTTTTAATACTGATGTGATCTTGTTAATCATCATGTAGGTAGTCGTTTAATTGATTTAAAAATTGTTTGCCATTAATACCCGAGTTTTCGTAATATTTATGCAGGAGATAGAACTCCTGTTTAAATATACGATATATATTGACATTAACAGCTCTACTAATATACAATACAATACAATAAGTTTATACTATACTTCGACGTTTATATTCAGTGACAATTTTAATAGGAATATGATTAATGAGGATTTAATCTTTATTTATGTCTCATCCATGTACATTACATAAAATATATACATAAAAGCTTACACATTAACAACAGTACATGGCCATTCTTCAAAGAATTATAAGAGACTATATATCACAGTACGACTATCACATAATTACAGTACAATTCACCAAGGTCTTTACAACATAAAACCAAGAAACAGTTGCTAATTCTCTTGTTGAATATGAATTAAAATACATAAGTTTCAAACACTGAAATGGAAAAGAGGGCACTAATGTGCATATTAAGAAATATTTTAAAAGATCAATTATCAGCCTCGATCAGATCGAGAATGAACTAATTAACAGCTGTTTCTTGTGATAAATAAAAGGTATCAACACATATATTTAAAAAATAAAAATAAATCATATATTATTTACAAAGGTAAAAGTAGCGTCGTTGAAGTATATTAAAACAGGTCTTGGCACAAATTCTAATTAGATATGGATCAGTAAACAGAAAACTAAGTTGATCAGTTTTGCTTAAATTAAGGAAGTTGCGTTCATACAACACTGCCTTTTCAAAAAGAACAGTTCTAAGGTCAGTGTATATGGTACATTCTAATAGTACATGGCGTTCATCTTCCAAAACACTACAAAACGGACATTTGCGATCTTCTAAATGTAGATTTTCATACCTTCCAGTTTCTATGCGAATTGGGGCAACTCCACACCTAAATTTACTATATGCAGACCTATGTCTTGTAGGTAAAATTAGGTTACAATAGTCCTCAGTTCGAAAATCAGTTTTAAATGTACAATATGTTCTTAATTTATTGCGACCTCTTCCGGATGTACCAGAAACGCTAGTTATAGAGGAAGACCACTCTGCTACATATTTTACCATATCAGATTTTTCTACACGATCTACAAATGTGTGTTTAGATATGGGTAGAGACAAATTACAAAATTCAACCAAATTATGATCTGCAAAATGCTTCTTGACGAAATAAAACCAGTTTTTGCAATTAGCAGATTTAATGTTTGCCCAGAGTGCAATACGTTTATTCAGTCTAGAATTGTTCGTATTAGCTAACCGTGTCCAAAATAATGCAATATACTTCCATTGACGGACAGTAGGTGGAATCCAACCCATTTCTCCTGAGACCGCAGCATTAGGCGTGTATTTTCCAACACCCAGAAAAAATCTCATAGCTCGGTTTTGGACTGCATTTATACATGTAAATGTTTTAAAACCCCAGACTGAAGCACCATAAGCAATTACAGGCCAAATGATTGAATCGTATAATTTGGTAAATACGCTATAAGGTACTCCACCTATCATTTTGCATTTAGCAATCAGTAAACCTAATGCACGACTTGCACTTTGAGCAACCATTTTAGCTGTAACCTTTAGATCTAGGTGCTCATGCAGCACAACCCCGAGGTAAGTATATCTATCAACAGTTGCCAACTGGTCATGTCCACACTTAAATAAATAATCAGATCTATTTTCACGTTCTGGACGAAAATGTATAATGTTACTTTTACCAATATTAATTGACATATCATTAAGACAACACCAATCGTATAGTGAGTTTAACAATACTTGTAGATCTTGTGCGTTTTCAGCTAGTAAAACGATGTCATCAGCATATAGAAGTATACAGACAATCTCATCATCTATTTTAATACCAACATTAAGTGATTTTAAGTAAATTGCTAAATCATTAACGTAGAGGTTAAACAATAACGGTGATAACACACAGCCCTGTCTCAGTCCACAATGAACATCAAACCATTCAGTTTTAAAATAATTGATTCTAACACATGAGGCGACAGATGAGTAGAGTGACTTAATGGCTAATAACATTTTACCAGAAACACACGTTTCATTTAACCTTGTCCATAATTTAGACCTATTAATAAAGTCATATGCTTTACGAAAATCGATAAAAGCAGTAAAGGTAGATTTTCTGAGCTTCTTTCGTGTTTCAATTATATTTACCAAAGAAGAAATTTGATCCGAAGTACTACGTTTTTTCCGGAAGCCATTCTGCTCATCTGCTACAATGCCACTATCTTCTACCCACGAACTGAGTCTATTATTCAAAATATTACAGTATATCTTATACATTGTACATGCTAAAGCAATTCCTCTATATGACATAAGGGTCTCTAGGATCAGCTGTTGTAGATTTTGGTATTGGGTTAATAATACACTGACTCCATATAGTAGGAACAATGCTATTTTCAAAACAAATATTATATAAGGCGTGCAAAAATATAACAGTAGTATCGTTCTTTAATACTTCAGCTGGAATTTCATCTATTCCGCAAGCTTTACCACGCTTTGCGTTATCTACAGCTTTCTTGACTTCTAATAGAGAAATAGACTCATTAAATGGTATGTCATCATTATTAAGATCAGGCTGAGTTGGCAGCGAATCATTTACATTTACTCTATCATGTCTATTAAACAGAGAACTGAAATCGCTTTTCCATTTATGTAAAACGTCATCAATACACGAGGAAGTAGAACCATCATCCAGAATTATTTGCATAGGTATTAATTTATTTTTACAGTGACCAACTCCAATCTGTCCAATTGACTGCCAAAACTTAGATTGGTCAACATTACAATCTGTTAAAAGTTCATTTTGCATAGTAAACCAATAAAATCGTTTGGCTTTTTGAACTTCCTGGTCAAATAGCTTACGGGCTTGTACATATTCTGCTTTAAATCTACCTTTGTCATTTCTATTACAACAATTCAGCCATTTACGTTCTACAGTACATAGTTTAGACCATAAATTTGTTAGATAACCACTCCACCAAGGTTTACCAGGTCTATGTTTTTTATTTTTACTGCTACTTACAATAGTTTTATAAGGAATGTCATTATACATGTTCTGTTTCAAAATTGTACACCATTCACTATATACAAGATTAATATCATTCTGAATACGAAATCCCTGTTCCAACGTATCAATGACCTTATTTACTTGTACTAAGATTTCAGAACTACTCATGAAAGAATTATTAACATTTTCAAGGTCAAACTTATCGTAAGAATGATGCTCATGTACATCATATTCCTCTGTGAATGCGTTACTAACACTATTCCATGACAGCATTGAATGATCTGGCATACTAGTTGGTGTTAACGAATGTAGATAACCAGAGGTATTTACTAGTTGTGACGTTAACGTAACCGAAAAGTCAGTCAGATTGCACATATTATCATGTGTAGTAATACAGTAATCAACTACGGATGACCCTTTCACAGAAACAGAAGTAAATTTATCTACAGAACCACTTCTACCATTTAGCATACACATGTTTGTGTTTACCAACAAATCTATAAAAAGTTCACCGTAAACATTTTTGGTGAAATCTATGACATTACGCGGCTGTATATCATCTACACCGGCAATAAAGTCATTCAGGTCTCCGCATCGGCTATTGAAGTCACCACAAACATAAATCATACCATCATTTTGAAATGTATAAATATCAGTCAAAAGACAATCATAAAAGGTGTTCACATCAAAATAACGTGATGAGTTTTCAGACGGCAGGTAACAGACGCATGGCATTAAGGTGAATTTTTCATATGTATGGACCAACTTGAGCCATAAAATACCTTCGTGTGTATCACTCAAAACAGTGATATCAAAATTATCACATATTATATTCCTAATCAAAAATCCTACTCCACCCGAACCTGTCCTGGCATTTTTATGAATATGCTTCCGATTATGTCCGAACCAGCGGTAACCATCAACAGTTAAAACATTATCATCTATCAAATGAGTTTCTGCAAGAGCTAAAATGTCAAAATTACACTCTAAAATACAAGAAGATCTTAAATTAAAATTGTCAGAATCTGGATTCATATTAAAACCTCGGACATTCCAAAACCCGGCGTTGTATTAATAACGATTGTTCCTGAAGCCCCCACGTCGTTCTCCACCATTCCTTCTGTTGTGGTGTCGGCCACGACTGTCAGCTCGTTCCCATCCACCTCGGTTACCACCACGATCACTACCTGAGTGATCGTCTCGTACATGATTAGGTGGTCTTCGATTGTCATTGTCATGTGAATGAGACATGTCACTATGCTGGTCCCTACCAACGCGCACAACACGATAACCCTTCACTGTAAGATTGCTCTGTTTCATGGCACTCAAGATTGTGCGAAAATTACTGGTTATAAGTCTGTCAGCATGAGACTGGTCATGGTGAATAAAAACATCTCTATACTGGCGATTGTTACCAAGGTTTGACTTTTTAACCATCACTTTGCGTTTGTCATCATGTGATTTGAACCTGGCAATTACGATACCTGGCTTTGATGAGTGTGCTGATTTCTTTCTTTCAACACTAGCACACGTAACATCAGAAACCTTTAATCCTTCACGGAATAGTAAGTTCACTTTATTATTGGTATTTTCACCGGTTGACTCGGGTAGTCCTCTAATCACAACATTGAGGCTCACATCCGGCCCTGAATTTGAATTGACCGATGAACTATTCGACAAAGTCCTCATCTTATCATTGATATCATGTAGGTCAGCGGAGATGTCAGATTTAAGTTCTTCTTTAAAGGAATCGAACTTTTCATCTATGTCCTTTCGTATTCGGTTGAGCTCGGTGCTGACCCTTTTGTCTAATAGTTGAGCTATTTTAGTTGAGATCCGCTGCTCCAAACTAGACTCTAACTTGTCCATCCTCTCGTTCATAGCACTAAACTGCATATGGATATCAGCTGTGAGGTTGGCTATTAACTTTTCCACTGGGGGAACTGAGTCTGTATGCTTATCTGGGTCCTCAGTAGACACCGACGTGTAAATATTACGCTTAGCCTTAGCTGTTAATCGTGCCTTCTTCACTGTTGAGTCCGTACTGGTGTCCGAATTGCAAGGTTCTGAAGCATTACGCTTACGCCCACTTTGAACAGGTGTAGTCAATCGTGTAACCTGTTGCGAAGACATTATCGCATCTACAAATTCTGCAGCATCATTGCTATCATCAACATTCGACATACTCGTACTACCGTGCAGGGTAAATCAGCGAGCGGTTCAGTCAAGCGTGACGAAATGACCGCCGTAGGAGGTGTTACACAATAACGGTTACTGATCAATAAATCCAATAATACAAGTGTCAATACTGATACTATAAATAGTAACACAGGTAATAACATCAGGTTATAAATTAGTCAATATCACCTTTCTCGGCACAAAATGCCACAACGTTCGATATATAGTTCATAAAACACCTCAACAACGTCTCATGTAAATATCATTTCCTAAAATGACTGGAAAAGCTTCCAAATAACTGAAAATTATCTCCGCAAAAAGTAAACACAAACTATTTTCACTACCGGAAGTCGTCTCGGAAATGATGAGTTTCAGATGTTTATGTTTGTTTAGCTTACCTGCTGTATCAAGTGCTCCGGTTTTGTTTGTTCTAACGTCATTTGTTTTGTAGATAATAACATAATTGAGGCAACTGATATATTGTGATTGGGATGTAGATTTATTCTTTATTTCAGTCTCATCGTTGTACAATACATAAAATATACACAACAAATTATCGTGGCATAGTACAACACCATTCATTATAAAAGAATTATAAGAGACTAATGTAATCACAGATAATCCAGATAAACTATCACAGTCTATCGACATATTATTATATTTACATATTAAAACCGAGGAACAGTCGCTAATTGAAAATTAAATACTTATTAAAACCAGAAATTTTGAAATACTGAAATTATATTACTCTTAGATACAAGCTTTTACTCATCGGTAAAATAATCGTATATTGTATCGAATTTCGTCTACAATGTCATTGATATAGACTATGAAAAGAAGTGAACGAAGTATGGTACCTTGAGGTACACCAGCAACGATAGTGGGCCATTTTGAGCGCTAGTATTATTTGATGCTTCCTGCTGTTTCATTGGAAAGATTAGAAGTCGTTGGCACTTCGTTGATGTCAATGGACTTTAATTTGTGTAAGAAACATCGGTGCAATATTCGAGCAAACACCTTAGATATATGGCAAACCAGGATGTGCATTGACTTCATCGAGTGCTGTGAAGATGTCGTTATAATATTATACGTAAACCAGGGATTTGTTGTAGAGTAACCTTTATCAATACCGGATTGAGCGAGTGATATATTTTTTATAGCTTTGACGTTATATACATATTTGTGGATACAACGTTCTATATGTGTTCCAATACTGTGTAATTAGTGAAACATGTATACCATTGCGAGAATAGAGGTGTCAGCTTTTGTAAAAACTTTTGACAAAGTGCAATTTCCAGTCATTTGAAAATATGATGCAGCGATATACGTGTCTAACATTGATTGACAGAGGTTTTGTTAATTTATTTGCTGAAAGAGATTTTGTTAATTCATTTGCTGAAAGAGATTTTGTTAATTCATTTGCTGAAAGAGATTTTGTTAATTCGTTTGCTGAAATAGATTTTGTTAATTCATTTGCTGAAAGAGATTTTGTTAATTCATTTGCTGAAAGAGATTTTGTTAATTCATTTGCTGAAAGAGATTTTGTTAATTCATTTGCTGAAAGAGATTTTGTTAATTCATTTGCTGAAAGAGATTTTGTTAATTCATTTGCTGAAATAGATTTTGTTAATTCATTTGCTGAAAGAGATTTTGTTAATTCGTTTGCTGAAATAGACTTTGTTAATTCAGTTGGTGAAAGAGATTTTGTTAATTCATTTGCTGAAAGAGATTTTGTTAATTCATTTGCTGAAAGAGATTTTGTTAATTCATTTGCTGAAAGAGGTTTTGTTAATTCATTTGCTGAAAGAGATTTTGTTAATTCATTTGCTGAAAGAGGTTTTGTTAATTCATTTGCTGAAAGAGGTTTTGTTAATTCATTTGCTGAAAGTGGTTTGAAATTAGTTACTCATTTGCTGCTTATCGATGACGGGGCTGGCTTACACTGCCGGGTCTAGCGGCCTGTTGGTGATGCAGGTAGTTAAGTTAGTAGAGTCTAAGTGAGGGAGTTCCTACTGTCGATTATTAACCTTGGTTTAAGTGCTTATAAAGTATCTGTACGTTTATAATCAAGTGTTGAAATAGCTGTAGATTTAGTTTTAGAACAGAATGTCTATGCTATTACTAGTAAATCTAAACCAATCTTTAGGGGTTAATGAGTTCTCAATCATCATATTGAGTTCTCTAATACAGGTTTGACTGTATATATTTTATAGTAAGCTGACTTTAACTAAATAATGTATTGACATGGTCCTGAATTAATACCCGTGCCCGCCAAGTTGTCCATCAAGTGTACATATAATGCGACTAAATGAACCCGTGCACGTAACTATTTCAGGCATATAATTGTATACAACTTTATTTTGTCTCAATTGCGAAATAAATTTACAACGTTAGATTAATCGCTCTCGAGACATCATTCCTGGAATCCATCGCAATGCGAGTGAGAGAAGAGGCGATGAGGAATGGTAATGCCTTGCCTAAGGGTACAATCGTAACGGCTCCAGCTGGGCTCGTACTCCGGGTACCGCTATCACTGCGATATCACGACTTAAACTGTGAGTTAAGGCACTACTGTAGGCTTCACCCTTGTTTTATAATTGTAGTTATATGCGATGCATCACCACAGATTTGGTTTCAATAGACAAAGTACTCCATCTCATCCATGATCGTGTGTTTTTAACCATTAAGCTTTAAAATACATGAACTCTCGGTGGGCCTATTCCGGACCATGTTGTCTGATTGGTTTGATCACGAAGACAAAAGGAAATTGATGACACATATATCGATCACAATCAGACCTAACATTGGCTATTCGCTGTTCGTTCATTTCCGGTATTGACAGCATATGTCAATAACAGAGTAAACAAACACCACACAAAAATACGAAACAAAAAACATTTGCTTAACAATGCCAATTTTCGCCGCCACACATCATTAAGTCTGAAAATAACGCGAATCCTTTCTGGTTAACCAGACTACGGACATGTAAATATGGCTTAATTGTATGCAGGAGACAATGCATAATTTGCATACCAAACGTAAATATATTTAGAATCATAAAATGACTTCAAAACGCTGAAATGCGAAGCGTTTTGTTTCACAGTTATGCTATGTTTGCACATTTGTCACCACTTTTTTTTCACATTTACAACAAGCATCTTGTCACATATGTCACGGACAGTTTTCACATTTGTCACCACTTTTTTCACATTTACAACAAGCATCTTGTCACATATGTCACGGACAGTTTTCACATTTGTCACCACTTTTTTCACATTTACAACAAGCATCTTGTCACATATGTCACGGACAGTTTTCACATTTGTCACCACTTTTTTCACATTTACAACAAGCATCTTGTCACATATGTCACGGACAGTTTTCACATTTGTCACCACTTTTTTCACATTTACAACAAGCATCTTGTCACATATGTCACGGACAGTTTTCACATTTGTCACCACTTTTTTCACATTTACAACAAGCATCTTGTCACATATGTCACGGACAGTTTTCACATTTGTCACCACTTTTTTCACATTTACAACAAGCATCTTGTCACATATGTCACGGACAGTTTTCACATTTGTCACCACTTTTTTCACATTTACAACAAGCATCTTGTCACATATGTCACGGACAGTTTTCACATTTGTCACACGTTTTCACATATTTGTTAAATTTGTTCAGATAATGTAAATCAGATCAGTCTATAAATTAAAAAATTGAGATATAACGGTAAATATGTACCGTACCATATATGTTGTCATTCTTGATACACGCGTTGTATTACTCATGGATGTTGACCCTATTCGTATGCGTCGTATACGACGTTTGTTTATTAGTTAAAATACTCAGATTCCGTGGCAAATATTTGGAGGAAAGAAATACCATAATATAGGAAATTACATGCAATGTCGCTTTAACGATTCCACCGATATCGATACCCACCCCTCTAACACCAGTTTTTAAAAAAATAGTTCAATATGTTATCGTTGGATTTTAGTTCATAATAATTAGGTTGAACATGCATCTTTCCAATGTATCCGTTTACATCGGAGGGTTCTGTGGAATTGTCTGAACAAAACATGCTACATAAAACCATTGATGAATTACTAATTGTTCTTTTGCATGTATGGTACATATGAGGGAAATGTGGAAAATGCAAATAACAGACAATTCCAATATGTCTTTACAAGCTTACAAGCTGATCTCCGCTTTAGCTAAAACAACTTTGTACATCAACAATTCAGAACGCGCAACCGGTAGCGACGATAAATAAAACGTAAAACACACACATTTCCATGAGTTGTAGTTTGTGTAAGGTGGTGGAGCACATTGTTCTATCAAATCTCCCCTGGCATTTCACTGACAATAATGTTGCGAAATGCGGTCCTGTGAAACCATACTACTTTTACTAGTTGTTAGCTTTCCCAACAACTTAATACTATTTTGGAATTTTGGAATTTTGGAAGCATTTGATAAAGTAAATCCTGTCAAATTACAGTTCAAACTACAACACTCTGGAGGACGTGGGGAAACAAGTTGTTTTCTATATTAACACATATTAACAGTCTGTCAGCTGGGACTATAAACCGAGGTCTCGTTATCGGCTATACGCACCAGGCACGTGCACGAATCAGGGATGTTTTTGTAATTGTAGAGTCTGTTGTAATTGCATTATCCTCTAAAATATAAATGAGTTAATATACATCCACAGGCGTCGCCATGGACGGATCTGTGGCCCAGTGATAACACACTGGACTGGTAATCCGGGGATCGCTGGTTTCGATCCCTCGTCTGACCCTAATTAAAGTAACAGTCTTTCAGATGGGACGTTAAACCGAGGTCTCGTGTCGGTGCTTTACACCGTGCACGCAAAATAATCAGAGGAGACTCTGGAATGGGTCTCCGTCTGTATCATTGCACTATCCTCCAAAATCTAAAATGAGTAATATCTTCATGAGGCGTCGCTCAAATGGGCAACCGGTAACGACGATAAATAAACGTAAAACACACACCGGCGTCGCGCAGATTGACCAGAGGTGGCGATACATAAGGTATCCGTTAATAGAACGTATACAATCATATACAGCATTTGACACCTACCATACATAATCACATATAAATTATATGATATAATACATTTTTATAATTTACATTCGCATTAATTTTAGTACATTACATTGCTTAAGTATATGACTTATGGGTATGACAATATGGAGAAATCAACATACAGGAGGTTGAACTCAGTTTAAATAGTATTAATATTAAACACAGTCTTGTTACATATTCGATGGAATTAAACCATCTTTAATTATTGCTAGATTGTTTCGCACGACTTATTGTAGCAAATTCCTTTAAACCAGTTTTAACAAGTTTTAACAACTTATATTAATCACTCTCGTTGGCGCGGATGAAAGCGTATATGTGGTCATTCGTGTGGGAGGAAACCGGAGTACCCGGAGAAAACCCACCTGTCCGATCTGGCGACCACCGTACCATCTCACATATTTACAGTCTGTTGCACTCTGTAGTGTTACAAAATCCCCCCGATTCTTTACATTATATTGTCTCCCTGTGGTAGAATTATTTCATGTGAGGAAGCTATCCAGCTGGCTTGTTGTATGTTCGTGGTTCTATCAGGTGCCGTACCGGTGCCGGTGTCGATGCCGGCACTACTGTTTGGAGAGGCACTCGAGGTCCTCCTCCACCATAGCTGGAGATCCACTGTACTGCCAGTTCCACTCTAAAACCCCGAAACAAACACTGCCTTTCTTTCCCCATGTACGATTTGTTTTAAATACTGGACTGCTTTGCATTGACATATGTAGCAAACATTTCTAAATCATTCAGTACATATGCAATCCACTGTACTGTCAGTTCCACTCTAAACCCCCGAAACAGACAAACACTGCCTTTCGTTCCCCTGTACGATTTGTTTTAAATACTGGACTGCTTTGCATTGACATCTGTAGCAAACATTTCTAAACCATTCAGTACATATGCAATCCACTGTACTGTCAGTTCCACTCTAAACCCCCGAAACAGACAAACACTGCCTTTCGTTCCCCTGTACGATTTGTTTTAAATACTGGACTGCTTTGCATTGACATATGTAGCAAACATTTCTAAACCATTCAGTACATATGCAATCCACTGTACTGTCAGTTCCACTCTAAACCCCCGAAACAGACAAACACTGCCTTTCGTTCCCCTGTACGATTTGTTTTAAATACTGGACTGCTTTGCATTGACATCTGTAGCAAACATTTCTAAACCAGTCAGTACATATGCAAATCCCTATGATTTCAGAATGTTTATTTGTTGAGCATTGTAGGGAATCGATAATCAAGACGTATGACAATATGCGATGTACTTGAAGGCCCGTATCTTAATGTACCACTATCTAATGAACAGTTCGTATGACAACTGCATATAACTGATATTTTTTCTACGTGATTCATTTTATTTGATCTGGACTGCACACAGATTATTATAGGAATATTACCCGGCACAACAGCAGACAGACATTTGTGTGTTTTTGTCTTCATTTGAAGGTTTTCAGATTATTTTGTTATATGGATTTCATGCGCTTTGACAGGGATATTGCATGGTGCGGCTAATGTATTTATAAAATCGGTATTTATTTTTGGTGATTTAGTGTGGTGGATTGGATTTAAAATAGTGTCTTAAAAATATGTAAAATAGGGTTTTTGTTGTTAGCTTGGATATTATGGGAAATAGTGTGTGGTAATGTTTGATTTGAAGCTACAAGTTGCATAGACGTTCAAGGTAATACAAAGGTATTTTTGTTCTAATAATGCATAACGAGATCTGATCCAGCACACATAAATTATTGTCAGTTCGTCACAATATGCTTACTAAAAATGTTTAAAGCCATAAAATCGTAAAAAAGCATATACAAAATGTGTTATCACCTGTATATAGCATTGCCATTACACATTCTTCCCAATTGAATTGAACACTTATTTTTCTTCAGTAAGCTATGCTTTTTGCGATTATGCGAGGACATTTCCGAAACGTTTTACACCTATCTGGGAGGGACATTGTATTCAAATATACTATTAACCCTTTCAACACCACATACCTCTAAATAGGTTACAAAAAGTGTAGATCCAGATGAGCCGGCTCGTGACGAGCCGTCTCATCAGGATCTGCACTTTTTGCCAGTAATATTACTATTTTAGACAAAATTACCCATTTTGATAAATGAACTTGTCCAAATGTAATTTTCGTATTAATTTATTGGTCTAAAAACTGATCATGGACCAGTCCATGTCAGTTACTTGGTGTTGAATGGGTTAAGCCTATGTTATCGCACGGCCATTTAGATGTAGGTTAATTCACAATGTTCCTAACATAATTATGTGCACGTGAAACGAGAGATATATAACGGTAAATATGTAAAGTTATTATATAATAATATTTAACAGTCTTTCAGATGGGACGTTAAACCGAGGTCTCGGGTCGGTGCTTTACACCGTGCACGTAAAAGAACCAGAGGAGACTCTGGAATGGGCATCCGTCTGTATCATTGCACTATCCTCCATAATCTAAAATGACTAATCTCTTCAGGAGGCGTCGCTCATATGGGCAACCGGTAGCGACGATAAATACACGTAAAAACACGTAAATATGTGCGATGCGTCTTTGTGATCATTGATACCACATTATATGCATGGTAAACGTACTGTTTCACGCACTATATTTGAGGTTGTTTTCCAAATGTATATATGAATAGTTATGTCAACACATGTCGTATGCGACGTATATTGAAAATGTATTAGTTGAATTATATAGTTACTATGATAGATCTTTTAAGGAGACTAACACAATCTAATAGGACAGTACATTCTTAGAAATTGTCGGTTTTTGCTCGAAATCGTACTAGCTATATATGTGAATTGGTGTACATATAGCTCCGAGTAATACACGGGTAGTTCCGGTCTCAAACTTCGTATATCGCATATCATTCACGTGAGTTTCAGTTTCGATTTATCATCCTCGAATGTTGATCAACGCGAAATATGTCTCTACAGACAAAACAGTGAAATGTTAATGCCTGTACGTTAGTTTAGTTTATACAAATTTAGTGTAGCTCGATTGCGAAACAAGTTCTTTCAACTTATATTAATCACTCTCGAGACCTCATTCCTGATGGAATCCATCGCCACGAGGGAGAGAGAAGAGGCAATGTGGAATTTAAATGCCTTGCCTAAGGGCATAATCTTAACGGCTCCATAATTTGTACCTGAACCGAACGCGCCTCCACTCCGCTATCACCCCTATATGTTATATACTAAAAGGGATAGGTCCGCGAAATTAGGACATGACAGAAATGCTAATCGTGGATTAATACGCTTCGATTTAATACATTTTCGATTTGTATACAATATATATGTCATTGTATCATATATATAGTTATGCTTGTTGTATTTTCACATGGACAGCTGGCTATCTATCTATGTACTGCGCATTATGAACGAATACATACGTTTAAACCAAATGCCAAACGTCAGGGAACCCGCAACATTTCGGTACCTAGGAATTACGATATTGTACAGTAGATGTTATATACCAATAATCTCGTATACAGCTTACAGCCGGAATATATGCGGACAATCGGTACGTCATAATGGATAATGTCTATCTTTATCACATTACCCTGTGTATACATTTCGCGATATAATACATCACGCTATAACTTACTATCTATAATATGTACTTAGCATCTGGTTCAGTGAACCCCAGCACGCGGCACTGGGTATTGTACTTAGCATCTGGTTCAGTGGACCCCAGCACGCGGCACTGGGTATTCACAGAAATTCCTGAAAGAGGTATAATTATGATTAGTTTATACACATTTATTTGAGCTCGATTATATATTTTGTCTCAATTAAGCACCCACATGTTCTAAGCAGTCACTATCTGGGATTCACTTTGCGGACTGCTTAACATATGCTTAGTTTATACTAATATATTTTAGCTCGATTGCGAAACAATTTCTTATAACTTATATTAATCACTCTCGAGACCTCATTCCTGATGGAATCCATCGCCACGAGGGAGAGAGTAGAGACAACGTGGAACTTAAATGCATTGCCTAAGTGCACACTCGTAACGGCTCCAGCTGGGCTCGAACTCCAGCCCTTTCGTAACGGCTCCAGCTGGGCTCGAACTCCAACCCTTTCGCACATGAAACTAACGCGCTACCACTGCGCTATCACGATATATGGTTAGGGCTATACTTACGCGGTTACTTAATTTCACGAGTGTGTGGAATTTTAAAATGTGAAAATAAAATAGTAATACTATAATTCAATATGATTTTTATTTCACTCACAAAAGGACTCAAGTATATCAATATCCACATATATATATATATATATACTAGAGGACATAGAAAACGCACACTTCGGATAAGTATGTTCTTACATGAAAAACAATAACTATATAAATACATAGTTTGAAACATTTCGGAATAGTTTTAGTTGTTCTGTTTGTGTTTTGTAATAAAGATGTGATATATCTTTGATGGAATCCTTCGTATTTCGTTTTCATGTAGTAATAATCATATAATGTAGGTATGCGTTTTCTATGTCCTCTAGCATACACATAACATCTTTTTATATATTATATAAGTATAATCATTATGCTTAATGTATGTTTATATATACTGAGCATGTATATCCGCGAATAAGGCAACTTTAAGCACCGCTTATATAGTTCTTTAAATATGAAGCATATTATTATTTTTCCAACTGAAGAAAATGAAACTCGTAAAGAGACTTTAAATTCTGACAATGTCAAGACGATAAGATATCATTCAGTAAATAGATATGTCTGCTTTCGGAAATTACATAGAGATAAAATGTGAATGTGTATTTGTATGGCTCGCAAATAGAAAGTGACAAAAAGCATATTTTCAAACATATGAATTTGTTTGCAAAATGTCATATTAATATCCTAGTGATACTCAACGGTATATATCTACATCCGATTCGACATATACCTCCTTCCGATTCGACATATATCTCCTTCCGGTGCCACATATATCTCCTTCCGGTTCCACATATATCTCCTTCCGGTCCCACATATACCTTCTTCCGGTTCCATATATACCTCCTTCCGGTTCCACATATATCTCCTTCCGGTTCCACATATACCTCCTTCAGGTTCCACATATACCTCCTTCCACATATATTGCGAAACAAGTTCTTACATCTTATATTAATCACTCTTGAGTCCTCATACTTGATGGAATCCATCGCCACGAGGGAGAGAGAATAGGCAACGTGGAATATAATGCCTTGCCTAAGGGCACACTGGTAACGGCTCCAGTGGGGCAGTTTGAAAAGTCATAGAATTATTTGACAACAGCGGGGCTCGAATTCCATGCCTTGCGCACCTGAAGCGAACATTCTACCATTGCGAATTTGGATTTTAAAATTCCATTTGGTGTACACAGCAGTATTCGTCTCTTTTTGCGTTGCTTTTCTTCAGTTTGAAAAGTATTTATAGTTCATATCGAAATTTATCCTAGTGTTAACTTTAGTAAACCAGCATTTACAGAGTTATTGGTGATTTTGTTAAATATAATCTATATTTATTTTACAACTATTGCGAAGCAGGTTTTAGCAACTTATATTAATCACTCTCGTTGGCGCGGATGAAAGCTTAACTGTGGTCATTCGTGTGGGAGGAAACCGGAGTACCCGGATTAAACCCACCTGTCCGATCTGGCGACCACCGGTTTCATTGGAGAAAACCCACCTGTCTGATTTATTTTAGAGTGTGTAACTGAGTTCACCAAACCACACAAATGCTAGTAACATGACGCTCTAAACAATGTTTTATTGCAGATTTAAACGCGGTAAATGTCTTCGATACGTATATAGGCAAAATGCCGAGCCACCATACCATCTCACATACTTCCCGGTCCGAGGCTAACCACTGCGTTAATCGGACAGCCATTTGTTAAATACATACCCATAAAGGCGATAATTTTACAAAAGCAGGTTTGTTTCTGGCCATATTTTCCACATCTTACATAATAATGTATTATAAAAAAAATACTCATATCTAACCATCCGCTCCATACAATAGTTCGGTGTGCAGCACATTCTAAGTAAACGCATACTCGCGCTTTAAATAGCAATGCCACATTAGTGAATACTGGCGCTTTAAATAGCAATGCCACATTATAGTGAATACTGGCACTTTAAATAGCAATGCCACATTATTGTGAATACTGGCGCTTTAAATAGCAATGTCACATTATAGTGAATACTGGCGCTTTAAATAGCAATGTCACATTATAGTGAATACTGGCGCTTTAAATAGCAATGCCACATTATAGTGAATATTGGCGCTTAAAAAAGCAATGCTACATTATAGTGAATACTGGCGCTTTAAATAGCAATGTCACATTATAGTGAATACTGGCGCTTTAAATAGCAATGCCACATTATAGTGAATATTGGCGCTTAAAAAAGCAATGTTACATTATAGTGAATACATGCGCTTTAAATAGCAATGCCACATTATAGTGAATACTGGCGCTTTAAATAGCAATGCCACATTAGAGTGACTACCGGCGCATTAAATAGCAATGCCACATGATAGTGAATACTGGCGCTTTAAATAGCAATGCCACATTATAGTGAATACTGGCGTTTTAATAGCAATGCCACATTAGTGAATACTGACGCTTTAAATAGCAATGCCACATTAGTGAATACTGACGCTTTAAATAGCAATGCCACATTATAGTGAATACCGGCGCATTAAATAGCAATGCCACATTATAGTGAATACTGGCGCTTTAAATAGCAATGCCACATTAGAGTGAATACTGGCGCTTTAAATAGCAATGCCACATTATAGTGAATACTGGCGCTTTAAATATCAATGCCACATTATAGTGAATACTGGCGCTTTAAATAGCAATGTCACATTATAGTGAATACTGGCGCTTTAAATAGCAATGCCACATTAGAGTGAATACTGGCGCTTTAAATAGCAATGCCACATTATAGTGAATACTGACGCTTTAAATAGCAATGCCACATTAGTGACTCCAACAAATACACTGAAGATAAGCAAATAATTACTCTGTAACGAGAGTAAAGATTGTGTTGCGTAGTATTACAACCTTCCAATCATTAGTGTCATTGAGGGACAAAGCATGTTCAGGAAGTTCTAATGGAAGTATGACGGCATTATGTATCAGTATATACCGTCGCTAATCAGCGAGATCACGTGATGTCTCTAAATACTGCATACTATGTCGTCTGCGAACGCCGGGAAGATTTAATCTTTAATTCAGTCGTATAATGCGTAAATCGTCTTTAATTATGTTGCACGATTGCGCACAATCGGGGAGAATATACATTTGCAATTTATGTTTATGGAAGTTATGCTTAATATATATTTATTTCAAATGGCAGTATGCTACAATCGCTTATGGACCTTCTATTATTGTTCCAGATGATTGTTTTATTTGTCTTGGATATTTGGTGATAGATTATGTGAATAGATACAGGGGACATTTCGCAGTTATGTTCTCCCAAGGGAAACGCAGTTAGACACATTGAGCTCGCATGATGTCGGTTTGCTGAGAGTACAAACGCGCATATTGAATTATGACAACAGTATGTACCGTTAATAATGTTACGAACACAGCGTACTTATTTAAAGCAGAATTACATCGTAATAAGGATGTTTTGGGTAAAATATAAATACTAATGTGTGTGTGTTTACAAAAATTGAAATAGTCGCTCAGAAACGATAAAATTCCAATAAATTTAAACCGTCGTATACGCGAATTTGTCAACACACGAAATGTAAGCACACACAGCGCGCATGCGTGAAACAACAGAGGATGTAGAAAACAACGTATATAGTTTGAACATGAAATACTATCTATCTATCTTCCTCTAATGTCGAACCCCTCGCGGGGATGTAGAAATGTCCCTAAAAGACTTATGTATGAATCAACATATCAAGTAATTTAATTAAAAAATACAACGTGGGACACATGAGGTCGATGCATTCCGATTGTAAACAAGTGCAGACGATGCGTTCCGGTTGTAAACAAGTGCGGACGATGCGTTCCGGTTGTAAACAAGTGCGTGACCGATCGACTCGGAAAGTCCTACTTTCGATTTCGAGTTTGTTTTATCGCAAAAAAACACTGTTTACCAAATGATCATAAGCATACAAAGTATAATGTTAGAATGTGTAACAGCATTGCTACCAATACGTAAAAATTGAATTTTTCAAATATTTTGATTTCATACGATGCAATGGTGCTTTAAGGTGATGTTATCATAATCTAGAAATCTAATTTGGAAAGCACGAATTTGTAAATTATGTTCAAACAAAAAAGTTGAGTCTGAATATCACTTGTTACTTAAATAGTCTAGTATTAGGACGAAGTATTTTAGGCAACTGTTCATTGCCTACCATGCATCAATGGAATTACACGCGGCATTGATACTCTGGTTTGTAATATTAAAAACAATTGTAACTGTACCAGTATATGAATGGAAACCATTAACATGTAATAGATACATGTTTTTCACAAATATGTTATGTCATATATGTAAGATATATAAATATGTAAAAAGGACAGATCAATCGACATGTAATATACCGATTTGCATATCCAATTATCAGTAGTAATTGGTTTATATTTAATGCGGCATAACCTCGCCCACAGACGGATCTGTATTCCAGTGGTTAATTAACAAGTTGGACTGATAAGCCAGGGATCGCTGGTTCGATCTCCGCCTGACCCTAATACAATTAACAGTATTTCAGATGATACTTTAAACCGAGGTCTCGTGTCGGTGCTTTACAAACCTCGCTTCAAACCAAAAGTAACTACGTGTATATTGTTCACATATACATTTATGTATTGTGTCTATAGCTTTTGTATAATACATGTAATTGATAAACTAAACACATACATAGCATTCAATTTGAGCAACGATTTTCAATTTGAACAACGATTTTCAATTTGAACAACGATTTTCAATTTGTACAACGATTTTCAATTTTCAATTTGAACAACGATTTTCAATTTGAACAACGATTTTCAATTTTCAATTTGAACAACGATTTTCAATTTGAACAACGATTTTCAATTTGAACAACGATTTTCAATTTGAGCAACGATTTTCAAATTTGAGCAACGATTTTCAAATTTGAGCAACGATTTTCAATCAGTAAAGGGTGTGTTCGCCTTCTCGGTATTCACAAACGTTAAATTCCAGTTTTCGAGTACGGTTAGCCGCGTCACGTGACATTTGTTGATTATTGAATTCTACTCTTCGGTGTATAATTTAATTTTACTGATACAATTTCTATATTCCACTGGAAAGCGTAAGATAAACACGTCGTATACCTGTTCAACGTCTGATGCTCATTGCGTATTAATACTAAAACGTAATGACATTTTTTTTAAAATTTTTATTCGTCAAACCCACCTCTACGTATGGCAATGTTACCAACATGCTGCTAACCGAATATCCAACTAAAACACAATACATACCACATACATTCACAATGTATAGAAATCCAAACAATTACATATACAATTAATATCTTATGTTGACGTTTTGTTCGTTCGACTTTCTCATTAGCTCCGTTTCTCCGAAGCAAATTATTTATAAAAGACACCATACATATAAATATGATGTTAAGACGAAACATAATGCCTCATCTTCCAATATGTCTGGTTTGTTTCCTACACTTGTCACCAAAGACCATCGATTCTTTTTAAATTAAGTCTGACCTCATATAAACTGTTCACGCATAGTCGTAGGAATAATGACTATGTTTCTAATTCTTTGTTGAACAATTATATTGATCAACTGTCTTCCAGACGGATTTTGGTCGAGTGATTAATGCCGTTGACTTCAAATAACGTGCCCATCACTTCTGTAGTTCCGAATCCAAGTTGGGGTGTCGAATTCTTTCATGCGAGGAAGCTCTCCAGCTAAATTGCGGAAGGTCGGTGGTTCTACCAGTATATGTGTACACGCCTGAAATACTACTAGAAGGGTCACCCGTAGCCTGGGAACATGCGTCAGTTCAGATATAGTAAATATAGTAAACGTTGGAATACATATACATCAAACAAATGGATTTGGATCGGAAAACAAGCAATGATAATGCTTATATAAATTCGTGCGTTGATATCTTTTGCCTCGTCAGTCATATAAATATATTTTAACATAAATACCATTAATTGATATTGAGTTTCTGTTAATATCAATGTCATTTTGTCAGAAGTAAAATACATGAAAAGTCGACATACTGGAACCCAGGCTAAGATACCTGGTGCGTTCCTCCACCAATAACAACCGGAAAGCCGCCATATGATCTCAGCTGTTTGTGCGACTTTATGCACCCAACACAAATCTTCCAAATGAAGGACATTCACTGTTGGCAGTTTCTTGCTGAGTTTTGTGCACCAAGTACTGGCTAGCCGCTGGAGACTGCCCAGGAAAGGTGTTGTTAGGTAAACTGCCCGTCAGCGATAACCCAAAATGGTGCTGCTGATGGCGTAAAACCCGAACAAACAAACACATTTTTATATACAAGTTCTAAAATAATGGGTGACAAAGAAAGGGTATCGTGGACAAGGAGGTGCTATCAAAGAATGTTACCGTTTTTATCTCACCCTTTGCAACTGTGCATATTTATTATCCGGAATAATCATTTAAACGGCAGTATCACGCGATTACCGAAAACGATTCGATATTTAAAATATTGGACAGCGTGAGGCGCATAGCACCGAAGACAGTACCAATAGTTTACATATTGGATCCGTTTGAGGCTTATATCTTACTTAAAACACATACTTATATAACAAGATCTTACTAATTAAAATTGTTAATTTCGTACATGTATACGTAGGATTTAATATCGGAAAGGGCCGTCACTAATGTTGCTAAAACTTGTGGTCGGACCCGTTTGCCTTTATTTAATTTGTCATATTTTGTATTCACATGCATATGTAAAACGAATCGTGCAATAAAATAAGATTAAACTAAACTAGGATTTAATATAATACTCTGGCCTTTTGCCAGCAGTCCACTATTAATAATAATGGACTGCAAGTACATAGGTATGACGTCACGACAGCGTTTTAAAGAATGGTATAGTAATAAGCAAATGTTCCTTCTATCGTGATATCCGTTTCGTAAATTTCCTACTTTCACTTTTGAGAGTGTGTATATCACATACATACACTCGTTTACACTCGTTTACTGTATACGAATAATTGTTCAAATTGTTTCGGCAATAATGTGTAATGCGATATAGCATGTACATACTACTATATAAAAGATATTAGTACAGTGTATTGTTTCCATATATTGAATTTGAATTTAGTGTATGCTGATAGAGAAATAAAAAATGGAATTTTAAAAAAATGTGTCCAACAAAAAAAATCTAATAAAAATCATGTGTATAGGCAATGCTATTTATAGGTGATAACATACATTGTTTTTGCTTTTTGCGGGGCTAAATTGCGATTTTTAATATTGATGCATACTTTTAGGCCGATTTTGATATCCGACGTACACTTTTTAAATTTATTTGGATTATTGGCACACTATTATTGCATCCGCTGGATTATACGAACGGAATAGAAAACCTGCTTTGGATTACTCTTACCTAATAGAGTTATTGAAATAAGCATGATGGGTCGGCTGAGGGAAACTGCATCATTTCACAGACGCCTTAAGAACAGTGACTTTTTTTCTAAACGGATTAAATATCAGGAGAAGAAAGCTGAGCATGTACCACCAGTGAGGACAGTAAAGTCGCCGTGTATCGTGGAGATTAGGAATAAGCATACGAAAGAACTAGTGGACATTGAGGTATGTAGAGGAACATTACTATTATTTGGCATAACACAGGTGTCCAGAGATACTCCAAATTCCCCCAATATTTGATAGTGAGGCATCCATTGTCGGACTAGTCGTGAGTACGTTACGCCCATGTTTATTTATCAAATACAGAAGACTGGCACATTAAACTATGCTGTTGTTGTACATTGTGACATTTCGAACGTCAACACTTCAATGTTCACATTACTATTATTGTTTTCATGTTGAGGCCCCTAGCGGGTAACCCCTTTCTTTTATTTCCAGTTGTAGACATACAATTTACAACATACATATAAGTGATATGGCTATATATATACAATTGACATGAATAGTTATACATTCACATATTTCATGCAAGGTCATTTCTTTTACAGAATGATTATGAGATCATGTCTATGTTAGCATTTTAGGTGATTAATAGGTATTGTTTTGTTTTGGAGTGTGATGTAGAAATGGGGAAATGAGAGAACTAAAATGTGGTGGGGTGTTGATCGCTTCCTTCTAAATGATTCATTTGCAACAGTTGTTGTAGCAAACAATATGTTCAAATACATCTAGACCACTTTATGTTGTGTTTTTCTAATTTATCATTCATTAGTGCGATTTTCCCTTCTAAAGTTATTCTTAAGCTTAAATACCTATAATATTACTATTACTCCAAACTCACCCAATATTTGATAGTGGAGCGTTTCGACATTTCGAACGTCAAAACTTCAAACCTGGCGTCAGAAATACTATGTATCCGTAACACGGAATAACTCCGACCGCATTTTCGAATGACAACAAATGTACAGTCTAACCATGTGTTAGTGGTCACCTTCATTAAGCAGCCAACCTGCATTTTTAAGCGGCCAGTTTCCAGATTCCCAATATGTTTTTAAATAGTTGACCTCTATTAATCAGTCACCTGTGCTTAACAGCAATTGTATGTGGTTCTGTAGGACCATTAAATGTGAAAATTGTCACACGTGTGAAAATGGCAACATATGTGAAAAAATATTTCTATGAAAAACATATGTGTCATTTCTTTGCTGCCTCTTGTATCAATGTTTTGCTTGTTTTTGTATGTGTAGATCAGCCCAGCCCATATATCTTTACAAACATGCTTTTCACATATATGACATGACATTTTGCAACATTTGTAACAAATTTTGTTTTTTCCACATTTGTCATCTCTTTTTTTCACATTTACAACAAGCATGTTTTCACATTTGTCACAAGTGTTCGCATATGTGACAATTTTTCCCATTTGGGGATCTTACAGGTTCACTTGGCTGGCTGCATAAGACAGGGTTAACTATACTCCCCCAAGTACATTTTTGTGAATAATTAAGCAAACAAAATGTGCAATTTACTTAAATTGACGGATTGCAGCCTCAATCAGGTTCGTTAATTGACAGATGATTTTGACTCCAGTGGCTTGATTTGTGATTTAGGAAAGTTCCTAACAATGTTTAAAACAAATCTCTATTATATCGAATTATACCAACCCTACTCGTTGCGCATGTTACATGAAACATATGCCATGTTCTTAGAATTTACTATCGTCGATGTTGTGCTATGGACACTTTGTTCAAAATAAATATCCATGTTTATGTAATCTCTCAGCATTGTTTATGTAAAAATTCTCAGCATTGTTTATGTAAATTCTTAGCATTGTTTATGTAAACTCTCAGCATTGTTTTATGTAATGGAATTGCGGATTGTTTTCTAACGACATGGGGTATCCGTGGGTGATTGGGTAGTTGCCATCCACCGCTGTAGATTCGAATCTTTCATATGAGGGAGCTAGCCAACTGGCTTACGGGAAGGTCGCCGGTTCTACAGGTGTGTGTTTTCCGTTTATTTATCCTCGCTGTCGGTTGCCCATATGAGCGGCACCTCCTGAAGAGATTAGTAATTTTAGATTTTTGAAGAATAATGCAATGATATAAACGGAGACCCATTTCAATGTCCCCTCTGGTTGTTTTACGTGTTCTGGTTCTATCCGGGTGAGAGGTGAGTGTGATTCATATTCATATTGCGTTTATGCGTAGTACCGTGGTTTATTAGAATGCGCCGTGCGGCCCAGTACTTCCGGCTTCAGCATTCGAGGTTTCTGTTGGGGTTACCTCACCCTTAGGCTATGGACTTTTAAGGCGGTCCATATATTCGCCTGATGCACCCGTTGTGGGACACGTGGAGTATTTAATAGGAGTAGCTTTGCCATGTGCTATCCTGCCCCGTCCTGGTAGGTACACCGCCATATGGTCCGGGACTGCTTATTTGATTCACAGCTAACCCCCATATCTGAGGGCCGTTCCCCTATCCGCCACCTGAGGACCCGCTGGGTAGGGGATGGTCGCCCCACTACTGAATTGGAAGCAGCATGGACCCAGAAGAGTCCTTGCCTGTAATACTGACCTGAGAGGTGAGTGTGAGTCGCCATGTGTCATAAGGTTTGGTGGACCTCAAATGCACACATCAAAAACTATGGGACAGACAGACACCAGACAGACAGACTATTTTATTGTCTTAAACCATACACAGTTTCTTGACACATATACACAGTATAACACATGATGTGATGATCAATCCACATAGCTTGATATTCAAAAACATTATACACATATACCATATAATAGGAAATTACATTCTGTATATATTTGCCTTCTCACTACATTCATTATGGTCCTTTTTAGGGAAGCAAATCAACCACAACAACATAACAATATGGGTATCAGTGGGTCATCTGTAGAGCATGAAATGGCACTCTCGTAATATGTATTTTGTGTGTGTTTTTACGTTTATTTATCGTCGCTACCGGTTGCCCATATGAGCGATGCCTCCTGAAGAGATTAGTCATTTAGATTTTGGAGGATAGTGCATGATACAGACAGAAACCCATTCCAGAATCTCATCTGGTTCTTTTACGTGCACAGTGTAAAGCACCGACACGAGACCTCGGTTTAACGTCCCATCTGAAAGACTGTTAATTTTAGTATGGTCAGACGGGGGATCGAATCTGCGATCCCTGGATTACCAGTCCAGCGTGTTACCACTGGGCTATAGATCCGTCTGTAAGTCTGTTTTGTTTAGTTTGTTTGTTTTGATGGTTTAAAGTAGCCTACGGCTTGCGTTGTTACTTCTTATCCGCCAGAACTCCAAACCATGTTTTACTCGCCAAAAAACAAACGTAAAGTCTGCCATATCGTTAACCTGAGCCAAGCTATGACTTTAACAGTAATCTTGGAATTAGAGCTGTTTCTCTGCTTAGTCCGAGGAGTGTGTTACCGCGGGACCATCGTGCTGGCGGCTGACTCAATCATTGGACCGGTTACACACTGTGACAGTTAAACCTGTGTTAGTGATCACTTCTGTTAAGCAGCCAACCTTTATTAAGCGGCCAGTTTCCAAATCCCCAATAAGTTACTTTATTATACATTTGACCTCTATTAAGCAGCCACATGTGCTAAGCAGCCACTTTCTGAGACTCCCTTGGTGGCTGTTTAAGACAGCTTTGACTGTTGATATACCATTAGCAAGCTGTGTCTTAGATATTGTAAGTAGTAATAATATACAATACTAATAGGAACATTCTCTGTTTTATATTGTCTCGTCATGTTCATATTATATGTATCAATTCAATTCAAATTTTATTTAGTGTCGGAGTTTATACAAACACAATAACATTAGCATTATAGCTATTTACCTACATACATTGTATTACTTGGCAACATTAAACTGAGACTCATTCATCTCCGCCAAAGCCTTCGTAAGTTTCCGTGAACTACGACCAGGACATACGTTAGGTTTTTACCGTTACTATTTGAATCAAGTCAGTAAGTAAATGTACCATAATCTAAAGCTCATATTTTACTTCGGAATTCCGATTATTAACGAAGTAAGTTCACGGAATATGCAAATGTCTCAGTTTAATAATGTTTAAAGTAACACACACATGCATTATAATCAATAATATAAATCGCAGCAGGTGTCATTAAAAGGATTAACGTGTCAGTATGCAAACACATGACATGTTTATAATTACGGTAAAACATTGGCGTTATTGATTTAGTTAATACAAATATTATTTTAGCTCGATTGCGAAACAAGGTCTTTCAACTTAATATTAATCACTCTCGAGACCTCATTCCTGATGGAATACATCGCAACGAGGGAGAGAGAAGAGGCAACGTGGAATTTAAATGACTTGCCTAAGGGCACATTCGTAACGGCTCCAGCGGGGCTCGAACTCCGGACCTTTCGCACCTGAAGCGAACGCGCATCCACATCCACTGGCTATCACGACTTCCATTTAAATAGAGTCCGAAATATTGGAAGTTAAATCTATGCAACTTTTTTCTTTCCCAATCCTAAATATTTTGACTAATGTTATGCCTTATTCTTGAATACAAAATATTGCTTTAAAATGCATCCGTTTGGGCAATACAAGAACCTATTCATAAAACATTATTTGGCAATCGAGCTACACGACATTTGTATAAATAAACTCTCGTATTTCCCAGACCGAGGATTGGACACAGGTGGAAGTTTTGAACAAGAAAAATATAGGACAATTAAAAACGCACACTGCACAATACACACTCAGATAGTGTATTGAGTGAATGTATATACATTATAAAGTGCATACTTTAGTAATTAAATGCAAACATGTTGACAATAAAATGAACCATGTTGGAACACCCGCGAATCATATGGAAACAATTATTTGTTGGAGAATTTCAACTACGTAAATAGATTGATCTTGCCATTTCTGGATTCCAGCTCAAGCCTGTATTTCTATGCGCACACCAGTGAAAGCTTGGAACTAGTTCCCTGAACACAATTGGACAAGTGTAATACCTATGCTACGAATACATCGCCGTAGTTCTTATCATATAAATTCACATTCGTCCAGAAAACGAACATGCTAATGCACACTCATATTCAGTCATGTATTTCTCCAATACAATGATCTATCTATTTCTTAGAATGGTTGTATTTATAGATGTCAGGCATAAAATATTGGTTATCGGAAAACGAACATTTTCCGCCTTGTATATAATATACAATTACCTGTTATTATTTTACGATTTCCTGAACTTTTTATTTTAGGATTACCTGATCGGTCACATATCAATTTCATCGTGAGATTTAGAATAGCCTCTCCACAATGTAGCACGTGATTATGTCATCGATCAACGTGTATACCTATATATGCCACTATATCACCATTAAATGTAACCGATCGTCTTAAGACAACATTATATTCAATAGTTTCTCTACAATTTATATGATATATACTGAACACATAAACTCGCCATTACTATTCGCCAAGCATTTTGTACCATTTAAACGTACTCCAACATGGGAAGGGATTCATATAAGCTTTAAGCTTGTTTCTCGACCCATATCGGTTCCAATGTATAAGAATTGTGTTTATATATGTATATATGTATTTGATCCGAATAAAATATGTTTAAACTAAGACAACATTCAATCTCATATACCAGCCACAGTGTGAGGTACCAATTTCTTTTATGCTTTCTAATGAATGATAGAATTTTCCCAGTGAAAGAAACAATTCCATCTATCACCGCTTTGAAACAGTGAAAGATGGCATTTTCGCTGTCACTGGTTGCTTTTGGTATTCCTACGCGGTTAGATGTACTTTTGCATTTTAGCTAGCTTCTTACTGTACTTTTGCATTTTAGCTAGCTTCTCGCTGTCGTGAACAGTTAATTATTCAGTAATATATTCTAATGTGTTTGTTTTGTCTGTAGTTTTTTATTTTGGCAACAAACAGAAACTAACTTTATAATTATACAGGAACTATTTCTTATTACGGAAGTTCACTCTATGCGAAGTGGCTGTGGTTTGTGTCACGTAGTGCAACTAGGCTCCATATAATTATGGCAATTAAAATTTGAAAACAAATATTATATTAGCCAAAGTCACTGAAAATCATAAAAGAACAAGTGGATTTATGTTTTACGTTTATTTATCGTCGCTATCGGTTGCCCATACTTATGAGCGACGCCTCCTGAAGAGATTAGTCATTTTAGAATGTTGGAGGATAGTGCAATATTACAGACAGATAAACATTCCAGAGTCTCCTCTGGTTATATTACGTGCACGGTGTAAATTGTTTTTGTTGTGTTTTTTTTTATGTCCCATTTGAAAGACTGTAGACGGGGGATCGAACCTGCGATCACTGAATTACCAGTCCAACGTGATAACCACTGGACTACAGATCCGCCGTGTTTATTAGTGTATTTAAAGTTTAAATTTTATTTATTTTACAACGATTGCGAAGCAAGTTCTAACAACTTATATCAATCACTCTCGTTGGCTCGGATGAAAGCGTATATGTGGTCATTCGTGTGGGAGGAAACCGGAGTACCCGAAACAAAACCACCTGTCCGATCTGGCAAACACCTTACCATCTCACATATTTCCCGGTCCGAGGATCGAACCCGGGTTGCAGTGGTGAGAAATGCGAGCGCGCTTAAACATATTTTATTGCCAATATTAAAGTGCTTATACAATATAATACATCATAGCAAACTACAGCATAAATAATGGCAAGTGGGTCGGGTCACAAGTTCTCAAAACATTAGATTCGACCCTTCCCAATTGGTTCATTGGTTTGATAGCATTTACATATAGCGAGCGCGCTAACCACCGCGCTAATTGGACAGCCATTATTAGTGTAAGATGTGTTCTATTTCACGGAGTGGCGCTATATCCTCTTAATTTGTTTAAATTTTAGCTTGATTGCTAATTCAATTATTATAAGAAAAGTTTAATCCTTCTCGATATATTGATGGAATCTATCGCCAAGAGGCAGACAGAAGGGACACTGTGGATGTCAAGGGTCTTTACCGTGTTTGTTCATTCAGGTGAATCGGTGACGATCGGCAATGTTCGTCTGTAACGGAAAATACCGACGTTCGGCGAATCAATACCCAGGTGAACATTCAAGTTGCTTACCATGTGTTCATTCAGGTGAATCGGTGACGATCGGCACTGTTCGATTGTAACGGAAATTGTCGACGTTCAGCTAATCAAACCCAGTTGAACATTCAAGTATCTTATCATGACTGTGTGTTCATTCAGGTTAATCGGTAACGATCGGCACTGTTCGTTTGTAACGGAAATTGCCGGCGTTCGGCGAATCAAACACACGTGAACACTTGTCAGTGTATTGTATTATATATGTCCCATCGTTTTGTATGTTGTATTTACATGGATGAGAGTTTTGTGATAAGTTTGAATGCATTAGCTCCTTGCAAAATTATGCCACAAGGCCCATCTTCAACACAAAGCTTAGCGAAGGTCCGTATACTCTGTTTGTTTGTTATGGGTATAGGGCTAGGCGTCCATATACTTAGCGAAGGTCCGTATACTCTGTTTGTTTGTTATGGGTATAGGGCTAGGCGTCCATGTACTTAGCGAAGGTCCGTATACTCTGTTTGTTTGTTATGGGTATAGGGCTAGGCGTCCATGTACTTAGCGAAGGTCCGTATACTCTGTTTGTTTGTTATGGGTATAGGGCTAGGCGTCCATGTACTTAGCGAAGGTCCGTATACTCTGTTTGTTTGTTATGGGTATAGGGCTAGACGTGCATGTACTTTGCGAAGGTCCGTATACTCTCTTTGTTTTGTTATGGGTATAGGGCTAGACGTTCATGTACTTAGCGAAGGTCCGTATACTCTCTTTGTTTTGTTATGGGTATAGGGCTAAGCGTTCATGTACTTTGCGAAGGTCCGTATACTCTTTGTTTTGTTATGGGTATAGGGCTAGGCGTTCATGTACTTGGCGAAGGTCCGTATATTCTCTTTGTTTGTTATGGGTATAGGGCTAGGCGTTCATGTACTTAGCGAAGGTCCGTATACTCTCTTTGTGTTGCTATGGGTATAGGGCTAGGCGTCCATGTACTTAGTGAAGGTCCGTATACTCTCTTTGTGTTGTTATGGGTATAGGGCTAGGCGTCCATGTACTTTGCGAATGTCCGTATAATCTCTTTGTTTGTTATGGGCATAGGGCTAGGCGTTCATGTACTTTGCGAATGTCCGTATAATCTCTGTGTTTGTTATGGGTATAGGGTTTGTTATGGGTATAGGGCTAGGCGTCCATGTACTTAGCGAAGGTCCGTATACTCTCTTTGTTTGTTATGGGTATAGGGCTAGGCGTGCATGTACTTTGCGAATGTCCGTATACTCTCGTTGTGTTGTTATGGGTATAGGGCTAGACGTTCATGTACTTTGCGAATGTCCGTATAATCTCTTTGTTTGTTATGGACATAGGGCTAGGCGTTCATATACTTTGCGAATGTCCGTATAATCTCTTTGTTTGTTATGGGTATAGGGCTAGGCGTCCATGTACTTAGCGAAGGTCCGTATAATCTCTTTGTTTGTTATGGGTATAGGGCTAGGCGTTCATGTACTTAGCGAAGGTCCATATAATCTCTTTGTTTGTTATGGGTATAGGGCTAGGCGTTTATGTACTTAGCGAAGGTCCGTATAATCTCTTTGTTTGTTCTGGGTATAGGGCTGTGCGTTCATGTACTTTGCCTTGCTCATCATATAAATATATTTATTTGACACTCAATCTGTTAATCCAGGGATCGCAGGTTCGATCCCCCGTCTGACCCTAATACAATTAACAGTCTTTCAGATGGGACGTTAAACCGAGGACTCGTGTCGGTGCTTTACACCGTGCACGTAAAAGAACCAGAGGAGATTCTGGAATGGGTCTCTGTCTGTATTATGCAATATCCTCCAAAATCTAAAATAACTAATCTCTTCAGGAAGCGTCGCTAATATGGGCAACCGGTAGCGACGATAAATAAACGTAAAAAACAACATCAAACTGTTGAGCCAATATCAACTATAATCAGAAGTAAACAAGTGAAACTTCGACAGATTGAAACCCAGGCTATTATAGGCCAACAATGTATAAAGAAATATTTCAAGATAAATTGAAATAGACCGATATATCTTTATTATATAAAGTTACTTATTTGTACCATAATTATGTCTGTCTCGTAAGAGATATCAAATAGTTGTGCGCATAGAGGCAGTTAAGAACATCCAGAGAAGGGATTGGCAATGAGCCATTGCAGTCAAGCGCTTCATACCTTTATTTAACACCGGCGCCGTTAAATGAACCGCAGACGGATCTGTAGTCCTTACAGACGGATCTGTAGTGCAGTGGTTAACACGCTGGACTGCTAATCCAGGGATCGCAGGTTCGTTCTCCCGCCTGACCGTAATAAAATTAGTATTCTTTCAAATGGGACGTTTAAGCCGAGCACTCGTTTCGGTGCTGTACACCATGCACATAAATGAACCAGAGGAGACTCTTTAATGGGTCTCTCTCAGTATTATTGCACTATCCTCCAAATATCTAAAATGACTAATCTCGTCAGGAGGCGTCGCTCATATGGGCAACCAGTAGCGACCATAAATAAACGTAAAACGTAAAACACACACACATTTGATAATTTCGTTTTCCCAGAATTAAAACGAGAACAATCGACATACTGGAACTCAAGCTTGAGTCCTATACATACGGATAGATACAGTGTACACGAGGCATACATGGATTGTGCATTTAATCTGCATTACTCTAAACTGGAGCAAGCCAAACTAGTGTTCTTTATCAAGTTGAAATCGGGAATTTTATCTCAACGGCACAGTACAAGATGCACTCATGTGATAAAGTGAGTCCCTGGATATGTTCGGTATATCACCATGTATTTTATGTAGTTAGTTCGACGGCTCGTTCGCTTCAAGTGCGAAAGGTCCGGAGTTCGAGCCCCGCTGGAGCCGTTACGATTGTGCCCTTAGGCAAGGCATTTAAATTCCACATTGCCTCTTCTCTCTCCCTCGTGGCGATGGATTCCATCAGGAATGAGGTCTCGAGAGTGATTAATATAAGTTATAAGAATTTGTTTCGCAATCGAGCTAAATTAAATTTGTATAAACTAAGCTACTTCCTAGTCTCTTTGTTGCCCGAGACATTTGACTATGTGAGAGTGCATTGGATCAGAGTTGGCCATGTCGTTAGATTTGTCTGTATCATTGTAATACTATGTCGAAATGGCATGGAAGTCGTGATAGCGTAGTGGTAGAGCGTTCGCTTCAGGTGCGAAAGGCCCGGGGTTTAAGCCCCGCTGGAGCCGTTACCAGTGTGTCCCTCACTCGTGGCGATGGATTCCATCACGGATGAGGTCCCGAGAGTGATTCATATATGTTGTAAGAATTTGTTTCGTAATCGAGCTAAACTAGATTGGTGTAAACTAAATGGCGTTCTGCAAATAATGCACTTGTTCATTTCATTCAGGTGGGCGAGTGGCTGAGGTCGTTGACGTCTAATCACTTGCATATCACCTATGTAGGTTCGAATCCCACTGGGAGAGTAGTTATATGACCTAAGCTGTACAGTCTTTCAGTTGGGACTTTAAACCGAGGTCTCGTGTCGGTGCTTTACCCCGTGCACGTAAAATAACCAAAGGAGATTTTGGAATGGGTCTCTGTCTGTATCATTGCACTATCCTCCAACAATTTAAAATGACTAATCTCTTCAGGAGGCATCGCTCATATGGGCAACCGGTAGCGACGATAAATAAACGTAAAACACATACTAGAAGTGGAGCTAGTTGATTGGATATCTGCTAGAGGAACAGAACAGATAATTTATTTCGATTTGTTCAAAGTACATCATCATATACAAATTATTACATACAATATATATATATTATCACGTCATAAACAGTGAAGTGCTTAAACACATGTACTCATACATAGAGGATGAACAAAACTGGTCTCTTAGAATGAAGACTGCATAATGGCATATTCATATTTCTAAGTGGTATAGATTTTAAATTAAGCATGTGTAATAGCATTCAAGTAAGAGGCAGTTTATGTCTTAATTCGGGGCGTCATAGAGAGGATTGTGTCGATAATTGTTTACTCTAACTGTCATGATTGCTCTCGAAAATAAATAATAAATGGATACAGATTAAGAATAATAATTTAAGTGAAATTGGTGGGTTATTGTATTGTTCCATGCATAGTTAACTTAGATACATATGGATAATAACGTCATGAATATGTCGGATAGTAATAAAATGATTTTTCTGTTCGCCAGATCGGACAGGTGGGTTTAATCCGGGTACTCCGGTTTCCTCCCACACGAATGACCACAGTTAAGCTTTCATCTGCGCCAACGAGAGTGATTAATATAAGTTGCTAAAACCTGCTTCGCAATAGTTGTAAAATAAATATAGATTATATTTAACAAATCACCAATAACTCTGTAAATGTTGGTTTACTAAAGTTAACACTAGGATAAATTTCGATATGAACTATAAATACTTTTCAAACTGAAGAAAAGCAACGCAAAAAGAGCCGAATACTGCTGTGTACACCAAATGGAATTTTAAAATCCAAATTAGCAATGGTAAAATGTTCGCTTCAGGTGCGCAAGGCATGGAGTTCGAGCCCCGCTGTTGTCAAATAATTCTATGACTTTTCAAACTGCCCCGCTGGAGCCGTTACGAGTGTGCCTTTAGGCAAGGCATTTAAATTCCACATGCCTCTTCCCGCTCACTCGTGGCAATGGATTCCACCAGGAATGAGGTCTCGAGAAGTCGAGAGTGATTAATATAAGTTGTAAGAACTTGTCTCAATCGAGCTAAAATAAATTACTATAAACTAAACTGCCAACTCCTGTGTTTTAATCTTAAAAGAGAGACGACATTACCTATATGTGTAAATTATGTACAGTTAGTAGGGCATACATTATAGTATGTGTACACTAATTTTACATTAAAGATAATAAACATTGTAAGTCGAAGTCGCGATAGCGTAGTGGATTCGCGTTCACCATGTATTTTATGTAGTTAGTTCGACGGCTCGTTCGCTTCAGGTGCGAAAGGTCCGGAGTTCGAGCCCCGCTGGAGCCGTTACGATTGTGCCCTTAGGCAAGGCATTTAAATTCCACATTGCCTCTTCTCTCTCCCTCGTGGCGATGGATTCCACCAGGAATGAGGTCTCGATAGTGATTAATATAATTAATATAAGTTGTAAGAATAATAATAAACAATAAACATTATAACGTTGTGACTCTTAAGTATGTGCCAATTATGATGTAGGCGTCATTTTTTATCGTGCAGATAATTTGTTTCTTTGATCTCGTCTGTAATATCTCTGATAATCATATTCGCTATGATCTGATCAAAGCGAAGTTAGATTTCATATGACCAATTCTCAATCAATGTGCAATAGTACCTATTTTGCCTTTCAATGTTTTATAATTGTTTTAGAGCAGTTTTTAATATCCGATTAGCAGTGATATTGCAGCTTTATCCCGAACATACTGTGGTACATGATTCAAGTTTGTTCATCTCGTAAAACTCCTTCTATGACGTAACCTATACGTGTAAATTAATGTTATTGGAAATACTGTATGTACAATGATGAGATGTGAATAAAGAATAGTATATACATACGATACAACCTTCACAATGATACGACGTTACTTGAACACTGATACAACGTTACTTGGACACTGATACAACGTTACTTGGACACTGATACAACGTTACTTGGACACTGATACAACGTTACTTGGACACTGATACAACGTTACTTGGACACTGATACAACGTTACTTGGACACTGATACAACGTTACCTACTACAATCAAGTTATCGATATACGTAACGTCCATGCGTCCTTTCTGGTCCATGAGAGTAGCACTTTGAAGCTAAACGGACTACGTCGCACAGGTGTTAGTACTACATGCATGATGAATAATTTGAAATTCAACTTTCTCTAAACATTTTAAGACGTTTCGTGCAATTCTGTTTTTACATGAGTTGTTATTTAAAATGCATAGCCATAACCTGATGCCTACGATTATTTCAGCATAGTCCTGCATTGCATGACCTACATTCACACAACGGGGAGTAGCTAACTAAGGGAGGGCACCCGACATATATTGTAGCTATTACACGATTACACTATAATTATTTACTTTCGCTTCGGCTCATGCCAACGGATTATAATTTTCAAAATCATTTGCGAAACTGATTGGTATATTTTGACAGAGAATTGCAAGGTTGATTAGATCATACAAATATAATGTTATGGCGTAGGTGGGTGTGGAAGACTAAGGTTTTTGAATATTTGAATATCTCTATATGTACTTGATGTATGTGGAAATTTAATTAATCGCTGAAACTTTGGTCGCATTTGCTTTAAAGTTTCACATTCCCAATTGTTATTCAGGTGAATATGTATCAATAAATACATTACCAGTGAAGTTGAATTTGACAAAAATATAGCTACCAGGAATGTGTTTCTATATATGTCCATAACCGCTGCCAGGTCTTGGTTTTCAAATGCCATATCTCTGAAACTCATTAATGAAGTTCTAAGAAACGAATACATGCATGTGATTGGGTGGCTGATATAATACTAATATCATGACCGGGGAAACGCACATATGTATTAAGTGTATTATTGTATCGACGAATCCGAACGTTTAGGTAAAGTAACTAGACGCTTGCACTGTGTTTGGAAGTCTTGTTTTGTATCATTGTCTCATTGCGTAGTTGTCACGATTCGGTATTTGGCATTGGAAATTGGTGTCGGATTGTCCAATAGTGAGTAGCATGTATAAAGGATATACCTCAACTCTGAATTTATATATGGACTATTCTTTGTTATGGATTATAATACATAGTTTATACAAATTGTGCCAATAACATATATATACATGATAAAGAATATACTGTGTTAAGGATTATCTTACATAGTTTATATGGAAGAACAGAACAGAACAGAACTTTATATTTCTAAAAACAGTGATATGTTATGAGGTTACACAAATTTTACCAACAGCATATGTATACGTGATAATGAATATACTTTGTTATGGATTATAATTCATAGTTTATATGGAAGAACAGAACAGAACAGAACTTTATTTTTCTAAAAACATTGATATGAGGTTACACAAACTGTACCAATAACATATGTATACGTGATAAGGAATATACTCTGTTGTGGATATTAGTACATAGTTAAATAACACTGCTATTTTGTTCATGGTGGATTGTAGGACAACTTGTGTTTGTAATCAAATGACATAGCCTGTCACTATCAGTGTGACCAGTATAATGTTTCAGTGCTGTACGCCACAAGCAGCAGCAGCAGCAGCACCAGCAGCACTGCAGCAGCAGCAAATACTTACAACAACTACTATTGTGATAAAGAACGTTTATTACAAACGGGAGTTGAAAAAAATGCAAACATCTGAGACACTGAGATTGGGCTTGAAACGCTATAGGAATACATGCCTAAGGAATTGTATTAGTCTATTAATTAATTAACTAATTAATTAATCGAAGTCTCAATATCCACTAGAGTGTAAAAGTAACAAATAAAGTCGTTTTGGAAGAAGGCATATTAAAAGTTCAGTGAAGTAGTATGTATTTCTGAAACAAGGATTTCCGGAAGTCTCAATATCCACTAGAGTGTACAAGTAACACATACAGTCGTTTTGGAAGAAGGCATATTACAAGTTCAGTGAAGTATTGTGTAATTCTGAAACAAGGATTTCTGGACCTGATTACCTTTCCAAATAAAGTTTGGTTCAATTAATTCACCAAATTGCTTTACCTGTGGTTGATCTGTATCAGTGTCATCGAGTGCATTTCAGCCTGCCAGTGGTGATGGCGAGTATTAACTTGATTTTGGATTGTGTGTGCATTTATTTCATTTAATACACCGCCAACATTACGTTGATGGGTAAACATCGAGAAACAGCGTCATTTCACAGACATATGCAAAACAGCGAGTTGTTTCCCAAACAGATAAAGTATCCAGAAAAGCGCACCAATATAAGTGTACCTACGAGGAAAATAAAGGACCCGTGCATTGTGGAGATCAGAAATAAACACACAAAGGAACTGGTTGACATAGAGGTAGGAATACCCTTCCAGTTTGTAGTTGGGTAAATCTCTTTGCCTTTTTGCCAATTTCATTTTGTGTGTTTTACGTTTATTTATCGTCGCTACCGGTTGCCCATATGAGCGACGCCTCCTGAAGATATTAGTCATTTTAGATTGTTGGAGGATAGTGCATGATACAGACAGAGACCAATTCCAGATTATCCTCTGCTTCTTTTACGTGAACGGTGTACAGCACCAACACGAGACCTCGGATTAAAGTCACATCTGAAAGACTGTTAATTTTATTAAGGTCAGACGGGGATCGACAATTTTAGCGAAAGTGGGTTACTAGCAATACCTGTCATGGGCATGCTCCAGCGGTTAACCAGTGCTACCAACGTTTTCGTATACAGAGACATGGCCTGAGAGGGGCTCGAACCTGTGACCATCAGTGATGATGTATTGTGTCCATATTTTCTGATTTTGTAACAGTTTGTTTCCAATAACCCCGCTGCCTAGTTGTAAAGTAGTCCGCCTTCGGAGCGGGATGTCGGTGGTACGAACTTCGTCTGGGTTCACTTTGAAATTGACGGTTGCTGAGCCGTAAACGGTCATAGGAGGTATCTCATAAGTCACGGTTCCTAACTTCCTATATAAATCATATATACCCTGTGGTACATCATATGCACCTTGTGGAAGTCGTGATAGCGCAGTTGTTGCGCGTTCTCTTCAGATGGGAAAGGCCTGGAGTTCGCGCCCAGCTGTAGCAATTACGAGTGTGCACTTAGGCAAGGCATTTAAATTCCACATTGACTTCTCTCTCCCTCGTGGCGATGTATTCCATCCAATGAGGTCTCGGGAGTGATTAATATAAGTTGTAGGAACTTGTTTCGCAATCGAGCAAGAATAATTTAGTATTAACTATCTCAAAAAAGTCAGTAGGATGCAATTATAATAAACAAACACTGACCGTTTTTGACCAAATAGTTCATATTAAAATGTTAGTCCCATAATAGTATCATCACCATGTCTCATTTATATGAAAACGTTGGCGGTTTCTTACTGAGGTTGGTGCACCAAAGTACTGGTTAACCGTTGGAGCCTGCCCAGGAAAGGTGTTGTTAGGTAAACTGCCCGCCGGCGATATAGCCCATACAATGGTGCTGATGTAGGCGTAAAACCCGAAATATAACATAATTGTCGTGTATATCATAAAGCTATTCTTACTCTATATATCATAATGGTATGCTTACCGTATATACCATAAAGGTATGCTTACCGTATATATCATAATGGTATGCTTACCGTATATATCATAATGGTATGCTTACCGTATATATCATAATGGTATGCTTACCGTATATATCATAAAGGTATGCTTACCGTATATATCATAATGGTATGCTTACCGTATATATCATAATGGTATGCTTACCGTATATATCATAATGGTATGCTTACCGTATATATCATAATGGTATGCTTACAGTATATATCATAATGGTATGCTTACTGTATATATCATAATGGTATGCTTACCGTATATATCATAAAGCTATGCTTACCGTATATACCATAATGGTATGCTTACCATATATATCATAAAGCTATGCTTACCATATATATCATAAAGCTATGCTTACCGTATATACCATAATGGTATGCTTACCGTATATATCATAATGGTATGCTTACCGTATATATCATAATGGTATGCTTACCGTATATATCATAAAGGTATGCTTACCGTATATATCATAATGGTATGCTTACCGTATATATCATAATGGTATGCTTACCATATATATCATAAAGGTATGCTTACCGTATATATCATAAAGGTATGCTTACCGTATATATCATAATGGTATGCTTACCGTATATATCATAATGGTATGCTTACCGTATATATCATAATGGTATACTTACCGTATATACCATAATGGTATGCTTACCGTATATACCATAATGGTATGCTTACCGTATATATCATAAAGCTATGCTTACCATATATATCATAATGGTATGCTTACCGTATATATCATAATGGTATGCTTACCGTATATATCATAATGGTATGCTTACCGTATATATCATAATGGTATGCTTACCGTATATATCATAATGGTATGCTTACCGTATATACCATAATGGTATGCTTACCGTATATATCATAATGGTATGCTTACCGTATATATCATAATGGTATGCTTACCGTATATATCATAATGGTATGCTTACCGTATATATCATAATGGTATGCTTACCGTATATATCATAAAGGTATGCTTACTGTATATATCATAATGGTATGCTTACCGTATATATCATAATGGTATGCTTACCGTATATATCATAAAGGTATGCTTACCGTATATATCATAATGGTATGCTTACCGTATATATCATAATGGTATGCTTACTGTATATATCATAATGGTATACTTACCGTATATATCATAAAGCTATGCTTACCATATATATCATAAAGCTATGCTTACCGTATATATCATAATGGTATGCTTACCGTATATATCATAATGGTATGCTTACCGTATATATCATAAAGGTATGCTTACCGTATATATCATAATGGTATGCTTACCGTATATATCATAATGGTATGCTTACTGTATATATCATAATGGTATACTTACCGTATATATCATAAAGCTATGCTTACCATATATATCATAAAGCTATGCTTACCGTATATATCATAATGGTATGCTTACCGTATATATCATAATGGTATGCTTACCGTATATATCATAAAAATGGTGCTGATGCAGGCGTAAAACCCGAAATATAACAAATATAACATACCATAGTCCCATAATAACCCCCCAGCGTAAGTATCGTATTACATGTACCCAAAACTATCCTACGACAAATTCTTGCCAACGAATTATGCCGAAGACAAATGTTTGAAAATTGCTCAGCATGTGTGTGTTTTACGTTTATTTATCGTCGCTACCGGTTGCCCATATGATCGACGCCTCCTGAAGATATTAGTCATTTTAGATTGTTGGAGGATATTGCAATGATACAGACAGAGACCCATTCCAGAGTTTCCTCTGGTTCTTTTACGTGTACGGTGTACAGCACCGACACGAGACCTCGGTTTAACGTCCCATCTGAAAGACTGTTAATTTTATTAGGGTCAGACGGGGGATCGAATCTACGATCCCTGGATTACCAGTCCAGCGTGGTATCACTGGACTGCAGATCCACCCAGATGCTCAGCATGTGCATTAAATGTGTTCCTTAAATAAGTGGAGATTTAACTGTTTGATGCCCAGACAGTAATCTCTGATTTTAGTCTAATCTTTATTGAATTTCCAAGGGCTTATTTCCCCTCTCTTTAAGAAGGCTTGAAAGTGCGGAAAAGCAATACTACAATGGTAGTCCAAGTCATTAGTGAACCGTTGATTGACAAAGGAATTACCAAGTGTTCGCAATTGTCAGAAAATCTTTAAACTCGCTATAGCTAAATGTTTGGAATATGCATCGATTTAAACCGGGGTCTCATGTCGGCGCTTTACACCGTGCACGTAAAAGAACCAGAGGATACACTGGAATGGGCCCCTGTCTGTATCATTGCACTATCCTCCAAAAATCTAAAATGACTAATCTCTTCCAAGAGTCGTCGCTCATATGGGCAATCGGTAGCGACGATAAATAAACGTAAGACACATGCACGCACGCATCGATATATTACCGTATTTATAAAGAGCTTACTAGCTCTATCCTACCTAGTTGGCAAGACACCATGCTTATACATATAGATATATCTCACATAAAAAAGTCAGAAGATATATTTATATACCTACCAACCCTGCTATTAAGAATAATTATAGGTATCCAGATTTTATATAATCTGAATCCTTACTGGTCCGCAATTAATGTGCGTTCCTATATCTTTATTGAGTTTATTCCCCACTGTTTTATTAGCATCACGTACGACACTGTTGGTTTGGTATAAATCGTTTTGATTCTTTGCAGTAATATATATAAACGTATCCGTGATCTATCCTTTAAGAATCATGATGAATGGCGTATGGAGCCGAGTGAGTTATTGTATTATCTGTTGACAACGTGTAATTTTGAACCCTGCTGTAGACCTATTACGGTACTGGAAATGTAAATATACTTGCCAACTTTGTAAGTTAAATGTTGAAGCCGAAGACCATTTGTGTTCATATTCGAACGATGCTTCAGAATGATACAAATGTAGTGTGTCAATGTACTGTATTACCTGTTATGTAGTCATGATGTGGTTGTTAACCTTTCTATTGACACTTGCTTCAAGTTCGCTTCAGGTGCGAAAGGTCTGAAGTTCGAGCCCCGCTGGAGCCGTTACGAGTGTGCCCTTAGGCAAGGCATTTAAATAACACGTTACCTCTTCTCTCTCCCTCGTGGCGATGGATTCCACCAGGAGGTGATTAATGTAAGTTATAAGAACTTGTGTCGCAATCGAGCTAAAATAAATTTGTATAAGCTAAACATGCGCTTTGTGACAGAGTACGATACACTTCAGGTCATGAATATTCATTTCTCTTTTCTCTTTAAAACTTCTTTTTATAAGAATATAGATATATAGGATATTATGTTACTGTCTTTTAAATTTTAAGTTATTATGCTTGTCTCTGAAACAAATACAATACTCGCCAGAGTCTCGCCTTTTATATGTTCTCACAACTCGCCTAATAAATTAAAAAATACTATTCCCTATTTATTGAAAACGTCACTGCCATGTATATAAACTATTGCAACCGGAAAGAACATGTATGCATTGAATTGAAATGAACACAAAATGGTCAAACAAAAACTGTGTAAGCAGTACAACCTGTATAGTGACTAGAGAGAGAGAGCAAACTATGCAAGCAGTACAACCTGTATAGTGACTAGAGAGAGAGCGAACAATGCAAGCAGTACAACCTGTATAGTGACTAGAGAGAGAGCAAACAATGCAAGCAGTACAACCTGTATAGTGACTAGAGAGAGAGAGAGAGAGAGAGAGAGAGAGAGAGAGAGAGAGCAAACAATGTAAGCAGTACAACCTGTATAGTGACTAGAGAGAGAGAGAGCAGTCTATGCAAGCAGTACAACCTGTATAGTGACTAGAGAGAGAGCAAACTATGCAAGCAGTACAACCTGTATAGTGACTAGAGAGAGAGCAAACAATGCAAGCAGTACAACCTGAATAGTGACTAGAGAGAGAGCAAACTAAGCTAGCAGTACAACCTGTATAGTGACTAGAGAGAGAGAGAGAGAGCAAACTATGCAAGCAGTACAACCTGTATAGTGACTAGAGAGAGAGCAAACTATGCAAGCAGTACAACCTGTATAGTGACTAGAGAGAGAGCAAACTATGCAAGCAGTACAACCTGTATAGTGACTAGAGAGAGAGCAAAATATGCAAGCAGTACAACCTGCATAGTGACTAGAGAGAGAGAGAGCAAACTATGCAAGCAGAACAACCTGTATAGTGACTAGAGAGAGAGCAAACTATGCAAGCAGTACAACCTGTATAGTGACTAGAGAGAGAGAGAGAGAGCAAACTATGCAAGCAGTACAACCTGCATAGTGACTAGAGAGAGAACAAACTATGCAAGCAGTACAACCTGTATAGTGACTAGAGAGAGAGCAAACTATGCAAGCGGTACAACCTGTATAGTGACTAGAGAGAGAGCAGCAAACTATGCAAGCAGTACAACCTGTATAGTGACTAGAGAGAGAGCAGCAAACTATGCAAGCAGTACAACCTGTATAGTGACTAGAGAGAGAGAGAGCAAACTATGCAAGCAGTACAACCTGTATAGTGACTAGAGAGAGAGAGAGCAAACTATGCAATCAGTACAACCTGTATAGTGACTAGAGAGAGAGCAAACTATACAAGCAGTACAACCTGTATAGTGACTAGAGAGAGAGCAAACTATGCAAGCAGTACAACCTGAATAGTGACTAGAGAGAGAACAAACTATGCAAGCAGTACAACCTGTATAGTGACTAGAGAGAGAGAGCAAACTATGCAAACAGTACAACCTGTATAGTGACTAGAGAGAGCAGCAAACTATGCAAGCAGTACAACCTGTATAGTGACTAGAGAGAGAGAGCAAACTATGCAAGCAGTACAACCTGTATAGTGACTAGAGAGAGAGCAAACTATGCAAGCGGTACAACATGTATAGTGACTAGATAGAGAGCAAACTATGCAAGCAGTACAACCTGCATAGTGACTAGAGAGAGAGCAGCAAACTATGCAAGCAGTACAACCTGTATAGTGACTAGAGAGAGAGAGCAAACTATGCAAGCAGTACAACCTGTATAGTGACTAGAGAGAGAGAGAGAGCAAACTATGCAAGCAGTACAACCTGTATAGTGACTAGAGAGAGAGCAAACTATGCAAGCAGTACAACCTGTATAGTGACTAGAGAGAGAGCAAACTATGCAAGCAGTACAACCTGTACAGTGAATAGAGAGAGAGCAAACTATGCTAGCAGTACAACCTGAATAGTGATTAGAGAGAGAGCAAACTATGCAAGCAGTACAACCTGAATAGTGACTAGAGAGAGAGAGCAAACTATGCAAGCAGTACAACCTGAATAGTGACTAGAGAGAGAGAGCAAACTATGCAAGCAGTACAACCTGTATAGTGACTAGAGAGAGAGAGCAAACTATGCAAGCAGTACAACCTGAATAGTGACTAGAGAGAGAGAGCAAACTATGCAAGCAGTACAACCTGTATAGTGACTAGAGAGAGAGAGCAAACTATGCAAGCAGTACAACCTGTGTGTGGGGGCAAACTATGCAAGCAGTACAACCTATATAGTGACTAGAGAGAGAGAGAGAGAGAGAGAGCAAAATATGCAAGCAGTACAACCTGTATAGTGACTAGAGAGAGAGAGCAAACTATGCAACCTAAATCATTGTGAAAACACTAAATAATACAAACTGACGTGAACTGTTTCATCCTACGCTAAACGTTCTATTAGCCACCGTTGTTATGAATAATATCAGTTTTTTAACGCTTTTAGTGGAATTAAACCTTCTGCGAAGCCAACCGTTGCCACCATTGTGACGACTACTATCAGTTTTAACGCTTTTAGTGGAATTAAACCTTCTGCGAAGCCAACCGTTGCCACCGTGATGCAACATAAAATTATGTTGTTGCAATAATCAAACACAACAAACAGGCATGTAGTTTCACTCGCATTTCAGAAATGATAAATGCCGTGGTTTCCCCTCAATAAACAAACACAACAAACAGGCATGTAGTTTCACTCGCATTTCAGAAATGATAAATGCCGTGGTTTCCCCTCAATAAACAAACACAACAAACAGGCATGTAGTTTCACTCGCATTTCAGAAATGATAAATGCCGTGGTTTCCCCTCAATAAACAAACACAACAAACAGGCATGTAGTTTCACTCGCATTTCAGAAATGATAAATGCCGTGGTTTCCCTTCAATAAACAAACACAACAAACAGGCATGTAGTTTCACTCGCATTTCAGAAATGATAAATGCCGTGGTTTCCCCTCAATAAACAAACACAACAAGCAGGCATGTAGTTTCACTCGCATTTCAGAAATGATAAATGCCGTGGTTTCCCTTCAATAAACAAACACAACAAGCAGGCATGTAGTTTCACTCGCATTTCAGAAATGATAAATGCCGTGGTTTCCCCTCAATAAACAAACACAACAAACAGGCATGTAGTTTCACTCGCATTTCAGAAATGATAAATGCCGTGGTTTCCCCTCACTTTGCATGAGCAGCGTGATTTCACTCGCATTTTAAACTGATATAAGTATATATATCACATGGTGTGGTTTCTCACTCGTATCTTAGAAATGATACATGAAGTTGTTTCTCTCGCATTTCAGTAATGGTGCATATAGCATGGCTTCACTCGCATTTCAGAAAATGATACATAACAATCAAAGGATCCCTGTGTCTGCGTGCAGTCCGTGTTTTGTTAAAGTATACTCGAGGACATAGAAAACGCACACTTCGGATAAGTGTGTTTTTACATGAAAAACAATAACTATATAAATACATAGTTTTTAACATTTTGGAATATATTTAGTTGTTCAGCTTGTGTTTTGTAATAAAGATGTGATATATCTTTGATGGAATCCTTCGTATTTCGTGTTCATGTAATACTAATCATATAATGTAGGTGTGCGTTTTCTATGTCCTCTAGTATATAATGTAGGTGTGCATTTTCTATGTCCTCTAGTATATAATGCAGATGTGCGTTTTCTATGTCCTCGAGTATATAATGTAGTTGTGCGTTTTCTATGTCCTCTAGTATATAATGTATGTGTGCGTTTTCTATGTCCTCTAGTATATAATGTAGGTGTGCGTTTTCTATGTCCTCTAGTATATAATGTAGTTGTGCGTTTTCTATTTCCTCTAGTATATAATGTAGGTGTGCGTTTTCTGTCCTCTAGTATATAATGTAGCTGTGCGTTTTCTATGTCCTCTAGTACATAATGAAGGTGTGCGTTTTCTATTACCTCTAGTATATATATATATCCCAGGGACGTATTCATGTCATTAACACATTGATTAAAACATCAACAATGGCACTAGAGGCAAGAAGCTTTTAAATACAATGCACCCTCAGACATAAGATACTTATTCGTTTAAATCAGTTATCCCAAGTGTCCTGTCCAATGACCTCTTGTCTTCCCAACATCTAGTTCTAATGAACAAAGCGCAATCATGTTAACACTAAGCATCTAGACTTGTCGAGCGTCTTTTTTATGTACAAACTATTATTTTATGTTTTCCAACAGACGGATCTGTAGTTCAGTGGTAGCACGCTGGACTGGTAATACAGGGATCGCAGGTTCGATCCCGCCCCTGACCCTAATAAAATTAACTTTCAGATGGGACTTTAAACCGAGGTCTGGTGTCGGTGATCTACACCGTGCACGGAAAATAACCAGAGGATACTCTGGAATGTGTCTCTCTCTGTATCATTGCACTATCCTCCAACATTCTAAAATGACTAATCTCTTCAGGAGGCGTCGCTCATATTGGCAATCGATAGAGACGATAAATAAACGTAAAACACAAATCCACTTGTACTTTTATGATTTTCAGTGCCTTTGGATAATATAATATTTGTTTTCAAATTGTATTCATTTTAATTGCCCTGTCTGTAACCTAGTTGCACTGCGTGACACAACCACACCAGGAGGCGTCGCTCATATGGGCATCCGGTAGCGACGATAAATAAACGTAAACCTACACACATTATGTATTCCAATGAACGATATGCGTTTATTAGTGGAATAATAAGAGGGTATTTGTTTGCTTCAGTGAATGATCGAATTATATTTCACCGAACACTGACAGCGTTATTAATTTTCTCGAGTGGAAAATGTTATAGTGAATGCTAGCTTCCATCTGTCAATCTTTGAGAACATATCTACAATACAAACGTGCATGGTATCGTGACGGATAACCTCCATCTGTCACTCTTTGAGAACATATCTACAATACAAACGTGCATGGTATCGTGACGGATAACCTTCATCCTTCACTCTTTGAGCACATCGCTACAATAAAAACGTACATGTTATAGTGACGGATAACTTCCACCTGTCACTCTTTGAGAACATATCTACAATAAAAACGTACATGTTATAGTGACGGATAACTTCCACCTGTCACTCTTTGAGAACATATCTACAATAAAAACGTACATGTTATAGTGACGGATAACTTCCACCTGTCACTCTTTGAGAACATATCTACAATACAAACGTGCATGTTATCCCAACGGATAACCTCCACCTTTCACTCTTTGAGAACATATCTACAATACAAACGTGCATGTTATCCCAACGGATAACCTCCACCTTTCACTCTTTGAGAACATATCTACAATACAAACGTACATGGTATCGTGACGGATAAACTTCATCGTTCACTCTATGAGAACATATCTACAATATAAATGTGCATGGTATCGTGACGGATAACTTGCATTTTTCACTCTTTCAAAACAGTGTAGGCTGTCAAATGTTATCTGTCAATGAGAAAGCCCTAGTATCCATTGCATAGAAGCACATTTAGAGTCTCCGTTGTGTATTGGATTCGGTATCCGCGTTGTAGAGATTGTGCGTTTGAGCCCTGTCAGGTGACATGCCCTTACATCCACATTACTTCTTCTCTCTCCCTCATGGTGATGTATTCCACCAGGAATGATGTCTCGAGAGTGATTAATCTAACAGTTGAACACGCTTGTTTCTCCATCGAGCTAAAGTAAATTGTATTTAAACAAAGGAGGAAAATGTATGTTCGTGTTTTGTTAGGCACATGTAGTATGCTAGTATTTCTTACGTGACCAGTAATATTATCTGACGGCAAGAACTCGTATTGTTTTACAGGCGGTCATTGGATTCTCTGAATGTGTGATTACGCGTTGCCATGATAACCAATATGGCCTTGCTACTCCATTATGTCTACTGTTTTTTTAGGATTCGAGCAAACCTATCAATTACTAGGCTTTGTACCGCGACAGATGTAGAGATTTCCGTGAATAAATATTTAATGTGAACGCTTGTTTGTGTGTTTTGGCATTAAGGGTTGCACCAACCGTTAAGGTTATAGATCATTATAGCGGCTCAGTGGTCCAGTGGTTAACACGCTGGACTTGTAATTCAGGGGTCGCTGGTTCGATCCCCCACCATACCATACTAAACTGACTCGTAGTATAGTTTTTCGGATGATACTTTGAACCGATGTTTCGTGTCGGTGTTTTACACCGTGCACGTAGGATTCTGTATCATTGCACTATCCACCAACATCTAAAATGACATATCTCTTCAGGAGACGTCATTATATGGCAACCGGTAGCGACGATTAATACAACGTAAAATACAAACACACAAGTGATAACAGTTCACAATAGCGTAATTTTAGAGGAAACTAAAACAGACAGTTACGACTTTCTATATAGCATTAGTTTACACACATCTATTTTAGCTCGATTGCGAAACAAGTTATTTCAACTTATATAAATCACTCTCGAGACCTCATTCCTGATGGAATCCATCGCCACGAGGGAGAGAGAAGAGGCAACGTGGAATTTAAATGCCTTGCCTTTAGGGCACAATCGTAACGGCTCCAGTGGGGCTCGAACTCCGGACCTTTCGCACCTGAAGCGAACGCGCATCCACTGCGCTATCACGACTTCCTTCTATATAGCATTAAATGTTGGAGGAAGAAGAATGATTGAATCGTTGTACCCCGAGCATTGTTTCAGGCACGGCACCTGGGTAGACTCATCGATTTTCCGCAAACCAACTGGTTAGCTCTCTCGCGTGAAGCAATTCGACACCCCCAGTTGTCCTTCTCAATGCAGTGCTTGCCAGCGGACATACATATTTATCCATACTATATAATATATATATATATTACTTACTATATGATCATAGGCCAAACAAATTTTGTGTCTGTGTATTTATCCTTTGAATATAGCAACAATTCAAGGATACTTAGGTCTTTTGCCATAATTATAACACGGAATCAATAATCAAAAGAATAACATAATAATTGTATTGTATTTTATTTTATCACATAACTTTGCTTGTATTCGGTGTAATACAGTCATCTCATAATGTCTTATATGTGCACACGTGTAATAACACACCTGGAAGAATTCTGATTGGCTGAGAGAATAATCCTTATAATGTGTAAATCAAACTGTAAATTATGCATTATGTGTTACGTGAATTGGTATATAGCGTTAACGATCAGAGGAATGGCGATTAAAAAGAAGTTTCGGTGCATGACGTCACGACAATTTGCTCTGATATTTGGCGCCAAAATGAAAGTAGCAGCGTTATTTTAAAACTCAATATGGTAATGTTATAAAAGAGCTCGTTTACTACCAACATTCCAAAACTCGCTTCATAAAAGATGGCATGAAATCACCACTCATGTACTAACATATTGGTATTGTATTGTAGCCTACATATTAATTTCTAACAGGTGTATGTAGACTACTCATAGCTACGCTACATTTTCTAGACGAGAACATTACCATATCTGATTAATGTTACAGGTATACGTCCATCTTGCTTTTATGATATCGCTGTTTCCATGACAATCATGTATATATTGATAATACTTCTAGATCTACACATGTATGTTCTAAGCTGAATACCCATGTTAGCTGCGTTACACTGAACTGGTGTGCGAACACTATCGATAAACAATATATATATATATATATATATAGCTCTATGTCCTGTATTTATTCAAGTCTCATAATTTTCACATCAATAAAAATCATGACGTGTTTACGGTGTTCCGTTAGGGCCATCGCGGTAAATAATTCAGGAAGGCGATGTTACGATATCGAGATGGTACAATGACGATGATGCGATTGTACGATGGCACTGTGGCTATGGTACGATGTCACTGTTCTCAAAATTCCAATTACTGCTTTATTTAAAGTGCGATTTACAGTGTTTTTAGTTTAAGGAATGAATCGATGGTTAATAGTTTCCATCGGGGTATGAAATACATTGAGCGTGGTTAATGTGTGTGGATGTCTGGATGCCTTATCCACGCTAACTTTAGACATGACCAATGTAGTTCATATCCCCGATGGAAACTATTAACCAGCGATTCATTACTTATATTTATATATTCATTACTTGGTGGTCGCCAGATCGGACATGTCGGTTTTCTCCGGGTACTCCGGTTTCCTCCACACGACTGACCACATATACGCTTCCATCCGCGCCAACGAGAGTGATTAATATAAGTTGTTAGAACTTGCTTCGCAACGTTGTAAAATAAATAACGTTTAAACTCTATTTATAATAATTATTCGTTTTAATTACACCAAAGAAAACATATAGCACATTTGCATTTAAAATGTTTTTAGTCCAAATTTGCAACTTACCTTGTGCCGTAACAGGTAAATAGATCATCCGTTTTCTCACGACGAACGTTGCATAACACTGCGAATGCGCATGCCCGTACCGTCGAGTGCGCATGTCAGCTGCATATCATTAGTTGGAAACCCTCATACGAAAATGAATACAATGAAGGTACATACGTTTATCCAAGGAACCAAGGAAATGCAATAGCGATGTAAATATATTATGCTCGTATCTACAATTAGATGGTGCGTAATCGAGTCGACTTGACGAATTTATTCGTTTAAATGACTTATCAATTACGACAGTAACGACTATCAACGTATTACGACAATCATTTAGAGCCCCACGTTTGCTATATCAGCAATACATTATATTCCTTGTGTTTATTTCATTGTCCTCTTGTTGCGTCACTGTATTATATCTATGTTTATATTTGTTGTATTTTCACATGGGCCTCTGGCTTGCTGAACTTGAAAATAAACTATTTATATATCTATATAAATATTTTATAAACAATGTTTCAACAAAACATTCTTCGAGACGACCTGAAACAAGATGGCGGCATAACAAAATAAAATCACATTGAAATTAAACGGTAAGGTCCGAGTAGCGTGATTTGGTTCCGAATGAGGCTATTCAGAGCTCTGGTATGGAAAATGTTGCATGGGAGTTGTCACGTGAGGTATTATAATGTACGATATATCAATCGACAATTATATGTGTGCAGGATAAGTAGTATAGCACGTTTATATGAGTGCAATATAAGTATCTAGTACGCCACACGCCCGTTATTTGTTCTTAGAACACTGTCGTGACGTCATACCTTTGTACTTGCAGTCCATTATTATTAATATTGGACTGGTGTGAAATATAAGTGTGTGTATTAAGTAAGATATAAGCCTCAAACGCATCCAATATGTAAAATAGTGGTACTGTCTTCGGCTACGCGCCTCACACAGTCCAATATTTTACATATCGAATCGTTTTCGGCTTATATCCTATACATAGCAAACAGAATAAGTATGAATCGACAGCTGAATACCCGCTTCAATAATAGTTTACTAATCTGATGTGGGTACCGTGCTGAATGTCGATGCCACACTTCACATGACATATAATACATTCAAGCTGCCTATATACAATTAAGGCAGAGATTGTATTATATAATATGAATTTGCTGCAATTGAGAAAAATATGATTTGTTCATGAAAACAAGAAACATGATTTTTTTCATGAAAAGAAAATTGTGGGTGGGTTGGTGGCGGCGAGGAATGATAACAGGACATGTAGAGCTAGACTTAGGCTGATGTGTGTGTGTGTGTTGTGCGGTGTTGTGTGATGTGGTGCGTGTGTTGTGCGTGGTGTGTGTGTTGTGCGTTGTGTGTGCGCGCGCGCGTGTGTGTGTGTGTTGTGCGCGTGTGTGTTGTGCGGTGCGGTGTGGTGTGGTGTGGTGTGGTGTGGTGTGGTGTGGTGTGGTGTGGTGTGGTGTGGTGTGGTGTGGTGGGTGTGGTGTGGTGTGGTGTGGTGTGGTGCGGTGTGTTGTGATGTGATGTGTGTGTTGTGCGTGGTGTGTGTGTTGTGCGTAGTGTGTGCGCGTGTGTGTGTGTTGTGCGCGTGTGTGTTGTGCGTGGTGTGCGCGTGTGTGTTGTGCCTAGTGTGCGTGGTGTGTGTATACACATCATATTATGATATTTATATTGCGTTTCTTGGAAATGTACTGACGTAACTGTTACTCAAATCTCCCGGAATATCACGCCGAACTTTTCAACACTATATGTCCAATACTCGCACACAATTTCAGTACAATCTCCTATACATTGTCTGTAAGTTGCACAAGAAATATGGAACCTTAATTGGTCTCATTAGTTCCAGTGTATGACAGAAATTAACTTGCAAATGGAAAAACACCGCACTCAGCTTATATTACCACTAATCTTGCGTTCGGAGTTAATTCAGATCTCTGGCTTTACGGAACATCGATTTTCCCTTCAAAATAATTTGTATCAACCTGAAAAAATGCATTTGCTTTGTCTGAGTTAAGATAATAAAGACAGTGTCTGATTTGAGAGGACTAGGTCGAGGGCTTGAACCTTGTTTAATTTACAGCGAGCGCTAAGAGACGTGTATCAACTCAACTTAATCACTTTCGTGTGCACGAAATTCGCGTGTATAAATATGTTTTTCGTCTGAGAAGCATATCCGATCTGGAGACCACCGTATTGTCTCACATACTTCCCAGGCCGATGATCGAACCAGCCTTGCATTATAGTGTACATACCGGCGAGCATGAGTGGGACCACATTAGCAGTTCCATTTTTGTAAAGTTTAGACTTTATTTATTTTACAATGATCGCGAAACAAGTTTAAAAAACATATATTAAGCACTCTCGTTGACGCGGAGGAAAGCGTATATGTGGTCATTCGTGTGGGAGGAAACCGGAGTGCCCTGTCCGAGTTGGCGACCACCGTACCATATCACATATTTCATTCAGATGGGACGTTAAACCGAGGTCTCGTGTCGGTGCTGTACACTGTGCATGTAAAAGAACAAGAGGAGACTCTGGAATGGGTCTCTCTGTGTGTGTCATAGGTAGTAACCTCCAACAATCTAAAATGACTTAACTCTTCAGGAGGCGTCGCTCATATGGGCAACCGGTAGCGACGATAAATAAACGTAAAACACATCTCACATATAATAACCAGTATAAAATGTTTATTGCCGTATATAATTATTTTCTTAAGTCGTGAAAACAACTTTCAAAAAACTCTTATTGACAGTTTTAGCTTCATCACGTGACATTGCTGCTCAATACAGCTATCGCAACGCTGTCGGTCGGTACCCGTTTATATGGGGAACTCAAGACTTCAGGGCACTTATGCACGGCGTACTTGTTATTTGTGATGTACCCATCATAACTTGTTGAATATCTTATTTTGATATAGTACAGCATTGAATAAAGACACTTATTGGTCTTAATCAGAAATGGTATAGTAACTAGTGTTCGGGTTATGTGTAGATTTTTTAATTCAGATAGCTACCTGAATTGCTCATACACCGTATCAATTTCGGTGGAAATATTTTCCCAGTGATTTGTTTATATTCGTATGCTGGACCCGTCACGTGACAGTTATATCATGCTACCGATACATGGAGCGGAATGCTATTGAGCCATGCTTCAGCTCTGTCAGCGAAATATCAGAACTATATAAATATTTTAAATACGGATGTAAATGGACAAATACGCCGAGCATAGGAATACGCCGAGCATAGGTTCCACCACTCTATAATTATACCGAGTTCGATATTGATTTTAGGATATTGTATTTCATTCTAATTATCTCAGAGTTTAATTAATAACTGTTAAGTAATATGATGTAAATGTCCGTTATTAATTCGCTTTGCTATTTTATATATTTGTACAACGCCATTGAATATGATTTTATGTAAAAAAAAAGACGTTTTATCAAATCAAAAAGTTTCAAGTTGATCGAACCAGCGACCTCTCTACTACAAGTCCAGTATGTTAAGCACTGGACCACTGATGCATTACAATTCAAGTGCTGAACTACTCGTTCAAATATAAACAATATCCACGATTCCGTCGTCGAGTTGTTACGGTTGCTGACTTGTATACCACTGTAACCTATCATCACTGATGGCCACGGATCGAGCCCCGCATAGACCGTGTGCCGTGTCTCATTTATATGAAACATATTGACAGTTTCTTATGTAGGTTGGTGCACCAAGTACTGAATTACGGGAAAGGAGTTGTTAGCTGAACTGCCCTTAACTCAAATGGGCAACCGGTAGCAACGTCAAAAGAACTTTAAAAAAAAAAGATGCCCGCATTAACACTCTGAATGGCGTTAGCATTACATGTCTCTCGTCAGCTCGATCACTGACATGGAACATTGAAGTGGTCTAGTGATTTTGACATCTGTTGACAGAGACGTATGCGATGTAATAGAGCTACACGCATCTATAGCTATTTCAAATCGTTGCCAGGACATTGTCTAGTCTTCCAATGTGTTTTACGTTTATTTATCGTCGCTACCGGTTGCCCATATGAGCGACGACTCCTGAAGAGATTAATCATTTTAGATTGATCTTCCAATAGTCCTCCATGAAACATGTCTATATAATTTACTTCCTATTCAGTAATATAGACTTAATAAACGGATAATTTATATTTCTACATGTATATAAGTATTAATTCATCTTATCTTATTTCCCATGAAAATCTTACTGGTCATTGCTTACATGTTTCATTGTGCTATTTGATGTTTTAATTTGTTGGAGGCCTCATGGTAGATTGACGTAATTGTTCAAATAAGTTCTCTCGTTATATAAAGTATTTATTATTATTATTAATTATTATTATTATTAAATATTAATATTATTAGTATTATAATTATTTTATTATTATTAAATATTAATATTATTATAAAAAAATTAATATTATTATTAAATATTAATATTATAATAATTATTTTATTATTATTAAATATTAATATTATTGGTATTATAATTATTTTATTATTATTATTAAATATTAATATTATTAGTATTATAATTATTTTATTATATGGACCCATTCAAACTGACAGGTTTTATTTATGTTACTATTATTTTATAGCTCTGAAATTATAACTTTAATATGTCATATATGTGTACGGAATAAGTAAATAAATCGGCCTCCGTGGCTAAGTTAAAGTCACTTATACAAATTTATCTTAGCTCGATTGCGAAACAAGGTCTTACAACTTATATTAATCACTATCGAGACCTCATTCCTGATGGAATCCATCGCCACGAGGGAGAGAGAAAGTCACTAGCCCATTTGCATCTGCAGGTTCGAATTCCACTGGGGATGTTGAATTCTTTAGTGTGAATAAGTTGTCCAGTTGGTTTGCAGATGGCCGATGGTTCTATATGGCCGTATCTGATGGTGCGATTTTAACTACAAAGAACACACATATACTAGAGGATATAGTTTTAAACATATTTTATTTCAAACAATGTAACATATATACATATAGCAATTACATTACAATAATATTTATAATATTTTATGTTTTGAAAAAGGATTAGATCCGAAAGCTAGATTAGCTTATAAAGGTATTCTCCTAGAGGATATAGAAAACGTATGGTTATTATTACATGAAAACGAAATACGAAGGATTCCATCAAAGATATATTACATCTTTATTACAAAACACAAACTGACAAACAACTAAAATATTCCAAAATGTTTAAAACTATGTATTTATATAGTGATTGTTTTTCATGTAAGAACACACTTATCCGAAGTATACGTTTTCCATGTCCTCTAGTATAGCTAATTATCTCTCTTTCATTATAGAGAGGGTAGCTCATTTAATGTTGGTGTAGACGTCTCCACACTCTTTAATTATGCCCGATGTAGTTCATACCCCGATGGAAACTATTAACCAGCGATTCATTCCTTACATTAACTCTCTTCATAGCAATCATTGTGTGTTTTACGTTTATTTATCGTCGCTACCGGTTGCCCATATGAGCGACGCCTCCTGAAGAGATTAGTCATTTTAGATTTTGGAGGATAGTGCAATGATACAGACAGAGACCCATTCCAGACGGGAGATCGAACTTGCGATCCCTGGATTACCAGTCTAGCGTTTTACCACTGTGCTACAGATCTGTCTGTGTTATAGCAAATCAAAATAGCAATAATAATATTCGTATATCACGTGTTTTGGTAATATTACTGGCATTAAAAACGGCACACTCGCGTACATACATTGTAATTTTGTCGTTTTTGTAACAGGACTGTTTCTTTCAGGAATGAATCGCACGTTAATAGTTTCCATCGGTGCCTGAACACCATTAATACGCCCAATTTAGTTCACACACAAATGGAAATTATGTTTCTTCTTGTGCAGCATGGCAGCTTACTAATGTTGTTAGAACATGCTACCATTACATAATATGTATTATGTATGTATTATGTATGTATTATAAATGTAAAATAGGAAATAAAATATTATTAAATTTGACTAGTGAATATAGGCTGAATCCGGGTATGAGAATGGAATACGTAAACGGAATGCCTAACACGTTAATGGAATACGTAAACGGAATGCCTAACACGTTAATGGAATACGTAAGCGGAATACCTAACACTTTAATGGAATACGTAAACGGAATACCTAACACTTATATGGAACCCGTAAACGGAATACCTAACACTTTAATGGAATACGTAAACGGATTACCTAACACTTTAATGGAATACGTAAACGGAATACCTAACACTTTAATGGAATACGTAAACGGAATACCTAACACTTTAATGGAATACGTAAAGGGAATACCTAACACTTTGATGGAATACGTAAACGGAATACCTAACACTTATATGGAACCCGTAAACGGAATACCTAACACTTAAATGGAATACGTATACTAGTTGATAGATACAGCTCGCCCATATGGTTCGCCGGCGGCGAGGGTAAATAAGCTCAATCATCATCATCGTTGATAGATAGAGTCGCAACAACTCGGTAACCATGGACACCATACATAGCATCTACACAACGGATGGCCATTTGTCATGTAAGAGAGACAACTCTGGTTTACAATTATAATTTAATTGAAATTACGGATTAAGTTGTCTCCCTTACAGTGTATGTTGTAATGACATCAGATCCACGGCACAGCCGGTACTGCATAAACCATTCATTTAATATACATTACAGACGGATCTGTAGTCCAGTGGTAACACGCTGGACTGGTAATCCAGGGATCGCAGGTTCGATCCCCCGTCTAGGGATCGCAGGTCTGACCCTAATAAAATTAACAGTCTTTGAGTTGGGACTTTAAACCGAGGTCTCGTGCCGGTACTATACATGTGCACCGTGCACGTAAAAGAACCAGAGGATACTCTGGAATGGGTGTTTGTCTGTATAATTGCTCTATCCTCCAACACTCTAAAATGACTAATCTCTTCAGGAGGCGTCGCTCATATGGGCAACCGGTAGCGACGATAAATACACGTAAAACACACACAACCGGTAGCGACGATAAATACACGTAAAACACATACAACCGGTAGCGAAGAACTTAGATAGATATAGTTCTTTATTTATAGAGGGTGACCTAATTAGTTCTGAACAAATCTTCCTTAGGGCCCTCTTAAATTTCCTAACACTATAGCATTAATGCACATACACACTAATTATAACCAAAGTACACAGTTACGCCATACAATATACACGTATAATAGTGTACAATGTAACTTAAACAAATCGGGTAATGTTATCGAAATATAAAACGACATAAGCATATTGCAGGACAGATATATTCCTTTATTTAGTTTACACAAATTTATTTTAGCTCGATTGCGAAGCAAGTTCTTACAACTGATATTAATCACTCTCGAGACCTCATTCCTGATGGAATCCATCGCCATGAGAGAGAGATAGAGAGAGAGAAAGAGAGAGAGAGAGAGAGAAGAGGCAACGTGAAACTTAAATGCTCTGCCTAAGGGCACAATCGTAACGGCTCCAGTAGGGCTCGGACTCCGGACCTTTCGCATCTGAAGCGACGCGCATCCACGATTTCTTTATTTATAGAGGGCGAACTAATTAGTTCTGAACTAATTTTCCTTAGGCTCCTTGTTTCCATATCGCTAAAATAACTGTATGTAAACTATGAATTATTTTAACGATATATCATCAGTGAAATTTCAGCGTGTGGTGTTAGTAGATAAATACTTCAGGATGTTAAACAAGAAACACGATTAACCTATGAATGAATATTTGATGAAAGTTCAAGAACAGAACATTAAATATGATATATGAGTGCGTAAGAAGATGCATTTTTTAATTTTTTTTATATTTATTTAAGTTTATTTAACGTCGCTACCGGTTTCCCATTTGAGCGACGGGCAGTTTACCTAACACCACCTTTCCTGGGCAGGCTCCAGCGGTTAACCAGTACTTGGGTGCACCAACCTCCGTAAGAAATTGCCAACTGTTTCATATAAATCATCGGAGACACGGTCTGAGCGGGGCTCGAACCCGTGACCATCAGAGATGATAGGTTACAGTGGTATATAAGTCAGCGACCTTAACCACTCGACCACGAGGGGGACAGAATATGCATTATATCTTGCTGATTTGCCGAATAAACGTTGAAACTTTGTTAATTATTGTTGAATAGAACACTCTTTGTCATTTAGATGGGTACACGCTAGCATACGACCTGTGTAGTTAATACGCAGTGTGTTATTCATCGGTAAATAACAGAAAGACACGTCAGATAACCAACTAGGCTGTCCGATTAGCGCAGTGGTTAGCGCGCTCGTTTCTCACCAATGCAAACCGGATTCGATCCTCGGACCGGGAAGTATGTGAGATGGTACGGTGGTCGCCAGATCGGACAGATGGGTTTTAATAATAATAGTAAAGACTTTATTTTATGAGGGAGCTTACATAGCACATGGCTAATACAATTAAGACCCTCAGCATATTATATACAATGACATTGAAAACATATTAATTAAAGAAACACTGCAGGTTTTGTCCGGGTACTTCGGTTTCCTCCCCACACGAATGACCACAATTAAGCTTTCATTCGCGCCAACGAGAGTGATTAATATAAGTGTTAAAACTTGCTTCACAGTCGTTGTAAAATAAATATACTTTAAACTAGATAACCTACTAGTTTAATACAGGGGCGACAATCAGTTACGAATATTCTCAATACCGAAACCCAAGTTGTTCCCCTTTGTTATTTGGACTTGAATGTTGTCACCAAGTGATATAAAATGTATTTCTAAAGTTAAGATAGGACGATAAATAAATGTAAATACACAAGATATGACATGTTGTGGGTGATAACTCTGCTAATCTTGTTGATTTTATATGTGTGTGTGTTTTTTACGTTTATTTATCGTCGCTACCGGTTGCCCATATGAGCGACGCCTTCTGAAGAGATTAGTCATTCTAGAATTTGGAGGATAGCACATTGATACAGACAGAGACCCATTCCAGAGTCTCCTCTTGTTCTTTTATGTGCACGGTGTACAGCACCGACACGAGATCTCGGTTTAATGTCCCATCTGAAAAACTGTTAATTTTATTAGGGTCAGACGGGGGATCGAACATGCGATCCATGGATTACCATTACCATATGATATGTTATGTTATGCTATACTATGTCAATGTTATGCTATGCTATGTTATGTTAATGTTATACTATGGTGTGCTATGTTATGTTAATGTTATACTATGGTGTGCTATGTTATGTTAATGTTATACTATGTTATGTTAATGTTATACTATGGTGTGCTATGTTATGTTAATGTTATACTATGTTATGTTAATGTTATACTATGCTATGTTAATGTTATACTATGTTAATGTTATACTATGCTATGTTAATGTTATACTATGTTATGTTAATGTTATACTATGTTATGTTAATGTTATACTATGGTGTGCTATGTTATGTTAATGTTATACTATGTTATGTTAATGTTATACTATGCTATGTTAATGTTATACTATGTTATGTTAATGTTATACTATGTTATGTTAATGTTATACTATGTTATGTTAATGTTATACTATGTTATGTTAATGTTATACTATGTTATGTTAATGTTATACTATGTTATGTTAATGTTATACTATGTTATGTTAATGTTATCTATGTTATGTTAATGTTATACTATGTTATGTTAATGTTATACTATGTTATGTTAATGTTATACTATGTTATGTTATGTAACTATGTTATGTTAATGTTATACTATGTTATGTTAATGTTATACTATGTTATGTTAATGTTATGTTATACTATGTTATGTTAATGTTATACTATGTTATGTTAATGTTATACTATGTTTGTTAATGTTATACTATGTTATGTTAATGTTATACTATTTTTTAATGTTATGCTATGTTATGTTAATGTTATACTATGTTATGTTAATGTTATACTATGTTATGTTATACTATGTTATGTTATGTTAATGTTATACTATGTTATGTTATACTATGTTATGTTAATGTTATACTATGTTATGTTATACTATGTTATGTTAATGTTATACTATGTTATGTTAATGTTATACTATGTTATGTTAATGTTATACTATGTTATGTTAATGTTATACTATGTTATGTTAATGTTATACTATGTTATGTTAATGTTATACTATGTTATGTTAATGTTATACTATGTTAATGTTATACTATACTATGTTATGTTAATGTTATACTATGTTATGTTAATGTTATACTATGTTAATGTTATACTATGTTATGTTAATGTTATACTATGTTATGTTAATGTTATACTATGTTATGTTAATGTTATACTATGTTATGTTAATGTTATACTATGCTATGTTATGTTATTGTTATACTATGGTGTGCTATGCTATCTTATCTATTACCTGACTATGCTACTTGTTGTGTATTACTATATTACTATTTGAATTGCTCAACTCCTGCCTTATGCACTGACGTTCCAGAAGCGCAGCGGACGATGACTCGTTTCTTCCCTATATCAGCTAGTATCGTCCGTAGAGGGGATTACGGAACACTAACGTGTCTTTAACTTTACATAATTAATAAGTATTGTCAACTCCTCACGGAAATATTTGTCTTTTCTTGTCGATAGAAACAAACGCGGAGAAGAACTTGTTTGCACATTAAATCTTCGTGAATTGGTAAATTATGTTCAGACCATGTTGTAGAGTTCGAATATCACTTCTTCGTTTGTTGTTCTAATATTCTATTTTTAGAACATTGAGTATTTAGGTACGTGTGCATGCATGCATGGCCAACTGTGTCGAAATGTGTACATAGACACATCTCGCTTTGACTTGAAACTCGAATGGGGGAAGTCATAGACACATCTCGTTTAGACTTGAAGCTCGAATGGGGGAAGTCATAGACACATCTCGTTTAGACTTGAAGCTCGAATGGGGGAAGTCATAGACACATCTCGTTTAGACTTGAAGCTCGAATGGGGGAAGTCATAGACACATCTCGTTTAGACTTGAAGCTCGAATGGGGGAAGTCATAGACACATCTCGTTTAGACTTGAAGCTCGAATGGGGGAAGTCATAGACACATCTCGTTTAGACTTGAAGCTCGAATGGGGGAAGTCATAGACACATCTCGTTTAGACTTGAAGCTCGAATGGGGGAAGTTTGATGAAAGCACCTGTGTACACAGTGTCTTAAGTTTTGTGAAGATTGATTTGAAATAATCATAGCTGCATTGTTGGGTTAATTAAAGGAGTTTTACATGTCAGTGTCAAGCTCCAATGGATGAGCGACATTCTGCCCCTCACGTGCAATGCCTTCTGGTGGGGGCATGCTTATATTGACATGAAGCACACATACAAGTGTATGTTTATGCTATCCTGTGTCATATTCTTCATTTATGTGCGTGTCTTACGTTTATTTATCGTCGCTACCGGTTGCCCATATGAGCGACGCCTCCTGAAGAGATTAGTAATGTTAGATGTTTAGAGGATAGTGCAATGATACAGACAGAGACGCATTCCAGAGTATAATCTGGTTCTTTTACGTGCACGATGTAAAGCACCGACACGAGACCTCGGTTTAACGTCCCATCTGACGGGGGATCGAGCCCGTGTTCATTTATGAGATTGTATAAGGCCAAGTCGATGTATTGTTACCGCATCATTTAGATGTAGACAACTAATACATAACCGATGTAACAGTTGATTCCACGACGATTATGTTTCCCGATTTGCCCATAACCTGCTGTATGATTGCGTAGGGTTTTTTATGACGTATAGCGGTTACGACGTTAAGACGTTTAGCGGACATTTGTTATGACGTTTAGCGGTCTTTTGACGTTTAGCGGAGTTTAGGACGCTTATAGGTGCTACACCTGCACATGTAACTGGTAATATCAAAGAGGAAATCAATGAGGAACCTCACTTGCTTTTCTTATTCGCTCCCTTGGTAGATAAAGTCCGAATTATCCCTAAATGTTTAGCGGTCCTTTCAGTTGGAATCCTTTGTTTTTACAGTTGTTCGGATGTTGCGTTATGGTAATGTGATTCTATCCAAATCATGTTAATTAATTGATTAAATAAACGTACAGATTGTTTACCCATTGGATATACTGTAGGATATCTGTCGAGATGTAGTAACATAATAATGATGAGGTAAGAACGTGGAAGAAAGAGTGGCATGTTGTGCAAAGGAAACAACGATAACAACAGAGGAAGCGATAATAGAGGACCTACATACTTTTAGAGAGTATTCAGGGGCAGTAACTGACCGATGTCTCTTATTGTAATAATGCTAAAGTAGTTTTACGTTCGGGGGGGGGGGGGGCACACCCCTGATGTTAACGAAATGCCATAATTAGTATTAATTTCCCAGGATATATATAAAGTACTTACGTTACACAAATGCATCGACTCGATGGCTTTATACATCAATTCGCCATGTCGGTCGGCTATCCTACGTGGTAATTGCTATATGTTGCTAAAGTAGTTTTACGTTCGGGGGGGGGGCACACCCCTGATGTTAACGAAATGCCATAATTAGTATTAATTTCCCAGGATATATATAAAGTACTTACGCTACACAAATGCATCGACTCGATGGCTTTATACATCAATTCGCCATGTCGGTCGGCTATCCTACGTGGTAATTGCTCTATGTTGAGGGATACACAGACGTATTTCTATTCGCAACGGTATACTTATGCAAATATTTGTATTTTTGTTCATCCGTATTCGATTGCCTAATGGAATCCATAGAAACGCGCACTCAATATTTACGGTTTTATACGGAAATGGCATTAGGTACATCCGGTTTGTTATTCAGTCGGATCGATCCTGTGTTTTTGCTTAATCATATTTTATTGGAAATGATCTTTGTATTTGGAACAAAAACATACAAAATGGAACACAGTCATATACATAGATTCATTTACAATACGCTCACCTATATATCACATATTGTACAATAAAATACTTATCGAGAGAGGCTCATATACAGAATTATCTTGGGTGGCATGGGGTAGCAGCGGGTGGGTTTGGGGGATGAAGTCTCAAGTTTTTTGTTTTTTTGGGCTTCAATTTCTTTTTCAAACCAGGATTTTTTTAAAAATCATCTTGTAATTATTTTCAATAAAAAAACCGTCATTTAGTTTAATCAAACATTATTCTGACGTTAGGGACGGGTCGTTTAACTAATGTTGGAAAAACTTGTGGTCCAACCCTTTTGTTTTATCATGCTTTGTACTTGTTATTACTTAATGTTGTATTATGTATTGCTGCTACTGTATATGTATGATAAATTCAATAAAATATGATTAAACCTATCAAACATAGATTCCAGATGAAGTCTCGACGATTTGGCTTATTGGTTCACAAGATGGCGGCGTGCTGAAAGTCACGCGGAATTTAGTTACGTGATTGCAATTTATTTACACTTCAGATGACTGCACGAACATCTGGGTTATTGACCGGTGTCAAGCTAGATGGACAAATACATACATTAGAACAACAACAATGCACATATTTAGCGGTTTATACTGTTTTTCAGCTGTTTATTTTCGCATTATTGATAAATTATGTACGTTTGACACACACGATGACTGCGTCACGTGGTATTACGTCACGTGATTGTGTCGTAGAGTCGAATATTTATCGAATTTTATCGAACAATTAAATGACTGATATGTAGACCAGTGGTAACACGCTGTATTGGTAATCCAGGGATCGCATGTTCGATCCCCCGTCTGATCCTAATAAAATTAAATCTTTCAGATGGGACGTTAAACCGAGGTCTCGTGTCGGTGCTGTACACCGTGCAAGTAAAAGAACCAGAGGAGACTCTGGAATGTGTCTCTGTCTGTATCATTGCACTATCCTCCAACAATCTAAAATGACTAATCTCTTCAGGAGGCGTCGCTCAAATGGGCAACCGGTAGCGACGATAAATAAACTTAATAACGAAACAAAGTCATGTAATCCCTAGTGTTGACCGTATTTTGTTACCCTGATGGAAACTATTAACCCGCGATTCATTCCTTAATTAATGACTTATGTTATATTCCTACAGCGCGACTCAAAATGCACTGTCGACCATGTGTGTCTGATTAGCGCAGTGGTTAGCGCGCACGCTTCTCACCAATGTAACCCGGGTTCGATCCTCCGACCGGGAAGTATGTGAGTTGATACAGTGGTCGAATGACCACATATACGCTTTCATCCACGCCAACGTGAGTGATTAATATAATATAAATTGTTAGAACTTGCTTCGCAATCATTGTAAAATAAATAAAGTTTAAACTTTAAACCATGTCTGTAAAGAGACGCTAACAGAGTAGACGCGAGTAGACGGTAATAGAATAGACGGTAAAAGGGTAGACTGCAAAATAGTAGACGCTAAAAAGTAGACGCAAAAAGAGTAGACGGTAAAAGAATAGACGCTAAAATAGTAGACGGTAAACGAGTAGACGGTAAACGGGTAGACGGTAAAATAGTAGACGGTAAAATAGTAGAAAAGCGTAGATGTTAAGAGTAGACGCTAAAGGAGTAGACGGTAAAAGACTAGACGGTAAACGGGTAGACGGTAAAAGAGTAGATGGTAAAAGAGTAGACGGTAAAAGAGTAGAAAAAGCGTAGACGCTAAAGGAGTAGACGGTAAAAGGCTAGACGGTAAACGGGTAGACGGTAAAAGAGTAGACGGTACAAGCGTAGACGCTAAAAGAGTAGACGCTAAAAGAATAGACGCTAAAAGAGTAGACGGTAAAAGAGTAGATGGTAAAAGAGTAGACAGTAAAGAGTAGACTGTAAAAGAGTAGACGCTAAAAGAATAGACGCTAAACGAGTAGACGTTAAACGATAAACGAGTAGACGCTAAAAGGGTAAAGGGGTAGACGGTAAAAGAGAGATGGTAAAAGAATAGACGCTAAAAGAGTAGACGCTAAACGAGTAGACGATAAACGTGTAGACGGTAAAAGAATAGACGCTAAAAGAGTAGACGCTAAACGAGTAGACACTAAACGATAAACGAGTAGACGCTAAATGGGTAAAGGGGTAGACGGTAAAAGAGTAGGCGGTAAAAGATTAGTCGCTAAAAGAGTAGACGCTAAAAGAGTAGACGGACTAGGACGAGAATCCAACATTATATTCATAGTGCCCGAATATCTATTTTAGAAATAAAGTAACAGAGATCCCAATCGTCTAACAAAAGCCGAAGCCGATCCAGACTTTGACAATATACTAGACGTAATTGCCATTTACGATATATTACGACACATAAAGAAAAATACAAGGTGGTAGAATAAGATATAACGAGACAGAGTGAGAAAGAAATGAGGGCAGGATTTGAATGAGTGCGTGATTATTCCGACTTTTTGTCGCAGTAAATATGTATGTTGTTGACTTGATCAAAAACTTGCTAGAGATATCTACGCCGAGTTTGTGTTCTTCTGTCTCTGGCTATAACCTCATTTTAAGTATGTGACATGCTGGAATATGGAGTGTTAGCCTGGGAACAGGTGTTGATATATTTTGCCTGGTCAGTGATATAAATATATGTTAACACCGAGACCATTAATTGGGCCGTATTGAGTTTCTGAACATGTCATTTTGCCAGTAGTAAATGAAAGTAGTGAACAATCGACATTAATGGGGTTTGTGCAGATTCATTCTCACGCTATCTCTCTTTCAATTTTGTTTTCTCTCTCTAATTAGGGACCACTGTGGCCGAGCGGTTAAGGTCGAATCTCACTTGGAGTGTCGAATTATTTCAAGTGAGGACGCTATCCAGCTGGCTTGTGGTAGGTCGTTGGTTCTACCCGGGTGCCCATCAGTGCGTGAAATACTGCAGAGGGGCATTCGGGGTCTTCTTCCAACATTAATAACTGGAAAGTATACCCCCCCTCTCTCTCTCTCCCTTTCCCTCTATCTCTCTCCCTCCCCCACTCTCTCCCTTTCTCTTTATCTATCTCCCTCTCTCTCGTCCTTTCTCTTTATCTCTCTCCCTCTATCTCTCTCCCTCCCCCACTCTCTCCCTTTCTCGTTATCTCTCTCCCTCTCTCTCGTCCTTTCTCTTTATCTCTCTCCCTCTATCTCTCTCCCTCCCCCACTCTCTCCATTTCTCTTTATCTCCCTCTCTCTCGTCCTTTCTCTTTATCTCTCTCCCTCTATCTATCTCCCTCCGCCACTCTCTCCATTTCTCTTTATCTCCCTCTCTCTTTCGTCCTTTCTCTTTGTATCTCTCTCCCACTAGCTCTCTGTCCTCTCTTTAACCCTCTCACTCTCACTCCGAGTCACTGATATTTAGATGTCCTTTGGGTTCAGATGGAAGTCTCCGTAACCACTTTGACAGCAAGGGTGTCGTATATTGTGATGACCAATGCCAGATCGTCAAACGTTTTTCTTGGATATCGTTGTTTATTGACGTCTCCGGAAGCAGCTAGTCATTTGATATTTCTCGAGAACAGTGATTCCGGGTTCCCGTCTGTGCCTGAAATATATATCCGAGGGTCACCCAGGGCACCTCTTCCTTCAATAATAGCGAGAGGGTCGCCATATGAACTCAGCTGTCGGTGCGACTTTAAGCCCCGAAATTCGTGGACGTCGTGATAACGCAGTGGTTGCGAAATACCCGGAGTTCGAACCCGTTGGAGCCGTTACGAGTGTGCACTTAGGCAAGGTATTTAAATTCCACGATGTTTTCCATCAGGAATGATGTCTCGAGAATGATTAATATAATTCTTGCAAACACTTGTTAAGTAATCGAGCTCATATAAGTATGCATAGATTGAACCCGAAAACAAACACACATAGATCGCTACGCGGCTAATTACTCGAGTGGGAAGCACGTGTTAACGAAGGCTAACAAGCTAGATGTTTTTCATGCGTTAATAAATACGATGTTAGTGTTATTTGATGTCATGATTAAGAAGATTTGCTACATATTACCAACATTGAGTCTGATTGCTACGAAAGCGCCGTACTTAACGCACATGCTTAAGGCCAAACGTGTGTATGTTTCGTGGAACTGTTCATTATTAGTTTATAAAGATTTATGTTAGCTCGATTGCGAAACAGGTTCTTAGAACTTATATTAGGCTGTCCGATTAGCGCGCTCGCTTCTCACCAATGCAGCCCGGGTCCAATCCTCGGACCGGGACGTATGTGAGATGGTACAGTGGTCGCCAGATCGGACAGGTGAGTTTTCTCCGGGTACTCCGGTTTCCTCCCACACAAATGACCACATATACGCTTTCATCTGCGCCAACGAGAGTGATTAATATAAGTTGTTAGAACTTGCTTCACATTCGTTGTAAAATAAATAAAGTCTAAACAACTTATATTGATAACTCTAAAACGGAAAAAGAAAACCAACATATGCAGTAAATAGCGGAACCAGGGCATTTTAACGGAATAGTGCTCATGCCGTTAATGCGCTCTCAATTAACTTTGGACTAACGTTGCTTTCTTGCCAAAATTATATATTTATACATACATAGTTCACGGTGAACATACAAACGTCTCTGTAGCTTGTAGCGTGTGGCGGGTATGATAACTAACATATTAATCCAACATTGACGAATGTGAGGACGTTCATGCATGCTGTGAGATGCCAGACATTCATTAATTATGTAGAACTTAAATACATACTCTCTATTCCTTTGCTTCCGTTTACCTGTTGAAGTATATGGAGACGATTATTTTTATAGCATACACAAGTCCGGAAGACATCCGTTTGAAGTGTAAAAGGCGATGAAAATCGATGTGAAAATGACTCCACTCCTATGGTTTATAATGATACATAATTGGAAAGTGTTCGGCACACAAAGTTGACCTAAAATAGATCCACATTGAAGTAAATCTATTTTAAAAACGTACAATGCGCAGTGATCGTTATGTAAAATTAAAGGCACTGATAGCGGACACACAGTTATATGCAATGGTCCATTCCTGTCGTCTCCATAGTGTGTTTTTTACGTTTATTTATCGTCGCTACCGGTTGCCCATATGAGCGACGCCTCCTGAAGAGATTAGTCATTTTAGATTTTTGGAGGATAGTGCATGATACAGACAGAGACCCATTCCAGAATCTCCTCTGGTTCTTTTACGTGCACGGTGTAAAGCACCGACACTAGACCTCGGTTTAACGTCCCATCTGAAAGACTGTTAATTTTATTAGGGTCAGACGGGGGATCGAACCTGCGATCCCTGGATTACCAGTCCAGCGTGTTACCACTGAACTAGATATCCGTCCATAGTGTGTTTTGAGTCACAATATTTAAATATTTAGTGTCATTTAATTGAAGACAGTTTCGGTAGTGTTCTCTGCGCATCTGTATGCGCATATGTTACTCTTCAACAAGAAGGTACTTGCACTCATTTCGGATATGCGATATATTCGGACAGTCTCGTGTGTGAAAGTGTGTAAACACGGAAAAGGGCAATCCAGAATCGTTTGAATGGTTGCGGTTAAATATTTTGCGCAAGTCAACTGAATGTTGGTGTATATACTAGTAAATCATTTCGTATGTCGGACCTGTTTTTCAATAATTACATGCAATTAGTTTGAATTTAGTTTGGAGTCATTTATGTTTTTATGTATGCTTATCATACTCCATTTATGCTTAAGGTTTAAACCAAAAAGGTTTAAAACGTTTCGATATTATGAACACGAATAAAAGCTTATGTTTTTCATGAATTTATTTGACATAATTTTTTTGTATTAGCTGTTGATGCAATGCCATAAAATGACGACGCTTACAAACATATGCCATTTATTGTAACAGTTTCAGCTAGAATTCAAGAGTTTAAGTGATCATATGAAATTGACCATGGCAAGTAAAGGTGGAATTCTTGGCAATTGTTGAACTTATTTTTTTTCTTCTAAAATACGAACTAGGCTATCTAATGTTTGTATTGGGTCAGTGCCAAGAATTCCACCCCTTACTTGTCATTGACAATTTCATATGTTCACATAAACTCTTGGATTCTAACAATTATTCATAGCACGTTCCACGAAGCAGGTATTTTTTTCAAAATAGAACACAAGCCAAAGTATGTGAAAGCAGCGAAAGGTTATAGTAATAAACATTACTTACATAAATTTTACAGCGCAACATTTGTGCGATTTCTCTTCGACCATTACATGTGTTCTGCTAATTAACGATTCGTTGATGTGTTAGAGGATACTGAAATATTCATTAGTGAGATTCCAGCAGCTATTTAAACTCGTGTTCATACACACACACTGCTGCGTGATAACGAAGTTGTAGCGCATTTGTTTCAGGTGCGAAATGCGTTTAGTTTAATCATATTTTATTGCTATATACATGTACATAATAAATTCAAAGACATATATAATAAGAGCAAAAGCAAATGGGTTGGGCCACAAGTTCTGAACAACATTAGTAATTGGCCCTTCCCATGAGAGTATGTTGAACTTAGTGCAATAATGGCGAATATGTAACTTATGACATGCATATTTGAAGTATAATGAGATATTATTTATCAAGTCGAAAGGCAATTGAAGCAGTGTTTGAATGATAAAAATAAAAAAAACTCAACTTTTACTAACGCTGTTGCTAGGTTCCGTTCCCCAGGTGAGAGATCCCCATGGTGCGCTCGATCGGAAATGCGTTCGCGCCCAGTTCTAGCCGTTACGATTGTACCCTTAGACAATACACTTAAATTCCATTCTCCCTCGTGGTGATGGATTCCACCAGGAATGAGGTCTCGAAAGTGAATCATTTAAGTTGTAAGAACTTGAGTAATCTGGCTAAAATATATTTGCATAAAATCGCGGCTGTGTGATCTTGTCTATTTTGTGGCAACACAGTAATTTCGCGCGTATTTTTAAAATTCACGGTTTAGAGGCTATGATAGGGTTAGATTAATATATTTTTATCACAAAACGGGTCAATATTTATGAATACTTTAATCTGTTTCGGTATTTGACCCACATACTCGTGATATACTTATATTAAAACGCCGAGACCATTTAAGTCCGCCTCCTTGGTCGAGTTAGTTAGTTTAGACATAGTTTATTTCAAACCATACAACATATATAACAATACATTTTACACACAATTTAGATACATGAATGAAAAATGATTCGAACCGAAAGCTATAGCTTATAGAGGTCTTCTCTATTGACGTTTGTGAAATAAAACTTACCCATCATCATTGATGGTCATGGATTCGAGCCACGCTCAGACCTTGTTTCATTTATATGACAACGTTGGCAGTCACTTACGGTGGTTGATACAACACGTACTGGTTAACCGCTGGAGCCTGCTCAGGAAAGGTGTTATTAGGTTATAAATGAGACACGGTCTGAGCGGGGCTCAAACCTGTGACCATCAGAGATGATAGGCTACAGTGGTATACACGTCAGCGACCTTAACCACTCGACCACGGAGGCGATCTTACATTAACATAATTATGTCGATTTTATTTTATCATTTATATATATATATAAACACTCCCAATGCACAGGTTTGGTAGGCGATAGGTAGTCATTAGTTTCATTCACTTGTAACGCATGTTAGTGGTACTGAAAACGAATACCATTTACCATAATTATATGAACGAAGAATTGACACCTATGTATATTTGTAATAGTTTATGACACCATGTAGACGCCAAAATACATGCAAATTGGAATGGTGAATACAAACAGATCACCATACTAGAGGACATAGAAAACGCACACTTCGGATAAGTGTGTTTTCAGACGGATCTGTAGTCCAGTGGTAACACGCTGGACTGGTAATCCAGGGATCGCAGGTTCGATCCCACGTCTGACCCTAATAAAATTAACAGACTTTCAGATGGGACGTTAAACCGAGGTCTCGTGTCGGTGCTTTACACCGTGCACGTAAAAGAACCAGAGGAGACTCTGGAATGGGTCTCTGTCTGTATCATTGCACTATCCTTCAAAATCTAAAATGACTAATCTCTTCAGGAGGCGTCGCTCATATGGGCAACTGGTAGCGACGATAAATAAACGTAAAACACACACACACAGATCACCATAACAATGCCTTTGGCGAGCTTAATAACAACATTCCAAAACGAGTTCCATAATATATGGCATGAAACCAGCACGCGTGTAAGATCCTTTATATCACATTACAATATAGCACTCGTTTTATTCATATTTTTGCACAAAATAGATAGATTCTTTCATTTTGGCGCCGAGTATTATCGCAAATTATCATGACGTCACTAACTTGTCATGACGTCACTACGCAAAACGTCATAATTATATGCGTATGTCTCATCGGTAACGCTATATACCAATTAAAATAAGAAATATGCATACTTTAAAGTTTAATATACAAATTATAAGGATTATTTTCTCAACCAATCTAAATCGTTCTTGATTGTATTACACGTGTGTCACATATAAGTGATGGCTGTACGAAACTGAATACAAGCAAAGTTATGTGATATATATATGAACTAACTATAAATGTGCTAAATGAGTGGCGAACGGCTTCTTCTAAGCAACTTCCCCAAAAGCGACCAGTTATATACGCTAGATTGTCAGGATTTCATTTTGGCATATAGTAGTCCTCACGAACTATCGACACCTAATTATTGAAATTGTATTTGATATACTAAACTGAGCATTATCCGTGAATTAATGGGTGCTTTAATGAGCAAAATTGTCTTCATAGAGGTCCAAAGTATACGTTTTACCATTTTGGAACTAGTTTTGCTGCGAACAGATATCTCCAATTAGGACAACTTCCATAGTAGTGTTATTTTATAGTATGGACTGGAGTTGGATAAAAGTACGTGTATACAGATTTGTCCATGAATCCCAAATTCTCAAAATAATACATGTATCTGTAGCATCACTCCAGACCAGACCATAATTTAGAATATGCTTTCACATGAATCCCAAGTTCCTCCAAATAATACATGTATCTGTAGCATCACTCCAGACCAGACCATAATTTAGAATATGCTTTCACATGAATCCCAAGTTCCTCCAAATAATACATATATTTGTAGCATCACTCCAGACCAGACCATAATTTAGAATATGCTTTCACATGAATCCCAAGTTCTCCAAATAATACATATATCTGTAGCATCACTCCAGACCAGACCATAATTTAGAATATGCTTTCACATGAATCCCAAGTTCCTCCAAATAATACATGTATTTGTAGCATCACTCCAGACCAGACCATAATTTAGAATATGCTTTCACATGAATCCCAAGTTCCTCCAAATAATACATGTATTTGTAGCATCACTCCAGACCAGACCATAATTTAGTTGTTGTGTTTTTTTTGTGTTGGTTTTGGTTTTAGTATGCTTTCACATGAATCCCAAGTTCTCCAAATATACATGTTTTGTAGCATCACTCCAGACCAGACCAAATTTAGTATGCTTTAGCCTAGATTCAACATAAACGTTCATCGTAGATAAGCATTCCCTTGATCAATTATGTTGTTTTATCATTTACTGTTGTTAGATAGTCGATAACATACTCTGGAAAGTACTGTCTACCCTTGCTTCTATCTGCACATTTGTGAACAACTGAATCTAGTAACTCTGGAGCATGTGTGTTTTACGTTTATGTATCGTCGCTACCTGTTGTCCATATGAGCGACGCCTCCTGAAGAGATTAGTCATTTTAGAGTTTTGGAGGATAGTGCAATGATACAGTCAGATACCCATTCCAGAGTCTCATATGGTTCTTTTACGTGCACGGTGTAAAGCACCGACGCGAGATCTCGGTTTAACGTCCCATCTGAAAGACTGTTAATTTTATTAGGGTCAGGCGGGGAATCGTGATATATTTTATTAGGGTCAGGCGGGGAATCGTGATATATTTTATTAGGGTCAGGCGGGGGATCGTGATATATTTTATTAGGGTCAGGCGGGGGATCGTGAAACATGGTTTCTAATCAATGTATTGTCTAGTTTCGGGTATAAAGTCACGCCAACGACTAAGGTCATATACCTTCTATCCAGCTACTATTTCTTGAGAAAGACCCCGATTGTCATTCCGTACAGTAGTTCAGGCACTGCCGGACACCTGCCTAGAACCACCGGCCTTCCCAAAATCCAGCTGGATAGCTTCATCACCTGAAACAAAATCGACGGAGTTCGAGCCCTGCTGGAGCCGTTACGAATGTGCCCTTTGTGCGCGATTGCGTAACACGTTCTTATAACTTATATTAATCACTCTCAATACCTCATTCCTGATGTAATCCATCGCCATGAGGGAGAGATAAGAGGCAGTGTGGAATTTCAAGTAAGTAAGTAAGTAAGTAAGTTAGTGAGTTAGTGAGTTAGTGAGTGAGTGAGTGAGTGAGTGAGTGTGAGTGGGTGGGTTTTATTGGGTGGGTGGTAGGTAGGTAGGTAGGTAGGCAGGCAGGCAGGCAGGCACCTAATAATATGCATTCAATAATAAGTATATAGTGTGAACATAAGTGATTCACAATTCATGCTATATGCACATTGTTTATTTGTACATTGATATTTGATTTGATAATATTGTATTGCTCTATATACATGTATGTAACAATAACAATCGTATAACCGATACATAATTAGCAAATGGATTGGGCCACAAGTTCTGACATCATTAGCGATTGGCCCTTCTCATAGATATCACATGTATATGATAATGTATATTTGGAACACTACAACTGGGAGGAGGAGGGTGCAGAGCGGTATTTTAGAGACACACATGGGTACATTCTAAATATAAACTCAGAATGTCATTCATTCAACAATAATTTGCATGTGATGTCATTCAATATCTTGCATCGGATGCCATTCCTTCAACAATATCTTGCATGGGATGTCATTCCTTCAACAATATCTTGCATGGGATGTCATTCCTTCAACAATATCTTGCATGGGATGTCATTCCTTCAACAATATCTTGCATCGGATGTCATTCCTTCAACAATATCTTGCATCGAATGTCATTCCTTCAACAATATCTTGCATCGGATGTCATTCCTTCAACACTATCTTGCATCGGATGTCATTCCTTCAACAATATCTTGCATCGGATGTCATTCCTTCAACAATATCTTACATCGGATGTCATTCCTTCAACAATATCTTACATCGGATGTCATTCCTTCAACAATATCTTGCATCGAATGTTATTCCTTCAACAATTTCTTTCAATAATTGCTTGCGGATCGGCTATGATGGCAATTAGACGTCTCTCTCATTTTCATCGGTTTTTATATCGCGTGTTAGGTGTCCATATGGTATATTAGCAAGTACTAGGACGGCCGCATGCGTATCAATACAACACGCGCTGTATCGTCTCTGAGCGTCTGTCAATGGGGAATTGCACTTGTGCACAATTTCCTCAATCGCGTTGGTGCACAACTGAATCGATGGAAGTGCACCTTAATTAAAGGTGAAATCAATAGGTTAAGCGGTATGACGTTTGAAGCAAACATAGGACTGTACTATACTAGAGGACATAGAAAACGCACACTTCGGATAAGTGTGTGTTTACATGAAAAACATTAACTATATAAAATTTATAAATACATAGTTTTAAACATTTTGGAATATTTTTAGTTATTCGGTTTGTGTTTTGTAATAAAGATGTGATCTATCTTTGATGGAATCCTTCGTATTTCGTTTTCATGTAATAATAATCATATAATGAAGGTGTGCGTTTTCTATGTCCTCTAGTATACTATAGTTCATCTCTATATTAATCAAGTAACATTGATATGTGTGTTTTACGTTTATTTATCGTCGCTACCGGTTGCCCATATGAGCGACGCCTCCTGAAGAGATTAGTAATTTTAGATTTTGGAGAATAGTGCATGATACAGACAGAGACCCATTACAGAGTCTCCTCTGGTTCTTTTACGTGCACGGTGTAAAGCACCGACACGTGACATCGGTTTAACATCCCATCTGAAAGACTGTTCATTTTATTAGGGTCAGACGGGGGATCGAACCTGGATTACCAGTCCATTTATATACTATAGTCCATCCCTATATAATAGTCCCGTCACACGTCACCGTTCTTGCCAGCAATCTATGAACGTTTTATTCGTTCAATATTCGAGCGTTCTCGACCGATCTGGACACATATGGCGCATGCGTAACTCATGATTAGGTTGTATCAGCGATCAAATAACACACCAGGAAAACTATGCAATTTAATCAGGGTGTGCTGATGTGTCTAACTGATCGCGTCAAACGATTGGTCAACGTTAGACAAGCGTCAAAGGAGCGTGTTCGGCGTGTTATCGTTCGTTTGACGTTATTCATATGCTGCGTAAGCTAGGGGTGTGTTAGGGAGTGCGTTCAGTGGACGCTGACAGGTCACCAGTGAGTCGTTCACTGAAAAGCAATGAGAGACATCGGTTAGTTACTGCCCCTGAATACTCTCTGAAAGTAGATAGGTCTTATTAAGTGTTTCCTCTGTTTTTATCGTTCTTTCCTTTGCGAAAGTAGATAGGTCATATTAAGTGTTTCCTCTGTTTTTATCGTTGTTTCCTTTGCACAACATGCTAGCCACTCTATTGCACTATCGCTTCTTATGATTATTAAATTTACTATTATAGCTCGTACAAATATCATACAGTATAAGCAATGGGTACTTATAAGTAAAACAATTATATCAATTAATTAACACGATTCAATCACATGTATCCTACCGCAACATTTCATTAGGAAACAACAGTAAAAACAAAGGATTCCAACTTAAATGACCTATTTACATTTTGGGAGAAATCAGAATTATCTACCAAGGGAGGTAATAGAATATTCGATATGTCTCTCATAGTGAACGATTAATAACGCTATGGTAACGACTGAGTAAACGTAGGCAACTCTATACTGTGTGCTGTTCGGATATAGTGGGGCTAAAACACGTGGCTGAATATCAAACAACAACGCCGCGTCTGATCAGGGTTTATGTTGTTTGCAAATGTGATTATATTTACTCAGCAGGCAAAGGGTTAAACCAATGCTGTAAGAACCTGCATAGAGCAATCTCGCTAAAAGAAATGTGTATATTATTAATAGTGCATACAATGTTCACCCGTGAGAGCTGTTCTTGGGGCTAAGACATAATAGATAACCAAATACTCACTGTTCCTAAAATGCAATAAATACCACACCAAACAAATGATCCTTTGCATCTACAGTCAAACCTGCCTTAAGCAGCCAACTAAGGAAATCACAGAAAGTGGCTGCTTAGCACAGGTGGCTGCTTAATAGAGGTCAAATGTATAATGAAACAACATATTGGGAATCTGAAAACTGGCTGCTTAATGCAGGTTGGCTGCTTAATAGAGGTGACCACTAACACAGGTTTGACTGTATACTATTATCTTAGTATACGGAATCGGACATTTATCTCACTCGGAACGTTCTTACTAATTTGTGTTCTATTATCAGTTGTACAACGATGTACGGAACGACTTGGGATTACCATTGGGATTAATGAAAGCGATTCTTGGAAATTGGATGTTTGTGCGTTCTCTCTTTCTCTTGTGAGTTCTCGTACATTCCCTAGATACATTGACTTCGAATGTGCTGCATACATATATAGTGTAACACTTTACTACATAAATATGTAGCCATATTCCATTCACATGTCTGCAATGAGAGACATTACGGAATGTTCTCCTCCCTTGACAAATAAAGTCCGATTTATCCCGAAATGTATAATGGTCCCTTGGTTTTACTGTTGTCTTCTAACAAGATGTTACTAATAAATGTAATTTTATCAAAACCATGTTAATTAATTGATAGCCAAGTTTTACAGTTAATTATCCATTGGATATGCTGTAGGTTATCTGTCGAGATGTAAAGATTTAATAATTATCAGATGAGAAAACGGAAGAAAATGGACAGCATATCGTGCAAAGGAAAGAACGATAAAAACAGAGGAAACCAATTAAGAGGACTTAATACTCTTAGCGGTATTCAGGGGCAGTGACTGACTAATGTTTCTCATATATCATTCGCAAGCATTTTATATGCAATTAACGTTCGTATACCACCTGCATAGCAGTAATTGGGAATTATTAATCGTTTTACACACATTATGTTGGTCTGATCTTTGTTCCAGTTTATTTGTCTAATACTGTGCCGGGGCTTCCGTGACAGACATGTTAATGTAGTTGGCTTCAAATCACTTGCCCCTCACCACTTTCAAGTTAGAATCCCACTGGGGTGTCCGATTAACGCAGTGGTTAGCAGCTAGCATCACAAATGCAACCCGAGTTCGATCCTCTGACCGGGATGCATGTGAGATGGTAGGGTGGTCGCCAGATCGGATAGGTGGGTTTTTTCCGTGTACTCCGGTTTCCTCCCACACGAATGACCACTTATACGCTTTCATCCACGCCAACGAGAGTGATATATATAAGTTGTTAAAACTTTCTTCGCAATCGTTGTAAAATAAATAAAGTTTAAACTTAAAGTTGGGATGTCAAATTATTTCATGTGAGGAAGCTATCCAGCTGGCTTGGAATGGTCGGTGGTTTTACCCGTGTGCCCAATCGTGTCTGAAATACGTCTCGGAGTTGCTCCTGGCCCCAAGGTTATAAAACTGTTCTCAGATCTCAAACTCGAGCTCAAGGAATTTTATTGGTTGAATCTGAGTTTTACACCCAGCAGAACCAATCAGAAGATTGAGTCGGAGTTTGAGATTGGAGAAATGTTTTATAACCTCGGGGCTGGAGAGTCGCCGTGTGACATAAGCTGTTGGTGCGACGTTAAACCCCAATAAGCAGAATAATGTGTCAATCTATGTGTACTAGTAATTGACGTCGAGACACCCTTCTATGTGTACTAGTAATTGACGTCGAGATGCGCTTCTATGTGTACTAGTATTTGACGTCAAGATGCGCTTCTATGTGTACTAGTATTTGACGTCTAGATGCGCTTCTATGTGTACTAGTAATTGACGTCGAGATGCGCTTCTATGTGTACTAGTAATTGACGTCGAGATGCGCTTCTATGTGTACTAGTAATTGGCGTTGAAATGCGCTTATATGCATACTAGTAATTGACGTCGAGACACCCTTCTATGTGTACTAGTAATTGACGTCGAGATGCGCTTCTATGTGTACTAATAATTGACATTGAGATGCGTTTCAATGTGTACTAGTAATTGACGTTGAGATGCGCTTCTATGTGTACTAGTAATTGACGTTGAGATGCGCTTCTATGTGTACTAGTAATTGACGTCGAGATGCGTTTCAATGTGTACTAGTAATTGACGTCGAGATGCGCTTCAATGTGTACTAGTAATTGACGTCGAGATGCGCTTCAATGTGTACTAGTAATTGACGTCGATATGCGCTTCAATGTGTACTAGTAATTGACGTCGAGATGCGCTTCAATGGGGGAAGGGATAATGAGAAGATGAATATCACTCCTTATTAATGTCTTGTATTTCCATTTTTAATAATAAACTATTCAGATTTTTAAAATACTATTTTGAAGATTAGCCTATACAAATGAGCGCTATTTCCGATATGAAAATTTGCAAATAACATCCATTTGTGGATATTTATTGACACATTCAGCTTTGTAAATAATGGTTTACTAATGTTAGTACTGGTTTGTGAAAGGTCGTTGGTTCTATCTCGGGTGTCCGCCCATGCCTGAAATAATGCTCGACAGGGGGACAACCGGTATTTTCCAACACCAATAATAGCTGGAAGGGTCTTCATATGACCTATATTATTGGTGCCACCTTAAGGCTCCAAAAGAGAAACAGAACTAAATTTAATGCTAGGATATATTTGCGAATGAATTATAGATTTGTATTGCCATTTGAATAAAGGTCATGTTATGGGCTATAAGCGTTCCATTATTGTTATGCGATTAACGCCGTTATTCTCTTTCTCCCTTTATTGTTTCTTGATTATCTGGCAAGTGAATTAGTCGTAATCTAGTAGAGGACATAGAAAACGCGCACCTACATTATATAGTAGAGGACATAGAAAACGCGCACCTACACTATATAGTAGAGGACATAGAAAACGCGCACCTACATTATATAGTAGAGGACATAGAAAACGCGCACCTACACTATATAGTAGAGGACATAGAAAACGCGCACCTACATTATATAGTAGAGGACATAGAAAACGCGCACCTACACTATATAGTAGAGGACATAGAAAACGCGCACCTACATTATATAGTAGAGGACATAGAAAACGCGCACCTACACTATATAGTAGAGGACATAGAAAACGCGCACCTACATTATATAGTAGAGGACATAGAAAACGCGCACCTACACTATATAGTAGAGGACATAGAAAACGCGCACCTACATTATATAGTAGAGGACATAGAAAACGCGCACCTACACTATATAGTAGAGGACATAGAAAACGCGCACCTACATTATATTAAGGACATAGAAAACGCACACTACATTATATACTAGAGGACATAGAAAACGCGCACCTACATTATATACTAGAGGACATAGAAAACGCGCACCTACATTATATACTAGAGGACATAGAAAACGCACACCTACATTATATAGTAGAGGACATAGAAAACGCGCACCTACATTATATACTAGAGGACATAGAAAACGCGCACCTACATTATATAGTAGAGGACATAGAAAACGCACACCTACATTATATAGTAGAGGACATAGAAAACGCACACCTACATTATATACTAGAGGACATAGAAAACGCGCACCTACATTATATACTAGAGGACATAGAAAACGCGCACCTACATTATATACTAGAGGACATAGAAAACGCACACCTACATTATATACTAGAGGACATAGAAAACGCACACCTACATTATATACTAGAGGACATAGAAAACGCACACCTACATTATATACTAGAGGACATAGAAAACGCACACCTACATTATATACTAGAGGACATAGAAAACGCACACCTACATTATATACTAGAGGACATAGAAAACGCACACCTACATTATATACTAGAGGACATAGAAAACGCACACCTACATTATATACTAGAGGACATAGAAAACGCACACTACATTATATACTAGAGGACATAGAAAACGCACACCTACATTATATACTAGAGGACATAGAAAACGCACACCTACATTATATACTAGAGGACATAGAAAACGCACACCTACATTATATACTAGAGGACATAGAAAACGCACACCTACATTATATACTAGAGGACATAGAAAACGCACACCTACATTATATACTAGAGGACATAGAAAACGCACACCTACATTATATACTAGAGGACATAGAAAACGCACACCTACATTATATACTAGAGGACATAGAAAACGCACACCTACATTATATAGTAGAGGACATAGAAAACGCACACCTACATTATATACTAGAGGACATAGAAAACGCGCACCTACATTATATACTAGAGGACATAGAAAACGCACACCTACATTATATACTAGAGGACATAGAAACGCACACCTACATTATATACTAGAGGACATAGAAAACGCACACCTACATTATATACTAGAGGACATAGAAAACGCACACCTACATTATATACTAGAGGACATAGAAAACGCGCACCTACATTATATACTAGAGGACATAGAAAACGCGCACCTACATTATATACTAGAGGACATAGAAAACGCGCACCTACATTATATACTAGATGGCAAGAAAACGCGCATCTACATTATATACTAGATGGAGAGAAAACGCGCACCTACATTATATACTAGAGGACATAGAAAACGCGCACCTACATGATTACATTTATACTAGAGGACATAGAAAACGCGCACCTACATTATATACTAGAGGACATAGAAAACGCGCACCTACATTATATACAGTTACTAGAGGACAAGAAAACGCGCACCTACATTATATACTAGATGGCAGAGAAAACGCGCACCTACATTATATACTAGAGGACATAGAAAACGCGCACCTACATTATATACTAGAGTACATAGAAAACGCGCACCTACATTATATACTAGAGGACATAGAAAACGCGCACCTACATTATATACTAGAGGACATAGAAAACGCGCACCTACACTATATACTAGAGGACATAGAAAACGTACACCTACATTATATACTAGAGGACATAGAAAACGTACACCTACATTATATACTAGAGGACATAGAAAACACTCACCTACATTATATACTAGAGGACATAGAAAACGCGCACCTACATTATATACTAGATGGCAGAGAAAACGCGCACCTACATTATATACTAGAGGACATAGAAAACGCGCACCTACATTATATACTAGAGGACATAGAAAACGGCACCTACATTATATACTAAGGACATAGAAACGCGCACCTACACTATATACTAGATGGCAGAGAAAACGCGCACCTACATTATATACTAGAGGACATAGAAAACGCGCACCTACATTATATACTAGAGGACATAGAAAACGCGCACCTACATTATATACATGTATACTAGAGGACATAGAAAACGCGCACCTACATTATATACTAGATGGCAGAGAAAACGCGCACCTACATTATATACTAGAGGACATAGAAAACGCGCACCTACATTATATACTAGAGTACATAGAAAACGCGCACCTACATTATATACTAGAGTACATAGAAAACGCGCACCTACATTATATACTAGAGGACATAGAAAACGCGCACCTACATTATATACTAGAGGACATAGAAAACGCACATCTACATTATATACTAGAGAACATAGCAAACACGCACCTACATTATATACTAGAGGACATAGAAAACGCACACCTACATTATATACTAGAGGACATAGAAAACGCACACCTACATTATATACTAGAGGACATAGAAAACGCGCACTTACATTATATGATTATTAATACATGAAAAAGGAAATACGAAGGATTCCATCAAAGATATATCACACCTTTATTACAAAACACAAACTGAACAACTAAAAATATTCCAAAATGTTTAAAGCAGCATTACATCGTATGAAATAAAAGATATTTGAACAATTCAATTTTTACGTACGGGTAGCAATGCTGCTACACATTCTAACATTATACTTTGTATGCTTATGTTCATTTGGTAAACAGTGTTTTTGGCGATATAACAAACTCGAAACTCGAAAGTAGGACTTTCCGAGTCGATCGGTCACGCACTTGTTTACAACCGGAACGCATCGTCTCCACTTGTTTACATTCGGAATGCATCGTCCCCATTTGTCCCACGTTGTCTTTTTTAATTAAATTACTTGATATGTTGATTCATACCTCTGTTAGCTAAGTCTTTTATTAGGGACATTGCTACATCACCGCGAGGAGTTCGACATTAGAGGAATATAGATAGTCTTTCATGTTCAAAATATATACGTTGTTTTCTACATCCTCTGTTGTTTGACGCATGCGCACTGTACGTGTTTACATTTCGTGTGTTGATAAACAAATTCGCGTATTCGACGGATTAAATTTATTGGAATTTTATCGTTTCTGAGCGACTATTTCGATTTTTGTAAACACACACATTGGTATTTATATTTTACCCAAAACATCCTTTATTACGATGTAATGCTGCTTTAAAACTATGTATTTATATAGTTAATGTTTTTCATGTAATAACACACTTATCCGAAGTGTGCGTTTTCTTTGTCCTCTAGTATATTGTTCATGTAGATTTAATTATGTTTTTCCCCCCAAGTCATGGATAAAAAATACGTTGCTATCAAACATTATTAAATTATTTTTAGATGATGGATGGGTTGTACGTAATGCTAATATATATACAGTCAAACCTGAGTGGAAGTTGTGATAGCTCGGTGGATGCGTGTGCGAAAGGTCCGGAGTTCGAGCCCCGCTGGAGCCGTTACGATTTTGCTCTTAGGCAAGGCATTTAAATTCCACGTTGCCTCTTCTCTCTCCCTCGTGGCGATGGATTCCATCAGGAATGGGGTCTCGAGAGTGATTAATATAAGTTGTAAGAACTTGTTTCGCAAGCTATATTAGTATAAGCTATACCTATGTTAAGCAGTCCGTAAAGTGAATCCCAGATAGTGACTGCTTAGAACATGTGGGTGCTTAATTGAGACAAAATGTATACTACATTAACGAATGTGAATCTGGAAACTGGTTCCTCAATACAGGATGACTGCTTAATGTAGGTGAACACTCACACGGGTTTGACTGTAAGTAGAAATATCCTTAAATACTGCACTGGCAATCGATCGTATCAAAGTAACATAGACCTGCCAAGAAGGTCAGTTTATCACATCCGATCCAATATAGCCACCACCAATGACCTTACATCGCAAGGTCAGTTTATCACATCCCATCCAATATAGCCATCACCAATGACCTTACATCGCAAGGTCAGTTTATCACATCAGATCCAATAGAGCCATCACCAATGACCTTACATCGCAAGGTCAGTTTATCACATCCCATCCAATATAGCTATCACCAATGACCTTACATCGCAAGGTCAGTCAGTTTATCACATCCGATCTAATATAGCCATCACCAATGACCTTACATCGCAAGGTCAGTTTATCACATCTGATCCACTATAGCCATAACCAATGGCCTTACATCGCAAGGCAAGATTCGCACATGCTTGAACAGTACTTTGAAATAGAGACGTTCCTTGAAAAGCACTAAGTTCTTGAATAACACTTGATTGTCAACAAAGTGCCACTTATATGGACACTTTCTGTATAACGAATAGATATAAAACGTAACAGTTGACACATATTGTACGACTGGTTCCCAGTTCCGCTTATTACAAGCGAACAGTCAAAGATACGTTTGAGTGCTTGAAAATCAAACCGATGTTTGTATGTCCTTGGTAAGTTCTTGAATATGTGCGTGTTTTACGTTTATTTATCGTCGCTACCGGTTGCCCATATGAGCGACGCCTCCTGAAGAGATTAGTCGTTTTAGATTGTTGGAGGATAGTGCAATGATACAGACAGAGACCCATTCCAGAGTGTCCTCTGGTTCTTTTACGTGCACGGTGTACAACACAGACACGAGACCTCTGTTTAAAGCGACATCTGAAAAAATACTGTTAATTGTATTAGGGTCAGACGGGGGATCGAACTGCGTGTTACCACTGGACTACAGATCCGTCCTTGAATTATGGTCAGTCTTGGCTGTATGCACCCTGATACGTGATGACCTAATTTTACTATTCAGAAGGCGAAATTACACAGTAAACAGGAAGCATATGTTGTTATGTTCATGCCTATACATATATATATATATATATATGTCTATTCCTCTGTGTAGTTAGTTATATTTAGGTACGTGTGTACTGAGCTGTGATGGAAACCCCAACTTCTTCCCAATTACTATATATATGAACTATAATAAAAGATAATTGAATTGCCCTTAATTACCACTTCAACTGAGCGAATTATACACAGATTGGCAGAGAGCAGTGCTATCATGCCTAGAGGAATCCTGGTACAAATAGTGCAATCAGAAACAGATAAAACATACCGGCACACAATTTCTTAATTATAAAATTTAACGTTTCAAATTAAAGATTTTGCATCCCCAGTACACATCCGAGAATCGGTACATTTGCTCTTTTGTGTTACTGATATCTGACGTCGTTAATTTGCACTGGAGGTACGCATGGACAGCAAATGCAAAAGTGCTATTGTGGACGGTACCAAAGTACAGTACATTGGCAACACATGGCCGGTTTTACTGGTATTGACATGCATCGCTCCGGCGACCTTTGTGTTTGTTTATTTGGCTTTTACGCCTTCACCGGCACCAATTTGGGCTATATCGCCGGCGGGAAGTTTACCTAACAACACATTTCCTGGGCAGTCTCCAGCGGTTAACCACAGTAAGAAACAGCCAACTGTTTGATATAAAGAGACAGGGCCCTCAGTTGATACAAATTTATTTGAGCTCGATTGCGAAACAAGTTCTTATAACTTATATTAATCACTCTCGAGACCTCATTCCTGATGGAATCCATCGCCATGTAAGAGAAAAGAGGCAATGTGGAATTTGAATGCCTTGCCTAAGGGCACAATCGTAACGGCTCCAGCGGGATTCGAACTCCGGACCATTCGCACCTGAAGCGAACGCGCATCCACTGAGCTATCACGACTTCCACACTGCCCTTGACCATCGGAGCAAATGATAATCGTGATCGGTTACAGTGGTATACAAATCGACGACCTTAACCACTCTACCACGGAGGCAGACTAACGTGTGTGTCTACCACGGAGGCAGACTAACGTGTGTGTCTACCACGGAGGCAGACTAACGTGTGTGTTTGTGTGCGTAGGTGTATAATTATGCTATGTTTTCTTGAGGAAAACACATCTAGCCTTGTGATTAGTTATTGGCGCCACTTTGTGTGTAGTTATATTAATTTCTGCATACAGACAGACAAGTTAGGCTATTATAGGTTCATGTATCAATATGTACATTTACGTCATAGTATAAGACGTATAAAACATATCAATATCCGGTCGTAATCCACCTATAAGAAACTGCATATGTCGTTCTGACAAACATAATTATATTCGGATACCCGAGAAACGAGAAAAATGTATGAACTCTACATTTGGGCTTAAAGATCCCGGAAGTCCTCTTCGAGTAGTATTTCATGCAGACATGGGTATCTGGATAGACCCACATACCCCCCCCCCCGCCTACAAGCCACGTGGATAACATACCCACTTGAAAGAACTAAACTAGCGTTGAGAAATTAACATTAGCACTTGATTTCCAGAAGAACAATTGACCTATATTAGAGCAAGCATAGTAGTGCACTTCTGTGAGCAGATGTCCATGTATTCCTAACACATCATACAGCATAAATATGCAATGGGGGATACCTCTGTGTCAAGTATGTGCGATTATTTTCAGTGTAGAATCATTTGGAATAAATCGTTTTGGCAGGTGTTGCGAGGTAGTGTTATACAAATCGTGTTGACAGGTGTTGAGATGGAGTGTTATGCAAATCGTGTTGACAGGTGTTGGGAGGTAGTGTTATGCAAATCGTGTTGACAGTAGTTGGAGGTAGTGCTATACCAATCGTGTTGACAGTAGTTGAGATGTAGTGTTATACAAATTGTATTGACAGGTGTTGGGAGGTAGTGTTATACAAATCGTGTTGACAGTAGTTGAGACGGAGTGTTATACAAATCGTGTTGACAAATGTTGCGAGGTAGTGTTATGCAAATTGTATTGACAGGTGTTGGGAGGTAGTGTTATACAAATCGTGTTGACAGTAGTTGAGATGTAGTGTTATACAAATCGTGTTGACAGGTGTTGGGAGGTAGTGTTATGCAAATCGTGTTGACAGTAGTTGAGATGTAGTGTTATACAAATCGTGTTGACAGGTGTTGGGAAGTAGTGTTATACAAATCGTGTTGACAGTAGTTGGAGGTAGTGCTATGCAAATCGTGTTGACATGTGTTGGGAGGTAGTGTTATGCAAATCGTGTTGACAGTAGTTGAGATGTAGTGCTATACAAATCGTGTTGACAGTAGTTGGAGGTAGTGCTATGCAAATCGTGTTGACAGTAGTTGAGATGTAGTGTTATACAAATCGTGTTGACAGTAGTTGAGATGTAGTGTTATACAAATCGTGTTGACAGGTGTTGGGAGGTAGTGTTATACAACTCGTGTTGACAGTAGTTGAGATGTAGTGTTATACAAATCGTGTTGACAGTAGTTGAGATGTAGTGTTATACAAATCGTGTTGACAGTAGTTGGGAGGTAGTGTTATACAAATCGTGTTGACAGTAGTTGAGATGTAGTGTTATACAAATCGTGTTGACAGTAGTTGAGATGTAGTGTTATACAAATCGTGTTGACAGTAGTTGAGATGTAGTGTTATACAAATCGTGTTGACAGTAGTTGGGAGGTAGTGTTATACAAATCGTGTTGACAGTAGTTGAGATGTAGTGTTATACAAATCGTGTTGACAGTAGTTGAGATGTAGTGTTATACAAATCGTGTTGACAGTAGTTGAGATGTAGTGTTATACAAATCGTGTTGACAGTAGTTGGGAGGTAGTGTTATACAAATCGTGTTGACAGTAGTTGAGATGTAGTGTTATACAAATCGTGTTGACAGTAGTTGAGATGTAGTGTTATACAAATCGTGTTGACAGTAGTTGGTATGTAGTGTTATACAAATCGTGTGACAGGTGTTGGGAGGTAGTGTTATGCAAATCGTGTTGACAGTAGTTGAGATGTAGTGTTATACAAATCGTGTTGACAGGTGTTGGGAGGTAGTGTTTTATATAAATATATATGTTATGACGAATTTGTATCAGTTTATTTGTAACGATTTATTTATATTATAGTCTTGAAACATTTGTTGGACACGTGCTTGGGCTAACTGGAATTATCGATGCCATAGGGTCTTGAAACATTTGTTGGACACGTGCTTGGGCTATCTGGAATTATCGATGCCATAGGGTCTTGCAACATGTGTTGGACACGTGCTTGAGCTAACTGGAATGATCGATGCCATAGGGTCTTGAAACATGTGTTGGACACGTGCTTGGGCTAACTGGAATGATCGATGCCATAGGGTCTTGAAACATGTTTTGGACACGTGCTTGCGCTAACTGGAATGATCGATGCCATAGGGTCTTGAAACATGTGTTGGACACGTGCTTGGGCTAACTTGAATGATCGATGCCATAGGGTCTTGAAACATGTGTTGGACACGTGTTTGGGCTAACTGGAATGATCGATGCCATAGGGTCTTGAAACATTTGTTGGACACGTGCTTGGGCTAACTTGAATGATCGATGCCGTAGGGTCTTGAAACATTTGTTGGACACGTGCTTGGGCTAACTGGAATTATCGATGCCATAGGGTCTTGAAACATTTGTTGGACACGTGCTTGGGCTATCTGGAATTATCGATGCCATAGGGTCTTGCAACATGTGTTGGACACGTGCTTGAGCTAACTGGAATGATCGATGCCATAGGGTCTTGAAACATGTGTTGGACACGTGCTTGGGCTAACTGGAATGATCGATGCCGTAGGGTCTTGAAACATGTGTTGGACACGTGCTTGGGCTAACTGGAATGATCGATGCCATAGGGTCTTGAAACATGTGTTGGACACGTGCTTGCGCTAACTGGAATGATCGATGCCATAGGGTTTTGAAACATGTGTTGGACACGTGCTTGGGCTAACTGGAATGATCGATGCCGTCGGGTCTTGGAACATTTGTTGGACACATGCTTGGGCTAACTGGAATGATCGATGCCACAGGGTCTTGAAATGTAATTGTTGATGGCAGTTTACTATTTTCTGACCTGACCATGTATTATGGATAACTACACAGCTTGGACCAACATGTGTGTGTTGTGCGAATGTTTATCGTGATTAGTTATTTTGCTTCATAATGCAATGTAACAGGGATAGCCCCATTACAGAAGCCCTTCTGTTTATTTTACGTGCATGGTGTGGAAGCATCGACACACGAAACCTTGGTTTATAATCACGCCCGGAAGACCATGATATTAGGTATTTTAGTATGACCTATAGTGGGGGATTGAACCTACGATCCCTGGTCCACATGACTACTGAGCCGCTGCAATTGCATTGGCATGGCACACATATGTTCACTTTCGTTGGAGCATTACACGCAACAACGACCATATATGCAAATGACAAGATAAGAAGTATGTTAAGCAATGTATATCTTCGAAGATATACTAGAGAACATATCAGGGATGGACTATAGTATGTAAATATTACTTGATTAATATAGAGATGAACTATAGTATACTAGAATACATAGAAAACGCACACCTTCATTATATGAGTATTATTACATGAAAACTAAACACGAAGGATTCCATCAAAGAAATATCACATCTTTATTACAAAACACAAACTGGACAGCTAAAAATATTCCAAAATGTTTAAAAATCTGTATTTATATAGTTATTGTTTTTCATGTAAAAACACACTTATCCGAAGTGTTCGTTTTCTATGACTTCTAGTACATCATAGAAACCTATATCATAGCCCATATACCCGTATCCGTGCATGAAATACTGCCCGAATGGCCATCCGGGGTGGGTCTTCCTCCATCAAATACAAATATATAGCATATATATAGCGCAAAAATTAAAAATTATTCTATTGCGCTTCACAATTACAAATGCAATTTTAAACATTTACACTGACAATAATATAAGGAAATATAAATAAAAATGTATACATATTATAGATATAACTAGGATTCTAGGAATTGGATAAGAACATATGTTTATCATGATAGCTACACTATTACAGTATATAAGTGAGTTGGATTAACGATAAAAGTGGCAATATGAACCATATACCCAAACACCGCCGTAATAATGACAACCGTGATGTGGCCATTGCAGTAATTGGGCCGGTACAGTGATCCGCCCATCACCACACGACAGAACCCGATGATAGCTTGAGAGTTCGGCGTCATATGACGCTGTTGTTGCGGCATTAAACCCAAAAATAAACAAAAGCAAACCATATCATGACCTAATTAGGAAGTTAGTATATATTATGCATGGTATAATTTGAAAACTGGAGTCCCACTCAATACATACTCAAAACCATTCTTCCGAGCCACCGAATACCAGTAAACGCCGTTCGTATCAGACTAGAGAACTCGGTTACTATCGGATAATATTTGGTCGCCCGTGATCTCGTCCCACATATGTTTCTCATAACGAAAACAAACGGGATATATAATTGATGGCTACCTTTCATCAAGACAAGAAGCGTAACGTCGTACGGGGAAAGCGCTTTAACCGATAGAGGCAGTGTTATTCATCGAATGGTTGATGTAGCTGAGAGAATACTCTGTGGAAATACTTGAATCGGCGGTATCAAAGCGATTGTTACGAGCATTTTTGTTGTTGTTGTTTTCGCTTTCGGTTATGAATTGGATGTGATATGTGTATGTGTTAGTAGTAATTGCAGCTGGTTCAGAAAACATGTAAGGTACAAGTAGGAGAATGGGAACGTATAGTAAGGGTAATTGGATTTTGTGATAAGTGTGCCTCTTTTGTGCTGCGGAAGCAATAAAAGCTGGGAATATAATTAGTAAGAGTTATTTATAAGATGTTATGATCGTTTTATATGTAATTACTAAATCAGTGTTGAATATAACCGGATACATTAAAACACAATGCTCTCTGTCTTTGTAAGGAAGCATGTTATTGCGCGACGTAAATACAGTGCTTCGGTTGTTGATAGCTTTTTGTTGATAATAATATATTTTATCATATGAATTTGCTTGTATTCAGTGTATTACAGCCATTATATATTTTTCTTATATCAACACGCGTGTAATAACAACTGGACGGATTCTGATTGGTCGCGGCATGACAATTGACTTATAAATTGCAATTTTGCCGTTGAAAATCAATAAAATGTTACACATACATTAGCTGCAAACAGTATAGTGATTAAAAGTATTGTGCCGATGTGTGTGTGTGTGTGTTTACGTTTATTTATCGTCGCTACCGGTTGCCCATATGAGCGACGCCTCCTGAAGAGATTAGTTATTTTAGATTTTGGAGGATAGTGCATGATACAGACAGAGACCCACTCCAGAATCTCCTCTGGTTCTTTTACGTGTACGGTGTAAAGCACCGACACGAGACCTCGGTTTAACGTCCCATCTGAAAGACTGTTAATTTTATTAGGGTTTTATAGACGGGGGATCGAACCTACGATCCATGGATTACCAGTCCAGCATGTTACCACTGGACTACAGATCCGTCTGTATTGTGCCGATTGTTTGCGTGGATATATTTGTTTAATTATCAGGGACTATTTACTACAGCGTACTAATTCAATGCACCTTACTGATTTCCTTGATGTGTAATTGGCTGTCCGATTAGCGCAGTGGTTAGCGTGCTCGCCTCTCTTCAATGCAACCCGGGTTCGATCCTCGGACCGGGAAGTTTGTGAGCTGGTACGGTGGTCGGACAGTTCCAGATCGGACAGGTGGGTTTGCTCCGGGTACTCCGGTTTCCTACCACACGAATGACAACAATTACGCTTTCATCCGCGCCAACGAGAGTGATTAATATACGTTGTTAGAACTTGCTTTGCAATCATTGTAAAATAAATAAAGCTTAAAAAACCGGTAGAACACGACACACGCCGCTTTATAATTAAAGCTGCTTTATGAAGTTCCCTGTAGTTTAATTTCACTTTCTGAACTTGTAACCTCAGTGTTGTAATTAATTTCTGTGGTGCATCATTTCTTCGAATTGATTCCACCTATAGTGAGCTAGTAATTTCGCTGAATCTGAATGTCACGAAATTAAAATATATCGCAGTGTCATACATCCATGGTAAATTAACAATGAGGGAATGGTAACGTCGATTACAATGAGTAACATCCCTTGTTTTTTCTATTACCTCCCTTGGCAGATAAAGTCCGATTTATCCCGAAATGCAATATTGTCCATTTAGTCGAAAAACTTTGTTTTTACGGTTGTTCCCTAACCAGTTCATCAATGAATCTGAAAATATCAAACTTTTCCGATAGTTAATTAAGTATGTTGTCCAATATATTAGTCCAGAAAACAACAACATTATCTTTCTTGACTTGACAATGTATTATAGCTCAATCTTGTGGCGTCCGTGGTCCAGTGGTAGAGCGTCGGATTTGGAATCGAACGGTCCCGGGTTCGATACTCGGTCAGGCCACGTATGTAGTGTCATTGAGCACACATTGCTTAGTACTGGTTAATCGCTTAGGTCGACTAAGCCTGCCCAGGAAAACATGGCTAAGTCCCCGCGAGGGGTTTGACATTTAACGGACATACATACACTATTTTACTCTGCTAATCCTATTGTTGACGGTATGTAAATAGTATAAATAAATATAAATGTAGCGTGATTCTTGATTTCCTTGAAAATAAAGAACATATTGGAAATAATTATAAACTTGCCAAGGGCTACAGTAAATCTTTAAAAATTAAAAACAATATCTTACTACAACCATTGTACGGATTCAGTTAGGTTTGGATTGGAAATTCTGGGTTATATATATAGGATGTTCCGATGACTATTGGAAGCACATCTCACTCAAAGCTGCATGTGCTGAACAGACAGCAAGCTGACAATAGGTGTATACATCTGGCATACAAGTGATAATTCTTGGAAATGGTGATTATTGGAAGTTGATACTAATTATTGGATGTTGTAATACTAGTATAGCAGCTAGCTGGATTATAGGATTGAATTTATTAGTTGCGGGTTAATACAGCATGATGAAATGAACTCGTTTTGAAGACTCGGTTTATTTCTAGAATACACGAAGATCTGTAGCATTCGAGGGGATTTAGATAAAACACAAGCATACGGTCATACAGTGCCGTCAACGTCAACAGCTTATATTGGGAAATAAAATATGTTTAAACTAAAGTGGATTACATTTTTATAGAACACATTACGTAAAAAAAGGTTACACGCATATGTTGGCTGATAGCTGCAGTAAAGACGAATACGGTCTTGTAAAATTCATATAGGGAACTGTGGATATTAAACGATTGCAATGAATTCCGCGGCGGGTGCGTCTAACGTTGTAGTGCAACAAGGGTCAAGGTCATCTGGCAAGAAAGGTGCCAAACAGCCCGTGGATCTAGAGGTATGGTTACATTTATGCAGTATATACATATAGCCAAATACCTAATGGTACACAATGTAATAGATATATATTTTGATTCCCTAGAAGTGCCCTCGCTGGGTTTGTTTTCTATGTCACCCCTTTGCAAATACAGCCCGATTCATCATGAAATGTATACCGGCAGCAACTAGAAAATATGCAATTGCATTAGATGTAAAATTTATGTATAGGATATAAGCCGAAAACGATCCAATATGTAAAATATTGGACTGTGTGAGGCGTGTAGCGCCGAAGACAGATAGTACCAATATTTTACGTATTGGATCCGTTTGAGGTTTATATCTTACTTAAAAACACACACTTATATAACAGGATCCTACTAATTAAAATTGTTAATTTCGTATATTTATGGGGATTATTTAATATAATACTCTGAACTTTTGACACTTGTCCAATATTAATAATAGAACAGACAGAACAGAACATATGTTTATTTTGACGTATACATAAGTACATAGTCATTAATAGAAATATACATACATGCATATAGATATATATACATAATTATATATATATATATATCCACACATAAAAACATAATTACATATCACAATCAATCAATGTAATAGCCATTATATACAAGTGCTACGAATGTACGAATAATAATGGACTGCAAATACAAAGGTGTGACGTCACGATAGTGTTTTAAATCCTTTTAGAGAACGTAATAGGCAAATTAGTTATAACAATGTGCGAAATATTGGGCAAATTGGTGCAATGTATTTTTATTTTATTTTATTTATGTCTCATCAATGTACAACAATAACAGAACAACATTAAAATAATACATGGTATAGTACATTGCCACTCATAAATGAGTTACAAGAGACGGTATTTATCAAAGTATAAACACACATCACATTATGCAGTTGTAATAATATAGTATGATATAACATATGTATATACATACATGTATTTGTAAACAACACATGATAAATCTGAATAGCCTACGCTAATCTAACCTAAAATAAACTTACAATCAAAATGATATCATAAAATGCTGATGATTGTATGAGAGCACTATTGCGCATATTAAAAAATGTTTTGAAAAAGCAAATATCAACTCTGATCAGATCAGAATTGAACTGATTAGCATAGACTAGTCAGCTGGTATTAAAAATACATTGGATTATTAAGAAAAATTGAAGCATTATGTACAAAGGTAACAATAACGTCTTTGTAGAATATTAAAACAGGTTTTGGCACTTAATCTCATAATTTCTGCGTTGGAAAATATAAATATTGGAGAAAGAGCAGCAAAGTAAAAGTTCATCTGTGTTGCTTTCTTAAATAGGATTTGTCTTAAATCTTGATACAGCATACATTCCAAAATCACATGAGCCTCAGTTTCAATACAATTGTCACAAAAGGGACATATACGATTTTCTAATGACATATTTTCATATCTACCTGTCTCTAGTCTCAATGGTGCTACACCACATCTAAATTTAGCAAACGCTGCTCTATGGCGTAAAGGAAGTATAATTTTGCAATATTCTTCTGTTTTATATTCTGATTTGAATAAGCAATAAGTTCGTAATTTATTTCTGCCTCTGCCGGAAGGGCCGACAGTATTATTAATCTGTGTAAACCACATTGCCTTAAATTCATTCATAGCAGCAGCAGCTTTGACTTTACATACAGATGAAGAAGAGATAGGATGCGAAATATTTAATGGAAATTCTACTCCCAGTTCTAATATACACTTCCGGAATATGTAAAACCAATTTTTACAACGCAAAGAAGCCATTGAATCTGCCTACCATGCAATTCGTTTATTTAACCGTGATGCGTTGGTGATTGAAAATCGTTTGTAGTGCCTAACTGTACACTCCAGTTGGCGAATATATGACGGATCCCACCCCATCTCTCCTAACAATTGTATGTAGGATTATTTTCTTCACTCGTGATAGTACAATCCATAATTCTAAACTTTGTAACTAAAAAGTAACGGTCAAAAATAAAGTGCACAGTTTGTTTACGGTGTTAGTATAATTATATTGTTGGAATTCTTTCTCCTTGGTGTTGCTCCCTATCAGATGTTGCAGTGTGTTTAAATGTGATTTTTTTCAAAATCATGTTAATTAACTGATATTGTTTTCTTACATTAACCCATTTCATTCTGAATACCATTCAAACAGTATTTGCAAAGAACATAGAGCCAGATCAATCGCCACGGAACGTGTCATCTGATCAGTATATATGCTTCACGCTGTGGCTGATCTGGATCTATGTTGTTTGCAAAGCCTTTAAATGTATCCAGAATGAAATGGGTTAATAGAACCAGTGAGCATAAGCTGGTCTTCAAAAGGTCAGAACTCAATGAAACAAATAATCAAAGCATGCAGCTTCACGTATCCAAAATGAAATGGGTTAAAGTATTCATTGTATATAGCGCATAGGATATATCTATCGAGATTTAATAATTATAAGATGAGAAACGGATTAATATTGATAGCATGGTGTACAAAGGAAACAACGATAGCGCAGTGGATGCATGTTCGTTTCAGGTGCATGCGAAAGGTCCAGAGTTCGAGCCCCGTTGGAACCGTTAGGATTGTGCCCTTAGGCAAGGCAATTATATTCCACAGTGTCTCTTCTCTCTCCTTCATGGCGATGGATTCTATCAGGAATGATATCTCAAGAGTGATTAACATAAGTTGAAAGAACTTGTTTCGCAATCGGGCTAAACTAAATTTTCATAAACTATCGATAGCAACAGAGGAAACCAATTATTGGGACCTATCCTTAAGTATTCAAGGGGCACTAACTCTCCAATGTCTCTCGTTGTTTCATTTATTAATTAGTTTGGATCAACATTTCCTAGGAGCCGCATTTGTTTCGTTTCGAGCTACTTCTTAAGCTGTCGTCATTGTATCGTCGTGTCGTCGTACCAGCAGCACCGTACACTCATCATCGTACCATCGTCATTGTACCATCGCGCCATCGTACCAGCATCATCGTACAATCACCATCGCACCATCGTCATTGTACCATCGCGTCATCGTACCAGCATCATCGTACAATCATCATCGCACCATCGTCATTGTACCATCGCGCCATCGTACCAGCATCATCGTACAATCATCATCGTACCATCGTCATTGTACCATCGCGTCATCGTGCCAGCATCATCGTACAATCAGCATCGTACCATTGTCATTGCACCATCGCGTCATCGTACCAGTATTATCATACAATCATCACCGTACCATCGTCATTGTACCATCGCGTCATCATCGTCCTGAAATATGTATTATATAGAGATGGAACACCGTAAGAATGGAATAGTGTATAGTTCTAGAACATATCTAGCAATTTGTGAAGTCATTTGCATGATGGCGGTCTGATTATATGACGTTCCAAATTGCTTACGTCATGCGACGTCATACGACGCACTTTCAGGAATGAAATACGCAGAAACTGTGTTCGTTTAAATGAACGCTCGAATTATTAACGACATCATCGAAACCCGACGTCATCAAAATCATTGTCACAGAAAATGTGTTTGCGTAGATGAACGACCGACTCATTTTTTACGACCTCATCAAACGCGACGTCATAAAATTCTATGATATGTTCCTTTAAAGCGACATTGCATCGCAAAAAGCCCCCCAAAAATGCATTGTTCACGTATAAATTCATGTGCTTGTTGTCTACAAACTTTCAAAATTGAATGTAGGATTTCATATACCGGTCATTCATGCTCCTGATTTGACATTTCTTTGTCATTCTAGTCAATACTAAACGCGTGATACTGTCGCTTAGAGATGCTACATTTAACTAAGATTAATCTACATATAAATATGCATAGGCACAATTGTGAGATATAACGGTAAATCTGAACCGTAAATCTCGTTATTCTGGATACACAGGTTGTATTAGGCGTGCATGTCGACCCTGTTTCCATTATTTTGTTATGTCAACAAACCGCGTATACGACGCTTGTTTATTAGTTTAAATACTCAGTTTTTGAGGCAAATATTTGGGGGGGAAATATACCATATAATAGTAAATTACATTCTGTATAAATTTGCGTTTTCACTGATGTAGTGTCGCTTTAAGTGAACGACCGAATTATATTTCGCTCAACAAAGTTGCAGACTAGCACAATTCGCCATAACAACTGAAACAAACATAATTATCAAACTATGTTATGCATGAACGACTGGCTTGATCTAGTTGTTTACATTGATTATAGTGTTATGTAATGTATTATTTAAAGCAGTTTGTATGCAAATGAACTGATCGTTAAAGTTAGTCAATACATAATTGTAATTTCGAATTGTTCATTTGGCGAGGTAACCTGGTCCATAACATGAAATCATCAATCAAAACATATTGTATAAAATTGACGCGTCACTGTTCTGTAATGTCACTGTTCTTTGATTTAAACATATTTATTTCGTTCATTATGTACAGTACATATCTATTGTATAGCTATACAAACGTTCATTATGTACATATCTATTGTATAGCTATACAAACGTTCATTATATACAGTACATATCTATTGTATAGCTATACAAACGTTCATTATGTACAGTACATATCTATTGTATAGCTATACAAACGAAAATGGATTTAATCGGAAGCTTAAAGCTTATTGTGATTATCTCCATTGTTCTTTGAAAGTCGTGATAGCGCAGTAGTGGTGCGTTCGTTTCAGGTGCGAATGGCCCGGTATTCGCGCCCATCAGTAGCGAGTGTGCCCTTAGCCAATGCATTTAAATTCCACATTTCCTCTTCTCTCTCCCTCGTGGAGATGGATTACATTCGTAATGAGGTCTCGAGAGTGATTAATATAAGCTGTATGAACTTGTTTCGCAATCGAGCTAGACTAAATTTGTATACAATAAAATTGTTATGTAGTCGCCACGAATTAAAATGGCAATAAGCGTCCAGGAATACAGCATGGCCAACCCATGAGGACCAACAAGCTGTGTTTACTATTTCATGCATAAGACATAAGGTCGGTAGGGAATTTTGTTTGTTTATTTGTTTTTACCATAATCTTGTATTTGGCACAGAAATATGTGAAAAATGATATGTTGAATTTATTTTTCAAATTTTCATAAAACAATTATGGGCTTGGGGGTAAAACCCATCGTGAAACCGTAAACAAGGGGGTATTTTTGGCCTGAGAGTCTGTACTTGTACAATATATGGTTCTCCGCGGACGAGTGCGGGTTAAGGAAGGTTGTTGCCTTATAATCACTTGCCCCACACCACTGTAGGTTGGAATCCCACTGGCGGTGTCGAATTCTAACATGCAATGACGGTATCCAACTAGGTTGCCGAAGGTCAGTGGTTCTACCCGTGTGTCCTTCTCTGTATGGAAAACTGCTCGGAAGGGCACCCTTGGTCTCTCTGCACCACCACAGCTGTAGAGTAGCCATATGACGTAAGCGACCATAAGCCCTAACTACAAGCCAACCGGTACAACGTTACATATATCTCACAAGACATATGTAAATAAATGATGTCCTTTGTGACATGCACAACATATAAAAGAAACGAGTATCTGGGATAGACGATCATTACAATATGGGAATGTTCGTCTCCATTTCCTCAGTAGGTATAGGATATAAGCAGAAAACCATCTAATATGTAAAATATTGTACTATGAGGACATACCAATATTTTACATATTGGATCAGTTTTAGGCTTATATCATACTTAAAACACACATTTATACAACAAGATCCTACTATTAAAATTGTTAATTTCGTACATTTACGCGTATAATTTAATATAATACTCCCTTTTTGACACCAGTCCAATGTTAATAATAATGGACTGCAAGTACAAAGGTATGACGTCACGACAGTGAATTAACACGAGTTAAATGCATTTATTGTGAGTTTCGATAACACATATTATTTTATGCTTTCCAATGAAATATAGAAATGTGTCAATGAAATAAAAGTTGTTATTTCATTGGTTGAAAGCAGTGGAATAGCACACTTGATTATCACTGCTTTGGGCTTGTGGTACCTAGCCGCTGTATGTTGAAATGTTGTCAACGCGAACGTTACCAAGACGCAAGCTGTATGTGACGTCATTCATGACGATATTAAATTTTATTGTTGACAACAATTATGGTCGTCTATGCATAATGTTCTAGCTCCATTTATGGTAATGCTGCATCGTTACACGTGTCAGCCTAAACTAGAAAGAATAGTTGTTTGTTTATTACTACAATAAGGGAATTATCGAATACTATGTCGCTCATGTACTATTGTCACTAGAGGCGCTATCCACTCGTGATAATAGTGCTCTCAATGTTCACTCGGTGAAATAGAATTGACTGAAACAAACAGATATCTTCCTTGTATCTGGACATTCTGAATTACACTTTCATAGCTCGATAGATTCTGTATTATCCTCCAGTATTGGAGAGCTATTACATACATGTATAATACAGATACATTCTGTATTATCCTCCAGTATAGGAGAGCTATCACATACATGTATAATACAGATACATTCTGTATTATCCTCCAGTATAGGAGAGCTATCACATACATGTATAATACAGATACATTCTGTATTATCCTCCAGTATAGGAGAGCTATCACATACATGTATAATACAGATACATTCTGTATTATCCTCCAGTATAGGAGAGCTATCACATACATGTATAATACAGATACATTCTGTATTATCCTCCAGTATAGGAGAGCTATCACATACATGTATAATACAGATACATTCTGTATTATCCTCCAGTATAGCAGAGCTATCACATACATGTATAATACAGATACATTCTGTATTATCCTCCAGTATAGGAGAGCTATCACATACATGTATAATACAGATACATTCTGTATTATCCTCCAGTATAGGAGAGCTATCACATACATGTATAATACAGATACATTCTGTAGTATCCTCCAGTATAGGAGAGCTATCACATACATGTATAATACAGATACATTCTGTAGTATCCTCCAGTATAGGAGAGCTATCACATACATGTATAATACAGATACATTATGTAGTATCCTCCAGTATAGGAGAGCTATCACATACATGTATAATACAGATACATTCTGTAGTATCCTCCAGTATAGGAGAGCTATCACATACATGTATAATACAGATACATTCTGTAGTATCCTCCAGTATAGGAGAGCTATCACATACATGTATAATACAGATACATTCTGTATTATCCTCCAGTATAGGAGAGCTATCACATACATGTATAATACAGATACATTCTGTATATCCTCCAGTATAGGAGAGCTATCACATACATGTATAATACAGATACATTCTGTATTATCCTCCAGTATAGGAGAGCTATCACATACATGTATAATACAGATACATTCTGTATTATCCTCCAGTATAGCAGAGCTATCACATACATGTATAATACAGATACATTCTGTATTATCCTCCAGTATAGGAGAGCTATCACATACATGTATAATACAGATACATTCTGTATTATCCTCCAGTATAGGAGAGCTATCACATACATGTATAATACAGATACATTCTTTATTATCCTCCAGTATAGGAGAGCTATCACATACCTGTATAATACATATACATTCATAATATTACAACTGTTATTACGACCAAACGTTGTGATATCACGTAAATAAGTTGTATGCATGTAATTACAAACACAAACAACACGAAAAACCAGTTTAAACTTTTTTTAATTTTACAACGATTGCGAAGCAAGTTTTAACAACTTATATTAATCACACTCGTTGGCGCGGATGAAAGCCTAAACGTGGTCATTCAGGTGGGATGAAACCGGAGTACCCGGAGAAAACCCACCTGTCCGATCTGGCGACCACCGTATCATCTCACATACGTCCCGGTCCGAGGATCGAACCCGAGTTGCATTGGTGAGAAGCGAAACACCATATAACAGATATGCAACATTGTGACAAGAACTTCCAGTATCGCAAAATCGAAACATTGATGTAATATCGGATCCCGCTGTATCGCACTCCATTCATTCGACATTATTGACTAATTGCGTAGCCTTTCTCTTCGTGCCATCAAACCATCCACAGGATTCATATTTATCTTGAAAAGCTCCCTAAAACATAGAATCATGTGAACGAATTTTGAAAATCACACTAAAAATAAAGAAGTTATGAAAGATTGCTTATCTTAAATATAAAATGACAGAGGCGGCCATATTGGATTAACCAAGTCACATGACGTTAACGAATATCAAAGTATCACAGATATATATCTATCTTCTACTAAAAGCTGCTAAAAGCTGCTTCTGTAGCAACACATATATTATTTAACAAGTTTAATTATGTGTGTGTTTATCGCATATGTTTACATTGTTCCGGTTAACAGGAAGTCGTTTCAAATTCCCATAACTGCTTTATTTTGAAGGGAGATAATCATTTTTATGACGTCATAACTACCTACAAATATTCAAAATGGTAGACATTTTAAACGTAACACGCTGGACTGGTAATCCAGGGATCGCAGGTTCGATCCTCCGTCTGACCCTAATACAATTAACAGTCTTTCAGATGGGACGTTAAACCGAGGTCTCGTGTCGGTGCTTTACACCATGCACGTAAAAGAACCAGAGGAGACTCTGGAATGGGTCTCTCTCTGTATCATTGCACTATCCTCCAAAATCTAAAATGACTAATCTCTTCAGGAGGCGTCGCTCATATGGGCAACCGGTAGCGACGATAAATAAACGTAAAACACACACACATTTTAAACATTTCTAGTTTTCGGAATCCCATAACTGCTTTAATTGAAGAGAGCTTTTCATTTTTTGTGTGTAAATATTAGTAAGCTATCAGTACCCGTTTTAAGCATCATCTAATTGGAAAACAGTCTGCTGAAGTTTTTATCTTAATGCGCGGCCACCAGATTACAATCACAGTGAATGGTATTGAAAACTAAGTGCCTTGAAGCTGAAGTATGGAGTGTGATTAGCTAATGAACGAACGCACGCGCACCTAGGAAGAATTCCTACAAACAATGCAAAAGTAGTAGCAGTCATTAGTAGGCTATTCAACCTGTGCGGTGAACATTTCAATTACATTTGGCTAAGCATATACATGGCACATGTCTACTGATAGCATACATGTGGTACAAATACATTTCTTCAAAATAGCATTATCTCGCAGTCAACTATTTATTACGTCACTGCAATCTAAAAATAGTAACACTCCCAGATCACGCTCTGGGATGAGTTCAAACAAATTAAGTTTATTATAAGAATGGCGTCGAACAGCTATTGGCATGTTTATGGTGTCCATAACTTGATTAGATTGTAATTAAGTCACACAACTTATGCAAACTCTTATTTTATCGAAAGTTCTTGTTTAGTTTGTAAAGACTTTTGTCGGCAGTTAATGGCGGACCGCGTTGCATTATGGTAGTCGTGCAATTAAAAATCGATACATTCTACTTCTAGAAATAACCACTCAATTAACTCTTTCAGCGCCGAATAAATTCAGAGCATGTGCAAACAACATAGATCCAGATCAGCCGCGGCGTAACGCCGCGTCTGATCAGGATCTATGTTGTTTGCTATTCGGACAGGTGCTTCAGCTCCACTGTCTGAAGAGCAATCAGCAAATAACCTGATCAGACGGCATGTTCTGTTCTGTCCGATCGGGTTCTCTACTTTTTTACAAAGTCGCTTTATGCGACATTGGCGGTGAAAGAGTTAAAATGAATAGACACTATGATAGAAATGTCAGTAACATGGCAACATTGAATCTTATTGTGGTGCATGCAGCGGCCATTTTGCATTTAATATGGCCGCCATAATAATTATGTTAAAAATACTTCTCGATGTATATTACATGTATTCTCATAAATAAATATGCTTAATACAAATTGCGAATATAAATACACACAAAACACGCGCGCTCGCATACAATACAAGCAGGCGCGCTCGCATACAATACAAGCACGCGCGCTCGCATACAATACAAGCAGGCGCGCTCGCATACAATACAAGCACGCGCGCTCGCATACAATACAAGCAGGCGCGCTCGCATACAATACAAGCAGGCGCGCTCGCATACAATACAAGCAGGCGCGCTCGCATACAATACAAGCAGGTGCGCCCGCATACAATACAAGAAACACATATATCTGGAACAAGACACGACTAAATTCACTACAATCTTTACTAATAGACTACTTAAGTGTTTGACTCACGATGATGTGTTTTTAGGACAACATAACTTGTCATAAAGCGACACCCAGGGTGGCTGACTCGTTGTGTGTACGTTGTAAACACCCCGGTGACGTCACTTACAACAAAAATGAAAACCAATCACTTAAGCCCTGCGCGTTAACTGGCTCCGAGTTTATAAAACGTTTCTCCGATATTAAACTCAAGCTCGAATGGTACGATTTGATTCCAAGATTTACCCTCAGCAGGAAGCTTGAGATTTGAGTTTAAGATTTGAGACATGTGTTTTTAACATCCAGCTGTCATGGACAGTTATTAAAAATCTCATCGAGACAGACTGGTAATAATAACTACATACTAAGGTTAAAACAGTCATTAGTGTTACATGAGTGGTACGGTGGTCACCCACTCACTGTTGGATAAGCTAGGCGAGGACTGTATTGCGAAATCAAACTCTATGTAGTACATATTCACATGGCCGGCACATTTCATACTTTTATTTCATGAAATGATATAGCAAAGCAAAACACTTGAATATATTGACTCTATATACAGCTTGTCATCTCTAGAGAGAATACATTAACTTTTGGATATATTGACTATATACAGCTTATCACCTCTAGAGAGAATACTTTAACTTTTGGACTACCTATCTACTACCTAGGGTGAAACTACCAGGTGCTACCCAACACCATATGTTCGATCCCCTGTCTGACCATAATAAAATTAACAGTCTTTCATATGGGACTTTAAACAGGTCTCGTGTCGGTGCTGTGCACCGTGCATGTAAAAGAACCAGAGGAGACTCTGGAAAGGGCCTCTATCTGTATCATTGCACTATCCTCCGAACATCTCAAATGGCTAATCTCTTCATGAGGCGTCGCTCATATGGGCAACCGGGAGCGATGATAAATAAACGTCAAGCACACACACACACTACACCATATGAACTATCAACGTTAGATACATAACTCTCGAACATCATCGGTTTGTAGAATCAAGTATGTTAGAGAAATGTGATCCTTAGAACGAATTTGGATTATCTGTATTAAGTAGAAATTGAGAATGGCGTACAAACAGCTTGAATTCGGTTGCCTATTGATCGGATAAAATTAAAAATGAATTATTAATCGCATTCGTTGAATGCACGTGAGCATCATACAGCGCTGTCATCCAACTAATTATGCCACCGTTAAAAAGAAACTGTAATAACCGGTTACAATGATATAGTGGTTAATGCATACTGACTTCAGAGTGATGCACGCGGATGAAAGGAACAGTATAATTATACTACTTATGATTGCTTTCCTCATGCTACATGATAAACTCACTTGTAACTGTTCTAATTGGCTATGTGTGCAGTGTATATTCTGATTTCTGAGGCTCATGCGGATTAAGTTTATAACATAACTTGATGGCGGTTTATATATACCATATTGATCTGAGCCTCAATTTAATTTGTTACTTGTATTGACAGGTATTATAACAGTAAATCCCATGCATTGGTGTAAGTTCACCTGCCATAATCTAGGTCGGCCGCTGTAACGGAATAGCGTTCTTTTGGTAAAGACTTCCCAATGACTGTGTTATAAAAGCTCCAAATATTCGAATAGAAACGAGAATGTCCGCATCCGTAGTAGAGTGGTTAAGATCGCTGATTTGTATACCATTGTAGCCTACTAGCATCACTGATGTGCACGAGTTCGAGCCCGCTCAGACCGTGTATCATTTATATGAAAAATTGGCAGTTGCTTACGGAGGTTGGTGTACCAAGTACTGATTAACCGTTGGAGCCTGCCCAGGAAAGGTGTTGTTAGGTAAACTGCCCGCCGCTCCAATGGGCAACCGATAGCGACGTTAAATAAGCTTAAATAAAAAAAATGAAAGAACGGACGGATATGTAGTCCAGTGGTAGCACGCTGGACTGGTAATCCAGGGATCGCAGGTTCGATCCTCCGTCTGACCCTAATAAAATTAACGGTCTTTCAGATGGGACGTTAAACCGAGGTCTCCTGTCGGTGCTGTACACCGTGCACGTAAAAGAACCAGAGGTGATTCTGGAATGGGTCTCTGTCTGTATCATGCACTATCCTCCAAAATCTAAAATAACTAATCTCTTCAGGAGGCATCGCTCATATGGGCAACCGGTAGCGACGATAAATAAACGTAAAAACACCAAATGAAAGAAACGAGAGAGAAATCAAATAAATATAACAGCGTCGTATACATTAACTATTTTGGGGATGAATTATACAATATAACAGTAAATTACTTTCTGTTGTTCTTGTTTCACCGATAAAGTGTAATGTCGCGTTGAGTTACTGTGATAGAATATACACCAGGGACAATACTGTGTGTGTATTAAGCATTCTCTGTGTGTACCCTGTATCGTTTATAAGCCATTGTCGTTAATACCGAATATCAAACACCAGTATAGTCGTCGTCCGATAGCGGTGAAAGGAAATCAAAGGGGGTTATAAATAAAATTGGGTAATAATACTTTACTGAGCAAAAGATTTGCCGGAAGCAGCAAAACAAAAACACTTAAAAGGAAAGAAAACAAGGGCTGTACATGTAAGCAAACATGCGTAGAATTGATTTTTTTTGTATGGATCGGCAATACTATTAAATCTCAAGATTTCGGATTGTTTGGCGTCGTATCTCGGCTGCTTTCTGAGACTTTTGTGACCGTATGACGTCATTGATTGCATGAGGATGCGCACGTTGCAAGAAGTATCGGGGCTTAATCGGAGACTTGACAGTTAATACATGACGTCATTAACGCTATGAGGTAGCACACATTTAGTTTGATATAAGAATTAAACAACTGCTTGTATGATAGGAATGTGTAACTGTATGTATGGTGTATATGTATGGTGTATATGTATGGTGTATATGTATGGTGTATATGTATGGTGTATATGTATGGTGTATATGTATGGTGTATATGTATGGTGTATATGTATGGTGTATATGTATGGTGTATATGTATGGTGTATATGCATGGTGTATATGCATGGTGTATATGCATGGTGTATATGCATGGTGTGTATGTATGGTGTGTATGTATGGTGTGTATGTATGGTGTGTATGTATGGTGTGTATGTATGGTGTGTATGTATGGTGTGTATGTATGGTGTGTATGTATGGTGTGTATGTATGGTGTGTATGTATGGTGTTATGTATGGTGTGTATGATGGTGTGTATGTATGGTGTGTATGTATGGTGTGTATGTATGGTGTGTATGTATGGTGTGTATGTATGGTGTGTATGTATGGTGTGTATGTATGGTGTGTATGTATGGTGTGTATGTATGGTGTGTATGTATGGTGTATATGTATGGTGTATATGTATGAACATAAACGAGATTACCCCAAAATAATAAAAACAATAAAATAAAAATGAATAGACACAAAGATAAAGTGTATAATGAATACTATTTTATATCTCTCTCATATTATCCTTGTCTAACCACATAAGCTTGGATCCTGGACAAACTGTTTTCGGGTTCAAACCCACAAAACTAAGAAAAATTATATATATCAAGTATATATAGCATTGATAGTGGCGGGGTGTCATTTTAAACTTGTTTGGAATTACTTAAACATGCGTATGTATAGTGACGAGCCTACAGTGTATCATCTTGTTCCTAAAACCAAAAACAACCAAACGAAACATGTGTTTTAGTTTTGTGGTTTTGAACCTGAACATATGTGTCCAGACCCCAAGCGTCTGTGTGTCTAACAACCATCTTCAGGCAAATAACTATTATTCCGTCATTGCATTTCTGGCACCAACATCTCATATCTTACTCCATGCCCACTGTATAGAGTCGTGTTTCCCTGGGATTGCGTGTAGAACAAATTCAATTAAAGGCAAGGCATAAATGAAAATTCTCGCACAAACGGAAAAGACCGTAATTGAAAATATGAAAACACTGTTGTTACGTTATGAAAGATGACTATATGTCATGGGAAAGGCACTTTAGTTTTGCTGAAACTAGTTATTACGTGATGGTGTTATTGCTGGTATACGTTGAGGGTATCTATTGGATGTTCAGAGTAGTGGAATTGTTCCAATTCGTTACATAGTGAGGCTGTCGAGAACATTGACTAGCCATACAGTGTTACGTGCACGAAGGGCGAATGCGATACACAGACTACCCGAGGGAATGTTCTGAGAACATTGACGGTGCATTTATGGAAGTCGTGATAGCGCTTTCGCTTCAGGTGCACGGGGCATGGCGTTCGCGCCTAGCTGTAACCTAGCCTAGCTGTAGCAGTTACGAGTGTGCCTTTAGGCGATGCATAAACATTCTACAATGCATCATCTTTTTACCTCTTTGCGATGGATTCTATCAGGAATGATGTCTCGAATTTGATTACTATAAGTTGTAAGATTGTTTCGCAATCGAGCTAAAAGAAACTTGTATAAACTAACATTGTTTAGCAAAGCATTGTTACATGCACGATAACCAAAATAACAAGGTAATGTTCTGATAGTTAGAACGGGGCTGTTTTTCATTGCCTGCCAATACATTAATAAAGACATTATTTTACGAGGGAGCTTACATAACACATGGTTAATACAAATAAGGACCTCAACATATATACAATGACATAGAAAACATATTAATTAACGAAACACTACATGTTAAGTACAGTATTCAGCAATACATGGAAGCTACTCTATTAGTTTAAACTAGGGATGACAACGAATGGTGATTGTGATATTCGAATATTCGCAAATTTCTCCAACTTTCGATTTCCACTACAGTTAGTACCTGTAAAACAAATGCTTCTCAGTTTGTGTCCCGTCAAATAGACTGCATTAATCAATTAATGACGCCTGTAAGGTGTGAACAACATGTCATCACCCTCCTTTGTTATTTGGAGCCAAATCGCGATGACATTTCGCACCTTCGGGCACGCATTGGGTCATTCTTTGTTTTCGAAACTTAATTGATTGAAATTTAAACAAACATATATATCCTTTTAAGTTATGATTTAACTGCAATTGATTAAAATTTGATTTGAATTTTTTTTTAATATTCGAATATTCTGACATTCGAACGAATATTCGAATATTCGAACATTCGTTGCCATCCCTAGTTTAAACATATTTTTATTTCAAGAATCAAACATTCGACATAGTGTAACATATTTAGGTGGATTGGATTGAAAGTTAAAAACTTATTAAAAATCCTCTCCAATGGTATACAACTGTGCATAAGTTGGCGAATATATAACTATCATTGACAACTAAATGTATAAGAAAAGTAATAGTCATAGATAATAGTAAGAAAATCACTCCACTTTGTCTTAAGTGTGGAAGAACAGTGATATGTAAGTTGTTATTTTATGATAGCTAAATTAGGTTCGATAAGATTTCACCTAGATAAAACGAAGATTAGATTAGATAATAAGAACAGAGATCAAAATGAGGTTCAGAATAGAAGAGAAATAAAGGAAAAAGACTGATTTTAGAATGGGAATGGATTGACGAAGCTGGAAGAACTAAAGCACACAATTTGCACTAGTCGTTATCAAATCTCTTTGTTGTGGTAATACACATTTACTCTATTATGTATGTTTATCATTGTCACGTGTGTGACTTTCATTCTGGAACTTCTCTTTGCAATCTTCTGGATTTATAGGTATACCTTGTACCATTAATTATTATTTCCAGTTTTACCCTTTCCGCCCCAACCTCCCTCCTGTTTTGGCACCCAGTGCGAACAACTTACTTGTGTGATTATAACCTACTTCACGTGTATACAATATTGTATAAAGTAATCCAGGGTTCACAGGTTCGATCCCCCCGTCTGACCCTAATAAAATTAACAGTCTTTCAAATGGGACGTTAAACCGAGGTCTCGTGTCGGTGCTGTACGCCGTTCACGTAAAAGAACCAGAGGAGACTCTGGAATGGGTATCTGTCTGTATCATTGCACTATTCCAAAACTCTAAAATGACTAATTTCTTCAGGCGGTGTCGCTCATATGGGCAACCGGTAGCGACGATAAATCAACGTAGAACAAAATAAAAAAGAAGAACTTGCAGTACAAGAAACGGTATCTTATAAGAAGATGTAACATAGTTTATAATGCAAGCCTGTTTACCGTTTTTAGACCTGAAGGTAGGATAAATGTACGAAACCATTAAAATATGTTTGTGTTTAGTAGGCCATTAGTGGAAGTCGTGATAGCGCAGTGGATGCGCGTTCGCTTCAGACGCGAAAGGTCCGGAGATCGAGCCCCGCTGGAGCTGTTACGAGTGTATCCTTAGGCAAGGCATTTAATTTCCACGTTGCCTCTTCTCTCTCCATCGTGGCGGATGGATTCCATCAGGAATGAGGTCTCGAGAGTGATCAATATAAGTTGTAAGAACATGTTTCGCATTCGAGCTAAAATAAATTTGTATAAACTGCCATTTGTGACGTCATGACGATGTGACGTCATTTGTTCACAGATGGTATGCTAAACTTCAGTATCATGAATAAATATTCGGTACTATTTCCTCTCTAACACCTCTTTTCTATCAGAAGATAGGATACATAGAATACATAGTTCCCGTGTGACGTCATCATTCCTACTGTGGCTGCCATTTTGAATGGCAAAGTTGATCAGATATTATATATAATATATAGTAGCGTAATTTTGTTTTCTTCATAAAATATTTATTTTTCATCCCATCACCATGGTTCATACATTGTTGGAAAGCTCTCAATGGACATATTTTTTGTATCATTTCACAAATTTCATATCAATAATGAATACATAATAATTTACCTGTATATTAATATTTCAACTGTGAGAATAGACTTTCAAAAATAGGTGCAAGTTAAGTTCTTATAATTTATAATCCATACATCATTGTCAAAAAATAAATTAATATTTAAAAAGTACATTTCAATACATTTACAATCATACCAAATTTTATATTAAGAAACCAAAATTAATAACGTTATTGCAATTAAAGAATTACTAGTAAAATCATGAAATTGCAGTTAATAAAACTTGCCAGTCAAAATGGCTGCCAAGATAAGATGTTATCAGTGTTTTTGACTGCCGTGGGAATTATGTATAGTAGATTACTACTCTCTTATAAATTTACTTTAATTTGAGTATTACTGTCCTGCTACATATTTTGTATTTTTGCCACAGAAATATAACAATGTCAGTGATAAACACACGGAATCGATTCGTATCGTCTAGTTGCAATGTTCTGCCGTTCCACTTCGTATCAATTCGACTTTCATTATGACCATACGGGGTACGAAATTCCATACGTTTCGGTACTTCGTAAAGATAAATATTACAGTAATACCCATCTATAAACAAACATGTCCCTTTGGTACACAACAATTAAATAAAGAACTTTGTGATTATACTCTATTCCCTGACACAATTTCCCCCATATCCACAGTAATTCACATTTTAACCTATTATCATATAAATAACAAAGTTACTGAGGGCAATTGCTCGGTGTGTAAAACGCTAAATATCAGAAACAAGCGTGACTGGCCAAGCAATGAGCAGCATTATATGTTGTTTACCCCCTCCGTAGGAACGGGGTTATTGTTTTTGGCTGCGTCTGTCTGTCTGTCTGTCTGTCTGTCTGTCTGTCTGTCTGTCTGTCTGTCTGTCTGTCTGTCTGTCTGTCTGTCTGTCTGTCTGTCTGTCTGTCTGTCTGTCTGTCTGTCTGTATGTCTGTATGTCTGTCTGTCTGTCTGTCTGTTGTTGCTGTCTGTCTGTCTGTCTGTCTGTCTGTCTGTCTGTCTGTTGGTTGTCTTTGTCTGTTGTCTGTATGTCTGTATGTCTGTCTGTATGTCTGTCTGTCTGTCTGTCTGTCTGTCTGTGTAACTAAAATAGTTGTGGATGAATGTTGATGAAACTATGTGGACATGTAGAGAGTTGGCCCAGGAAGGGCTCCGCTTTTTTGGAGAAATGAGTCATCGATCACATGTAGTCATGGCGGTCAGCCAAATGTACACTCATATGAAATTAATCATTGTTTATTTTAAACACTATGTATTTCTTCGAATAAACACAGTCAAGTATAAATAATATGTACATATATGTATGATTGAGGAGAAAGCAATTTGTATTGTTACCTCTTGCCTACTAGTTCTTGTTTCAAATACCAATGCGACGGTTAGCATCTTTCCGTGTGCTATTCTCTTAGTTTTGTATTGTTATTAATTATCTCTCATTCGCACGCGACCACACTGTGTGCATGCTGACTTCAGAAATAGGCCATCGTCATCACATACCCCTCGCTATGGCTGCATCACATGTCAGCGTACATGCCACATATGTTGTCAACTCGGGAAACAAAATGTCACTCAAAATAGTATACTTTGCATTGTGCTTTTGATGGTTGACAAGCCTAATGTCACACGCACGCACGCACGCACACGCGCACGCACACACACACACACACGTAATATTGACTATATTATAACGAACAGCGGTTTCATGAAACATTTGGAATTTCTATTGTGGGGAGTCCAATATTTCATTTGAAAGCATTAGCAAATATAGAAGATTGAATGTGTTTCTGTCAGTGTATGTTCCAATTATATTACACCGAATGAATATTGAAAGCAATATTTCAAGACTGGCTCTCTGCACGAGTGATGATAATAGCTTTCTGTGTGCACAAGTGGTATGCACATCTAACATGACTCGACATTTTGTCTGTATATGGAAAGAGTGTGTGTTTTACGTTTATTTATCGTCGCTATCGGTTGCCAATATGAAGTGATTAGTAATTTTAGATGCATGGAGGATAGTGCAATGATACAGACAGATACCCATTCCTTAGTTTCTTCTGGTTCTTTTACGTGCACAGTGTAATGCACCGACACGAGACTTCGGTTTAACGTTCCATCTGAAAGACTGTTAATTGTATTAGGGTCAGACGGGGAATCAAACATGCGATCCCTGTATTACCAGTCCAACGTGTTAACCACTGGACTACAGATCCGTCTGTTTATACGCAAAGAAGGAATTTACTGTGTTTAAATATACAATTAAACATTGTTCAGCACGTGACGTCAATTTATAGAAATTGAATAGTAGTGTTGTGACGTCATTTACGCTCAAATAATAACACCAACTATGGTTGATAATCTGGTCATGTAAAATCGAAATAATATTCGTATTTTAGTTATTTATTGTCGAGTAAAACATGTTTTGGCGCTATGAGCACCGAAATTAACCACTTGGGCCTACGGCCTGCGTGGTTAATGCTCGATATGCGAGAAAAATGACGTAACATTTTACATCACGCATGTGGTTTATTTCAGGCGGTAGCTTCCTTCCTTGCGTGAATACAGACACTACGTCATAATGAACAGTGAAAGCATTATTATCACGAGTGACGCTACACTGAACGTAATTGAACGCACTCACTGAAACAAACACATATCATCTTATTATTTAATAAAATTTTATTATTTAATAAAATGTTATTGCATTTTTTTTCATACATTACATTACAATTATACATACAATGAAATACGTGGAAAACAATTAGAAATTAAAAATTAAATTAGGATTAATTAGTATTGCTGTATACGATTTAATCTGGAAAAAATAGCAAATGGGTTGGACTATAAGTTATACAGCATTATTTACAGCCCCCTCCCCCACCCTTCCCTTAGTTCACTGATGATGTAGTCTAGTATGTTTTATTGACTTAATTGTGTTTGTCAATTCATTCCAACATATGGGTTCGATCCTCGGACCGGGAAGTATGTGAGATGGTACGGTGGTCGACAGATCGAACATGTGGGTTTTCTCCGGGTACTCCGGTTTCCTCCCACACGAATGACCACATTTACGCTTTCATCCGCGCCCACCAACGAGAGTGATTAATATAAGTTCTTGGAACTTGCAATAGTCGCCCCATAACTACTTTCGTTTCTAAGTTTTACTCTCCTATTCTTGTTAGCAGTCAACTTAAAATAGAGTATAACTTATAGGATGCAACTATTTAGAGTGTCCTTTGACTGCTTCTTATCAGCTACTAATGCTAAGCTTAACATTCTTACATTTATATTTGTACTTTCATCAATCATATATACATAAACATCGCCATACCGTGTACCGATTTCTAGCAAATAGTGGAGAGAAATTCAATAAGATTTTAGCTTTCATTTCAATACACTTGTATTTATTGTGTACACACTTATTGTAGTAAATTATGTTATATAATGGCGAGTAAATAGTTTAAGCAACATAACGTATTGCGTTTCATAGCATATAATAATAAAATAAATTGTTTCATTTACTGTCGAATCTTCAAACAGCCGTGCAACAATAAATGCATACCATAGCGACGTCGCTGCTCATATAATAACAACATCAGCCTGTTTGTAATTAATAATAACTGACAGCAGCAATGTGTATGTTGTGACGATTGTACGATATAGCTTCTTTGCTGTGCCAAGCGTTGTCTACGTACGTATTTCTGATATCTAAGCAACGGTTGTAAATCGCATACAAACGGTATATATTAGCCTGGGAACAGGCGTTGCTAAATTTTGGCTGGTCAGTTATGTAAATATATTCATTTAACACCCAGACCGTTAATTGAGCCATGTTGAGTTTCTGATCATGTCATTTTGCCAGAAGTTAAAAAGTGAAAAATCGACAGATTGGAACCCAGACTAGGTATATAGCACAACTTCTTCTAGAATAAATAACGTGTGTATTAATTGGTGTAGACAATACGGATGTGCTAAGACAACATTTGGCTAGACTCAAAACGTTATCCAACGATTCTAGGAGATGCAACATTTGACTGGCTTCGGTACAAACAAACACGTTATCCAACGATTCTAGGAGACGCAACATTTGACTGGCTTCGGTATAAACAAACACGTTATCCAACAATTCTCGGAGACGCAACATTTGACTGGCTTCGGTATAAACAAACACGTTATCAAACGATTCACGGAGACGCAACATTTGACTGGCTTCGGGATAAACAAACGCGCCATCAAACTATTCTCGGAGACGCAACATTTGACTGGCTTCGGTATTAACAAACACGTTATCAAACGATTCTCGGAGATGCAACATTTGACTGGCTTCGGGATAAACAAACGCGCCATCAAACGATTCTCGGAGACGCAACATTTGACTGGCTTCGGTATAAACAAACGCGCCATCAAACGATTCTCGGAGACGCAACATTTGACTGGCTTCGGGATAAACAAACGCGCCATCAAACTATTCTCGGCAGGGTTGGCTTTCTTCCGGGAAGAAAGGTATTTCTTCCCTTCCGTGGGAAGAAACATGGGAAAAAAGGGAAGAAACACCTTTCTTCCCGGAAGAAATGGGAGAAACTAGGAAGAAACTGGGAATAAAGTGTGATATTTTTATTGCATCACTGTCAGCAACTATAAGAGAATAATATTTACATATATACATTAGCACAATGTTCTCATAATTAGCAGTCTTCACATCAGGTAGATAAGCATGTAAAAAAACAGCAGTTAATAATCAATCTCAAGATCACCTCTCAGGAGCCGGAAACAGAACACTAACTTTCCTGCAGTTTGATTTCCTAGTCTGTTCCTAATTTTACTGTGGATCTGTCCAAAGTTGGAAAATATACACTCTACTGACGCTGAGGAAGCTGGTGCCTGTAGAAGACATACCACAAAGTCTACAAAGTCAGAATTTACACCACTGGATTTAGCTGCTTTCCACCAGGTAACTGGATCCATCCGAAGTGCTGCCTCATTGAAAAATGCAGCAGGGTATGGTGTGGATTTGGCTTGAAAGGCAATCAGCTCAGTGATGAAGGCAGGACTCTTGGACATAATAAAGTCATTAACAATCTCCAATTGTCAAGCAGATAGTTTAACACCCTGATATGCTGGATGTAGTTTGTAAGCTGTAAAGTGTTCTGGTATGATTGCTTGCTTAAACCGCTTTGTGACAAGGGTCTTGTGCGCTGGTGACTGAAGATTGGGATTATCCAGAAGAGACAGCCATGTATGGCACGCTGATGCCAGAGAGGAGTAGTCTGCCTGGCAAGCATCAATAGCAGTTGCTACAGGGCGAAGCAGCTCTGCCATGTCCTTGGAATTCCTATAGATATTGATATCCTGTATCTTTTTGGCAATGGTTTGGTCAATCTCATCCGCATGGTCCTGAACAATCTTCATGTAGCTGGTTCTGTTGGCAATATAGCTGTCCAAACAGGTGAGTTGAGACTTCCATCGTGTTTCTCCAGGGAGCTGTGGTTTCTTACTTTCGGCACACTCAGACAGCCAAGCACATGGCTTATGGTGGTTGCGAAAATACTTCTGTACTTCCACAACATGCTTCATCACTGACTGTGAAGTTAGATCCAGCCCAAGTAAGTTGAGCCAGTGGGCAGAGCAGCCATACACAGTGAGGTCTGGGTCATCTTCTTGTAAGGCAGCACGCATTTTTTCCATGTTCTTAGCATTGTCAGTACATACTCCAGATACAGTGCAGTTGTAGTTTTCCCTTGCCTTTTTGATGGACTCCTGACACAACATCTTGCAATTGTCCCCTGTTTATGACATATATCCAGTAGGCAACTTGCAATTATAGGTTCGTTGTGGCAATTACTCCAGCCGTCTTGTACAATAATTGCAGTTTTTCCGCCAATGACATGCTTCATATCCTCCTGGAGTTGATCATACACAGTGTCTAGGAGTTTTCCGGCTATCTGCTTCCTGTTAGGTGGCTGATATACTGCTCGTAGTGTACTCATCATCTTTTTGTACTGTGGATGGTCAGCGGCATTGAATGGTATATTGCATGCGTAGAAGAATTTGGCAATCTCCAAGTCAATGGCATTTTTCTGGTTTAGAGATGTCTTCACAACACAACTATCCATGTCTGGTTGGATTGAGATAGCTTGTCGTTTGGTTGGTGGAGGAGATGGAGATCTCCGTCTTTTTACTGACATAGGCTGCTCAGGGATCTCTTTTTCTGCTGGTAAGTGGTATGCTGCACTGCATTTCGCATAATGGAGTTTTAGACGGCAAGCTTTAGGAAGCTGCTGGTTCTCACAAAGTTTGCACCTAGCATACTCTTTTCCAGCCACTGTCACAGAAACAAAGTGTTCCCAAATAGTGTCACGAGGTCTGCCACCCCTATACATTATGATTTAAATAGAACTGATGAGAAAAATAAATGTCAACTTTGTGATAATGGTTCCCAGTTTAACGCAAAGGCACTGTCAGTTTCTGAATTTAAATTACTTCTCTCGCTTGGTTATATAGTGAAAATGTAATCAATGGGATGCCTTGAAACATATAACAATAGCTAGTAATTATAACAGGTTGGTTGGTGTGACCCAGCTTATGGGACTTCACTATACAATCTAATTGACACCTGTCAATTGGACTTGATCAACAGATGTTATTGTTGAAGCAATATTAATCATAATATATACATTTTATCTATATTTTGCGCATATATTACTAAACAAATTGACAACAAGGAGGTTTCTTCCATTTCTTCCCAGTAGTAGGGAAGAAACGTATTTCTTCCGTATCGGAAAAAACCGGGAACAAACCACGGTTTTTTCCCTATAGGGAAGAAACCTGCCAACCCTGATTCTCGGAGACGCAACATTTGACTGGCTTCGGTATAAACAAACGCGCCATCAAACGATTCTCGGAGACGCAACATTTGACTGGCTTCGGTATAAACAAACGCGCCATCAAACGATTCTCGGAGACGCAACATTTGACTGGCTTCGGTATAAACAAACACGTTATCAAACGATTCTCGGAGATGCAACATTTGACTGGCTTCGGGATAAACAAACGCGCCATCAAACGATTCTCGGAGACGCAACATTTGACTGGCTTCGGTATAAACAAACGCGCCATCAAACGATTCTCGGAGACGCAACATTTGACTGGCTTCGGTATAAACAAACGCGCCATCAAACGATTCTCGGAGACGCAACATTTGACTGGCTTCGGTATAAACAAACGCGCCATCAAACGATTCTCGGAGACGCAACATTTGACTGGCTTCGGTATAAACAAACGCGCCATCAAGCGATTCTCGGAGACGCAACATTTGACTGGCTTCGGGATAAACAAACGCGCCATCAAACGATTCTCGGAGACGCAACATTTGACTGGCTTCGGTATAAACAAACGCGCCATCAAACGATTCTCGGAGACGCAACATTTGACTGGCTTCGGTATAAAACTATAAACAAACGCGCCATCAAACAATAACAATACAATGTTACGTAGATCTGTTTAGATATTGACAAATGATCTATGACGTTCAAATGCTTTAAAAGGTACACAGATGAAGTTCCGAACTATACGCTCAGCTTCTATTCGTACTATACAATGTGATATGTGACACCGCAATGCTTGGCTGATCGATTAGTCCAGTGGTTAGCTCGCTAGTTTCTCACCAATGCATGCAACCCGGTTTCGATTCTCGGACCTGGACGAGTGTGAGATGGCATGGTTGTGTATATGCGTGTATTATGACGAGACGTAAGTAAACACAGATTTAAGAACTATTATTTGTCTTTCAATTATTTTAGTTGGCGGATTTTGGTACGTTACGGTCTTGAGATCTGACGTGCAGGAATTAACCACGCATTTTATCCGGTTAATTCCTGCGCCCATAACGACAACTCATATTTTATTCGACAATAAATAACGCAAATAGCAACATTATTTCGATTCCAACATGACCAATATAAACTTATCTAAAAAAACGCAAACATAATTGGTGTTATTGTTTAGAAAGCGTAAATGACGTCACAACGAACTACATCAATGCTAGTGTCACGTTAGACAACACACGCTAAACAATGTTTTATTGCATATTTAAGCACGTTAAAATTCTTCTTTGCGTGTACAGACAAAATGCCGAACCATGTTAGAATTCATTAGATGCTCTCGTCACACTTGTTTGCTAAGAAGCAATCTCTGGGGCGATATTGGATTCAATACAATATCGTAAAATATACAGTTTTATTACTCATTTTAGTATAGTAAAACTATGACACGTCAATAACATTGAAGGAAGATTCGGATAGTTTATAGGAATAATCAGGACCGGAAGTAGAACCGGAAGTAGAAGAATTGTTATTCATTTCAATGTATCCCTGGGAAATACGGATATGGATCTAGCACGCTAATGCCACCGGAAACCGAGTAATGTAAATGTTAGATGTTACATAGGATAACCGTAAAAGTAAATCAAAAACGTCGTGGCTGTCCGATTAGCGCAGTGGTTAGCGCGCTCGCTTCTCACCAATGCGACCCGGGTTCGTATTGTATTGCGGGAAGTATTTGAGATGGTACGATGGTCGCCAGATCGGACAGGTGGGTTTTCTCCGGGTACTCCGGTTTCCTCCCACATGAATGACCACATATACGCTTTCATCCGAGCCAACGAGAGTGATTAATATAAGTTGTTAAAACTTGCTTCGCAATCGTTGTAAAATGAATAAAGTTTAAAGGTTTAATTGTTTGACCAGTTTCCATTAGTTACAACTATTGCATCATGTTACAAATACATTATCTAGCAACTGGCAATCCAGCCATATAACTATGTTTCCTAGAAACAATATTACCATATAATAGCAACTTACATTCTGTAGACATTTGCGTTTTGTCGCTTGAAAGGAAATAATTTCCAAATTGTAATTCCATAAAAAAAACATGCTCATCTGAATATTGATCTTCAAACTTAAAATCTTTGTGATTTATATATTGAATGAGTGTACAGCATTATTGTATTATACTGACAGTGTCTGTTACAAGCTGCGAGTGTACCTACATTTATATTATTTAGAAAGGTTACTTTGTGTGACACGTGTATGTATTTTTCATCATTTTGACGTCAAATGTTTACAATGGCATCCATTTTGAGGAATATTTCAAGTTTTCGAACTCCCATAATTGCTTTATTTGAAATGCGACTTGCATAATTATTGGAAGTATTAGGCTCAAATGTCCAATTAGGTTGTGCTTAGATCTGCAAACAACAGTCTGTCGAAGTTTGGCTAGCAGTGAGTAATATTTATGTAGATATGACGTCATAACTATCCTCAAAAATTAATATCTTCAAAAATGGCGGCCATTTTGAACACGATTTCGTGATACCAAATTCCCATAACTGCTTTGTTTGAAGTGCGATTTTCATACTGTTTTCAGTATTTTTGCTCATATTACTTAAAGCGACACTACATCAGTGAATCAAAGTGAACATTCTAGAGAATGTAATTTCCTAATGTATGATTCTGAAGTCGATTTTCATAATTGTTCTCGGAATTATGCTCACATTTCCAGTTACACATGTAGATGCTGCTTAAATAGGTAATCAGTCTGTGGAAGTTTGTTCTTTAAATACCGTAACGTTTACACATGCATTTATAGATCTGGTGCCGTCTCTGCGTGAGAATGGGAAGGTCCAAAACATATAAAACTATGATTTATCATTCATTGCTGGTACGAGTCGTCATAATAGTATTCGGTGAAATATAATAATAACAAACAAGTTGTAATAGTATTGGGCCCTAAGGATCTAATTACGTGTAGGTCACCCACCCTCTATAAATAACGATATATCTCCTGAAAAAAACATAGTACATAATGATTTAACGCATACTTTTGTTTCTCTTTTGTCATCATCTGCCACTGCTTCTGAAGGTTGTCCGGTTGGCGCAGTGGTTAGCGCGCTCGCTTCTCACCAATGCAACCCGGGTTCGATCCTCGGACCGTGAAGTATGTGAGATGGTACGGTGGTCGCCAGATCGGACAGGTGGGTTTTCTCCGGGTACTCCGGTTTCGTCCCACACGAATAACCACATTTACGCGTTCATCCGCGCCAACTAGAGTGATTAATATAAGTGTTTAGAACTTGCTTCGCAATCGTTGTAAAATAAATAAAGTTTAAAAACTGCTTATGAAACAACATTATGTAGAGGTATTCAACTACAACTTGGAAACAGCAACACAATGACGGATCTGTAGTCCAGTGGTAACACGCTGGATTGGTAATCCAGGCATCGCAGGTTCGATCCCCCGTCTGACCCTAATACAATTAATAGTCTTTCAGATGGGACGTTAAACCGAGGTCTCGTGTCTGTGCTTTACATCGTGCACGTAAAAGAACCAGAGGAGATTCTGGAATGGGTCACTGTCTGTTACATGCACTATCCTCCAAAATTTAAAATGACTAATCTCTTCAGGAGGCGTCGCTCATTTGGGTAACCTGTAGCGACGATAAATAAACGTAAAACACACCCAAAACAATGACACTTTGTACATTTTGAAGTGACACTGTTTACCTGTGAATGACGTCACTATTGTTTACGAATACTAATCTTTCGCCAAATATACACCACCTTCAATTTGCAATTGTCTGATTTGGAAGTCGTGATAGCGCAGTGGATGAGCGTTCGCTTCAGGTGCGACATGTCCGGAGTTCGAGCCCCGCTGGAGCCGTTACGATTGTGCCCTTAGGCAAGGCATTTAATTTCCACGTTGCCTCTTCTCTATCCCTCGTGGCGATGGATTCCACCAGGAATGGGGCCTCAAGAGTGATTAATATAACTATATAAGTCATATGAACTTGTTTGGCAATCGAGCTAAAATAAATTTGTATCAACTAATTGTCTGATTTTAATATCGGATCGTATCTACATACTAAACCGAAATGTTCTCAAGTCACGTAATTTTATTTTTAAAAAGACATGAATTTGCATGTTTGAATGAAAACTTACTACATGTATAATATCCATATCCGCCTAAACACGTTATTTTTATGTTGTATACTTAGAATGCATATTTCCTGGAACTGTTCCAAACGCATACAAATACAAGACATTCTCTGGATAGTCGTTTGTCTTCCTAAAACATTCAACTCTCGTGAGATTATAACTTGCAAGCGCTACCATCATATTTCTCATAATAACATCATTCATTTTGTACTTTTCTTTCAAACATATTCGTTTGTTCTCTACAATATCCGTTTTGTTCACATTTTATATTTAATTAAAAACCGCGAACGCATTAACTATTGATCGTATCGTCACGCATAATATCCTCGGAGGGTCGTTTCTGTTTTTGGTCATATACATGCTTGCGTGACATGTTTTATGTAATTATGTGATTTTGATAATATCAGTTTGAAATAATACATGCTTCACTCTACTACTGGCGACCATCGTACCATCTCACATACGTCCTGGTCCGAGGATCGAACCCAGGTTGCATTGGTGAGAAGCGAGCGCTTATCGGACAGCTATTGTGGATTTGAGTGCGTTATAATGGTAAAAGTAATGGTGTTCCGTAAACGTGGTAAGTCTAAAGAGCAATGGTTTTGTCGAGGAGATGCCATTTTGATTTGATAATATTTTATTGCTATATAATTATATATGCATGTAACTATGTAGCAATTACAAACAAATTACAAATACATAATTAGCAAATGGGCTGGGCCACAAGTTCTAACAACATTAGTGATTGGCCCTCCCCATAAAGGAGATATATATATATTAAATAAGTTTAAGTCTTAATAAGAATTCTTCTTCTTCATGTTTATAGCATGACTGTTCATAGTGTATACACATTTATTTTTAGCTCGATTGCGAAACAAGTTCTTACAACTTATATTAATCAATCTCGAAACCTCATTCCTGATGGAATCCATCGCCTCGAGGGAGAGAGAAGAGGCAACGTGGAATTTAAATGCCTTGCCTAAGGGCACAATCGTAACGACTCCAGCGGGGTTCGAGCTCCGGACCGTTCGCACCTGAAGCGAACGCGCTATCACGACTTCCATGACTTTATTATCACCACATATTTAAATGTTGCAATTACACACAATTCAAATTCAAACAGAGCCACACACCGCTCGACATACTAGGCAATAATGTTTATATATACTTTCAACCAATCAACGAAGAAACATAATCTTGCCAAAATGTATCAAAGACGCAATTGCGATACATGAACATACCCTTACCATGCTAACTGTTCCGTAAATTATACTATTGTTTTGTAATTGTTTGTTGTTTTGTCCGCATACATTCAAAGTTACATGCATGTTTCTATGATTATATTCATCTCTCTGCCATACTAAGTCAGAAATGGCTGGCCCTTTAAATAGGGGTGACACTATAATAAAGAAACACTTTACTTTACTTTTACTACAACTAGTATTTGTTAATGGCCAAAAGCATGTTTGTATATGGCTGATTTGTCGAATAAACTTTAAAACTTTGAATTAACTACCAGTGCTTAAAGCGACACTACATCAGTGAAAACACACATTAATACAGAATGCATTTTCCTATTATATGGTACATTTATTCCCCAAATATTTGCCTCAAATACTGAATATTTCAACTAATAAGCACACGTCGTATAAACATACATGCGTAATACAACTAGTGTACCCTGAATAACACGATTTATGGTACAGATTTACCGTTATATCTAATTGTGTGCCTATTTATTTATTTGTAGACTATTCTTAGTTAATGTATCTCTAAACAACAATATCTCGCGTTTAGTATTGACTCTGATGACAAACAAACGTCAATTCAGGAGCATGGACGACGGTTATATGAAATCATACTTTCAATCCACAAAAAACACTGTTTATTGATTCAATGTTAGTGTTCGGATGTATTCGGAAGAATGTGTGTTAAGCAATGCATTTATACGTGAAACACTGCTTTTTTTATTTGCTTTTTGCTGTGCAATGTCGCTTTAAATCCGCGGCGAAGATGCGAAGTTTTCCAAATACCATAAACTGACAGGAATCTTGAAGCCATGCTTTGTTTCGACCACTGTGGTTCATTGTTACAAATCTGGACGTCGTAAATAATTACATACAATTATACGTCATTTCCCATTTGTGCAAAGCCTTCATACAAATAATATACATTACGTACAAAGCCTTATTACACTATATCTTACTTCCATCAAATATAGGGATCGCGTGTTCCTGTCAATATCCTTACAGAAGCAGATATCAATTAATATAAGATTGAAGATATCTATCGGCGTAAATCTAACCTCTTTCTCTGTAGTAATTACATTTCTAGTGCGTGTCTTGGGTTTACTTTGCATTTTGCGTGTCATTCATTGATGCCAAAATATTCTGAAAAATTGATTCTTCCACTGATTATAATGAACTTTGTATTTTGTTCCAAGAATTCTTTACGCTGGCTTTGCTGATCGTCGCTTGATTACGCTAGTAGCCGTATAAATGCATGCGTCATTTCCACTGTGCAATAATTACGTGACGTCGTACTATCGGATTGACGTCGCTTGCTGAGTACGTTAGTTTCCGTGTAAATAAAGCGCGTCTTTTCCACTGTGGACTAGTTCCGTGACGTCGTGCGACTGTACTACCGTTGTGTGCTGATTACGTTAGTTTCCGTGTAAATAAAACGCGTCTTTTCCACTGTGGACTAGTTCCGTGACGTCGTGCGACTGTACTACCGTTGTGTGCTGATTACGTTAGTTTCCGTGTAAATAAAACGCATCTTTTCCACTGTGGACTAGTTCCGTGACGTCGTGCGACTGTACTACCGTTGTGTGCTGATTACGTTAGTTTCCGTGTAAATAAAACGCGTCTTTTCCACTGTGGACTAGTTCCGTGACGTCGTGCGACTGTACTACCGTTGTGTGCTGATTACGTTAGTTTCCGTGTAAATAAAACGCATCTTTTCCACTGTGGACTAGTTCCGTGACGTCGTGCGACTGTACTACCGTTGTGTGCTGATTACGTTAGTTTCCGTGTAAATAAAACGCGTCTTTTCCACTGTGGACTAGTTCCGTGACGTCGTGCGACTGTACTACCGTGATGTGCTGATTGCGCTAGTTGCCGTAGAAATACACGCCTTCTTTCCACTGTGCAATGGTTCCGTGACGTCATGCGTTCGGAGTGACGTCGCTTGCTGATTACGCTAGCAGTCGTAGCAAAACACCCGCCATTCCCTCTAATCAAGGGGAAACAGTAACGTGATCCTACCAGGATTTAAATGCCTTGTTTAAGGGCACACTCGTAAAGGCTCCAGCGGGGCTCGAACTCCAGGCATTTAGCACCTGAAGGGAACACGCATCCACTGCACTATCACGAATTTCCTACCAGTTTGACACCCCTTAAATCTTACGGACTAAGTGATAAGCTTACATACCCCGCACTCAGACATTCAACCATTCAGCACATAGTTTCCCCTGGATGGCAATATATATGTACATGATTGTATACTAATATTGCCGTTCTGGTGAAATTGGGAAGGCTATGAATTAGTATCTGTCGGAAACGTGAAATGTTCTGAAAGCGAGGCGATTATTCTTGATGCGAAACTCATTAATTCCGATATTTTGTAATTCAAGTGTGACAACATATCTCGTTTGATAGCAAATTGGATGGACTCGAAGCTTTATTGGTATATACTAGGGGTTGTATCAAACATATTGTAGATATGTTCTCTATGAATAAATATACTGGTCTATATCAGTCAACATGTTCTATGCACACGTATTGTGTGTGTGTGCGTGCGTGCGTGCGTGCGTGTGTGCGCGTGTGCGTGTGTGTGTGTGCGTGCGTGTGTGCGTGCGTGCGCGCGTGTGCGTGTGTGTTTTGTTGCGGGGTTTAGAGAAGCACCAACAGCCAATACAGATTCTAACATGACTCGGCAATTTGCAAGAAGGAATCTACCGTGTTTAAATCTTCAATAAACCATGGCTTATCGCGTGATGTCAAACGTGACGTCATTTTACTAGCATTTTTGTAGTATTGTTACGTCACTTACGCTTTCTAAAAATTAACGTAACTATTTTTGCTCTTTTTATATATTTTTGTCATGTTAGAATGGAAATAATATTTGTCTTCGCGTTATTTATTGTACAATAAAACATGGTGTTAGCGCCGAATTAATCAGTTAGGCCGTATACCTGTTTCTACGGCCCGTTTGGGGAGGGCACTAGCTAATGCTGGTAAAACTTGTTGCCCAACCCATTTGCTTCTAGATTGTATTCGTGCACTGTGCAAGTATAAGCATAGCATTGCAGTTGTATCAGTTTGCTTATATATTTACCATGTTTATATTTGTAATTGTATTGTATATAAATAAGCAATAAAATATGATTAAACTAAATTTGGTTACTTTCAAATCAGAACTCAAATATTTTATTCGCCAAAAAATAAGTGAAAGACATATATATATAATTTTTAATATATATTTTGGAATTATATAGTGCTAAACATTTATCACCAGCGTCTAAATGTATGCCATGTACATAGTGTACACGACTTGCGCACAACCTTAGATGAACGAAAGCCGAAGTCATGCTAGTACAGGTAGCGTGAACGCTTCATGTGTGAAAGGCCCGGAGTGGTCGCCAATATGTAGCCATTATGGTTATGTCAGTACGCAATACGCTTAAATTCCACGCCCCCCCCCCGCTCTCTCACTCTCTCTATCATTGTGATGGAATTCCATAAGGAATGAGGTCTCGAGAGCGATAACAATAATGTTGTAAGACCTTGTTTCGCAATCGAGCATACAATTTATATAAACTAAGAAGAACGTATGTTTAAGAAATAATAAGTATCAACCGTGGTATATCGCAGAATAACCCTCGTTTGAAGTTCTTATGCGTATAATATATACAAACGAGGGTTATTCTGCGATATACCAGAATAATCCTCGTTTGAAGTTCTTATGCGTAGAATATATTTCTACGCATAAGAACGACACACGAGGGTTATTCTGCGATATACCACGGTTGATATTTATTAAATCGATTCTAACACGACTTACTTCTAATAATTTTAGACGGGAAAGGAGTATTTTCTTCAAACGCCGTGCATTTGGCTTTCGAAATGTCCTCCCACGTAAGGGGTGATGACGTTATTTTTTATGGAAAATATCAATCTAGTGCATACATGAACAAAAGTTGTAACTGATCAATAATTGTATTTATTTTGTCAAATAAAACTGTACAGAATAGTAACTGAAACGTTACTTAACAGAAAAACAAGACGGACAAGAGATTATCTGATTCTAAAAATAGCTCACGTCCGCGAATTCCCACGGTTGTATTTACAAGCATCACGTGACTTTCATTCATAAAACTTCACCCGCATTGTATAAATGGAACAGCCAAAACACGGTGCGCGCGCAGCATAGTTCAAGGTAGGTATATCGCAGAATAACCCGAGGTAGATTTTACTCTATAAGTATGTATGTTATTAGCTGGGTCGTGTTAGAATATTATTTAGCTTAACCATAGTTCATTGATCATGATATTACATGCAACACATAGTGGTTTGGGTCATAACTTTTAAAGCGACACTACATTCTGCGAAAACGCAAATTTCTACAGAATGTATTTTCCTATTACATGGTATAATTATTTTCCAAATATCTGCCTCAAAAGCTGAGTATTTCAACTAATAAACACACATCCTATACAAACTAATGTTAATGTGGTCAACATTCGTGCGTAATGCAATGTGTGCCTATTGAATAACACGATTTATGGTACAGTTTACCATTATATCTCACCAGTTGTGCCTATGCATATTTATTTTTAGATTAATACGATTTAAAATATCTCTAAGCGTTGCTGGCCGTTTCACTTTCTACTTTCACTTTTGGGAGTTTGTATATCACAACAACACTGTATAGATGGTTATTGTTCGAATTATTTGGGAAGCATTTGTAGCAGCTGTTTATACATAAAAACATGTGCTTGTCTTTCTGTGATGCAATGTCGCTTTAACATTAGAACACGGCCCTCACCAGAAATATAATTATAACATCATTCCGAACACGATACACGTGTTTATGGTATGTTCATGCTGAGACATACATGTATAATGGATAAAACAGGTTACACCCACAATGCCTTGCGCACACGATGTTTTATAACATGTCGTTCATCCCTACATCGGGAAATAAGACCGGTTATGAAACACTTACAGTGACAATGTACCAATATAATACCACTGCAAATGACACTTATATCTGTTATGCCAATAATAGGGTGTTATTTTGTAACAATGTTGTCATAAAAATGAGGCGAAGTGATTTCCTTGTCGGTGCTGAGACTGTTGCTATGCACGGATGATAAATAAGTATATATTTTGTTCTGCTTGTGATTGCTTAATGTAGATGGTAGAGTATGTTCAAGGGGAATTCCTTCTTTCCCGTTTCTGTCTAGAGCGCATGTATCTTGCCTACATTCGACCTCTTCTAGAATACGGTAACGTCGTGTGGGACAATTGCAGCAATGATTTGAAAAATAATATTGGGGCCGTACAGAACGAGGCAGCGCGAATTGTGTCAGGAGCTACTAAACTCTGCAGCATAAACTCTCTTATGTCGGACCTGTCCTGGGATACCCTTGCCAAAAGACATAGCAATCACAAGCTTATCCTCTTCTACAAAGAAGACTGGTCGTTGTCCCCATTACCTCTCCGATCTCATTCTAGAACAAGCTGACCAATTGTATAATCTTCGACACGTACCCGCCGTTCAACCTATAACTGCACATACTCAATCCCATGCTTCCACATTTCTTCCATCAACTATTCTAATATGGAACTCGCTGCCAAACGAGACACGGAACGCCGATACAGTAGCATCCTTCAAATACATGTTAAGTAAAAACAGGAAAAGACAATCCCCGTTATACAATGTTGGATCAAGAAGGAATCAGATACTCCACACCCAACTACGACTAGGATGTTGTTCTTTGTGCTACGACCTTCACAGGGAAAACATCATCGACTCTCCTTTATGCGCATGCGGGTCTATCGAATCAGTAACTCACTTCCTTCTGCATTGCCCAAGGTACAATCATCAACGTCTACAACACCTATCTAACCTTCCACGTGCTGCCACACTCAACAATCTCTTGTTTGGTGATGAGCATGTCACTACACACTGTAACACCACACTTTACCTGAATGTACAGAGCTATATTGCAGCAACAAAACGTTTCGATACCTATGTGAACGTGGGGGTTCTCTCCGTGTTGGTCCCGGCCCGTCGTGTGACAATACCAGAATCTTTTTTGATAGTTTACATATTTGGATCTAACGTTTCCTTATTGCTACATTAAAATTACAATAACGCGATGCTGTAAATATATGCGGACGTTTAGCAGAATCAAGTCCAAACACTTGCCACTGCTGTTTAGGTATTCAATAGTTTCTCTACAATTTATATTTACTGAACACATAAACTCGCCATTACTATTCGCCTCCTAGCAATTTGTACAATTTAAACGTACTCCAGCATGGGAAGGGATTCATATAAGCTTTAAGCTTGTTTCTCGACCCATATCGGTTCCAATGTATAAAAATTGTGTTTATATAAATTAGGTATATATGTATTTGGTCCGAATAAAATGTTTAAACTAAAGCGGAATTACATCGTAAAAGGCAAATAAAATGCATTTTCTTTCACGTATAAATGCATTGCTACTACACATTCTTCTGAATACACCCAACACTAACATTGAACCAATTTAACAGTGTTTTTGTGGTATACAAACTTTCAAACGTGAAAGTAAGATTTCATATAACGGTCATCCAGGCTCCTGAATTGACGTTTGTTGTCACTGAAGTCAATATTAAACACTCGATACTTTCGTTTAGGGATAATGTAATTAAAATTAGTCTACAAATAAATATGCACTCACAGAAAATGGCTGCTTGGCACTGGTGGCCTTTTAATAGAGGTCAAATATATAATAAAACAACGTATTGGGAATCTGCAAACTGGCTAAATAATATATGCTGGCTGTTTAATGGAGGTGACCACTAACATAGGTTGGCTGTTTAACGGAGGAGTCCACTAACACAGGTTGGCTGTTTAATGGAGGTGACCACTAGCACAGGTTTAAATATATATAATTAATAAATCTAAATATGATTTCCAAATGTATCTATGGCACGCAATCTACGTTCCAAGACGAGGCTATTGAGCATGTTATTACCTGTATACAGTTGTGCTGCGAGACAATATCACTAGTTACTATAAGCTAGAGTACAGCAGTTTCACAGTTACTCAGTTATTTACATTCACGCGCAGGCAAACCACACGGCGACCTAAAACCACAAAAACAAACAAAACAAATGAATGTAATCTCTTCCACATTAAGTTCAACTTGAACACCAGTATAAGTCCCGCAATGTGTAATTGTTATCGGAAAACACGCAGGGAGATAACGCAGCTGGTTACATTCTGAGCAATTGTGTAAGACTTATCATTCCATTGTCTATATAACTCTCATTCTATAAGGCTATAAAACAACAAATAAATTGCTTTTTTTAATCTCTCGGTTCTAGCCCCGCTCAGACCGTGTCTCATTTATATGAAACAGTTGGCAGTTTCTTACGGCGGTTGGTGCACCAAGTACTGGTTAACCGTTGGAGCCCGCTCAGGAAAGGTGGTGTTAGGTAAACTGCCCGTCGCTCAAATGGGAAATCGGTAGCGACGTTAAATAAACTTAAATAAAAAATATTTAATTTTTTTTATTTATTCTGATAACACATCCACGGTGAAGAGATATTCAAATTAAACTGGGAAACAGCAAACTTGTCCCAAAAGTAATGTTCCGCATTGCCAGTGCTCACCTGTGAATAACGTCACTGTGCTTACACACTGTATTCCTCCGCCAAATAATACAGTATGGAATAATACCAACCTTCAGTTTGCAACGCCCTGAATGCTTATACCACATCGTTTCTCCACATCAACTAGTCTGAAGTCTTCTCAAGTCACATAATTTCTCAGAAACACAAAAACTATACACTGCCTAGTTCTATACACTGCCTAGTTCTCAGAAACACAAAACCTGTACACTGCCTAGTTCTCAGAAACACAAAAACTATTGACTGCCTAGTTCTCAGAAACACAAAAACTATTCACTGCCTGTCATGAAAATGCATTTTTACCAACAAGAAAAATGAGCTATATTAGTTATTAGGACTACATCCTATTTACGTACAGTCAAACCTGTGCTAGTGGTCACCTCCATTAAGCAGCCAACCTGTATTAAGCAGCCAGTTTCAATATTCCATATAGGTTGTTTTACTATACAATTGACATATATTAAGCAGCCACCGGTGCTAAGCAGCCATATCTTCTGATTCCCTTGGCTGGCTGCTTAAGACAGGTTTGACTGTATATACCACCTACAACACTATTATGGAACTGGTGAGTTGTCCTGTGTTTAACTCGTTGAACTGTAAATCCAAGGATCGCAGTAGTAGACATATCGATGATTATTGGGTTTGTTCATTATAATGATGGCCTCCGTGGTCGAGTGGTTATGGTCGTTAACTTCAAATCACTTGCCCCTATCCGCTGTATGATCGAGTCCAAATGTCGGTGTCCAATTCGTTCGTGTGAGTAAGCTCTCCAGCTGGCTTGCGAAATGTCGTGATTCAACCCATGTGCTCTCCAGTGCCTTATCCGGTGGGGGTCCGGGATCTCTATTATCCACCAATAATATTCGGATAATACAATTTGAACTCATAATTAAGTACACAGATGCCTTCTTCAACATTTTCTGCAGTCGAATTAGTAATCATTAAGGCGTGACGGGTAAACGTAGGCGTCAAACTGTAACGAGTGAGCGACCTTCGGGCCTTCATTTATAGTGCATTCGGGCGAGTAGACCTATATAAACTGGAAGCACAAACACGTGTCCAGAGTATCGGATCAGTGGCCCAGTTGTTCGCAGGTTCGGTCCCCGGCTATACCATACTAACATGATTAATATCATAGTCTTTGGGGTGAAATTTTAATTAGATTGAGAATTTAAACCGAGATTTAGTGTCAGTACTTTACACCGTGCACGTACAAATACCATATGAGACTCTGTAATTGGCCTCTATATGTATCATTGCACTATTCTCCAAACTCTGAAATGATTAATCTCTTCAGGAAACGTCGCTCTTATGTGCAACCGGTAGCGAGGATAAATGAAATGTAAAACTAATATGTAATATATCAAACATATATTAAGAATAATGATTGATTGAAAAAAGGAAACATATTAATTACGAATACGAATATTTTATTCGGCATATATTTATAGGTTAATAATATAACATAACAGTATTTTAGTGAAAACATTAGAACTATTTATTTATATATAACAACGTTTTAAGAAGAGCAATTTAATATTTAACACTATTTCTTCTTGCCAAACTACAACTAGTATATATATTATCTAAACGTAATTAGGTAATACGCTTCCTATTTGCAAACTACAGAAATGTGGACAAAGAACAAATAATTTTCGTATATATAGATGATAATAACTGATAAAATGTATGTGATGTTAGCCAATGACCGTCATATGGTGCACCATATTTCTTTCTAAGACCACTGTAATGCGGACAAACAACAAGTTAGAAGTGATATTCATTTTCAATTACAATAGAATGGATGGTACAATATCTGTATTCAGAAACTAAGCTCACCAGTCCGTGTATTGTGATATTACAATAGAATGTATGGTACAATATCTGTATTCAGAAACTAAACTCCCCAGTCCGTGTATTGTGATATTACAATGGAATGGATGGTACAATATCTGCATTCAAAAACTAAACTCCCCAGTCCGTGTATTGTGATATTACAATGGAATGGATGGTACAATATCTGCATTCAGAAACTAAACTCCCCAGTCCGTGTATTGTGATATTACAATGGAATGGATGGTACAATATCTGCATTCAGAAACTAAACTCCCCAGTCCGTGTATTGTGATATTACAATGGAATGGATGGTACAATATCTGCATTCAGAAACTAAACTCCCCAGTCCGTGTATTGTGATATTACAATGGAATGGATGGTACAATATCTGTATTCAGAAACTAAACTCACCAGTCCGTGTATTGTGATATTACAATAGAATGTATGGTACAATATCTGTATTCAGAAACTAAACTCACCAGTCCGTGTATTGTGATATTACAATAGAATGTATGGTACAATATCTGTATTCAGAAACTAAACTCACCAGTCCGTGTATTGTGATATTACAATATAATGGATGGTACATGTGGCTGCTTAATAGAGGTCAAATGTATAATTAATAAAACAACATATTGGGACTCTGGAAACTGGCTGCTTAATACAGGGTGGTGTCTTAATAGAGGTGACCACTAACACAGGTTTGACTGTATACATATGCTGTATAGAATTGTTTTTGTTTTGCCTTAAGGAAGATTGACCTTGTCAAATAAGCTTCCTCGTTAAATAAAGTTGTTATTATTTATTTTGCTTTATAGTCTATTCATATTTTATTGCTCGATTGGTTTTACATATACGTGTGAATATAAAACGCGACAAAATAATGAAAGGCAAACGGGTCGGGCCACAAGTTCTAGCACCATTACAGCCCTTCCCGTTTTATTATAATTTTCATATATATTATATATTTTTATATTTTATTCTTTATTTCAGTCTCCTCAATATACAGCATATAACAAACACAAATTATAGTTTACATATTAAAACGTACATTGCCACTCAATACCGAGTTGCAAGAGATATGTAGCTACAACGACAAACGTTGGACTGGTAATCCATGGATCGCAGATTCGATCCCCGTCTGACCCTATTTAAAATTAAACAGGCTTTTACATAGGACCCTAAAGCGAGGTCTCCTGTCGGTGCTTTACATATAAGAACCAGATGCGACTCTTGAATGGGTCTCTGTCTGTATCACGTACTATCCTCCAAAAGTCTAAAATGACTAATCTCTTCAGGAGGCGTCACTCATATGGACAACCGGTAGCGACGATAAATAAACGTAAAGCACACGCATTGCGGTAAATGAAATGCAGCTTGTTTTAATACTTATAATGTACTTCAACAGTGTTGCTTAGTGTATACTCTTACCTTAAAAGTTTAAACTTTATTTATTTTACAACGATTCTGAAGCAAGTTTTATCAACTTATATTAATCACTCTCGTTGGCGCGGATGAAAGCGTAAATGTGGTCATTCGTGTGTGTGTGGGGGGGGGGGGGTCCTTCCTTCGCCTTTCTTCGTATCTGAGATTTTCCGTAGCACGTTGTAGTAGCATTGCAATTATTGTATCAATTTTAGCATGCTTTTTTTTACGTTTATTTATCGTCGCTACCGGTTGCCCATATGAGCGACGCCTCCTGGAGATATTAGTCATTTTTAGATTTTGGAGGATAGTGCAATGATACAGACAGAGACCCATTCCAGAGTCTCCTCTGGTTCTTTTACGTGCACGGTGAAAAACACCGACACGAGACCTCGGTTTAACGTCCCATCTGAAAGACTGTTAATTTTATTATGGTCAGACGGGGGATCGAACCTGCGATCCCTGGATTACCAGTCCAGCGTGTTACCACTGGACTACAGATCCGCATGCTTTTTTCTGGACCAATGGAAATTTATGTGATAAGAATTACTGCTATGTGTTCGTATTATAGGTATTACGTGTTCGATTCAGGTGCGAATGATCCGGAGTTCGAGCCCTCGCTGGAGCCGTTACGAGCCTCTACTCTCCCCCTCGTTGCGATGGATGAGGTCTCGAGAGTGATTAATAAAAGTTGTAGGAACTTGTTTCGCACTCGAGCTAAAATAAATTTGTATAGACTAATTTCATCCACGTTGTGATTTGTTGCGGATAATTTGAGCTAGGAAGGGAACCGAATGGAACCGAATGGAATACAATTCAAGATACATAGACTAACATAGTCCAACTAAGATTATATAGTTGTTCAAGATACATAGACTAACATAGTCCAACTAAGATTATATAGTTGTTCAAGATACATAGACTAACATAGTCCAACTAAGATTATATAGTTGTTCAAGATACATAGACTAACATAGTCCAACTAAGATTATATAGTTGTTCAAGATACATAGACTAACATAGTCCAACTAAGATTATATAGTTGTTCAAGATACATAGACTAACATAGTCCAACTAAGATTATATAGTTGTTCAAGATACATAGACTAACATAGTCCAACTAAGATTATATAGTTGTTCAAGATACATAGACTAACATAGTCCAACTAAGATTATATAGTTGTTCAAGATACATAGACTAACATAGTCCAACTAAGATTATATAGTTGTTCAAGATACATAGACTAACATAGTCCAACTAAGATTATATAGTTGTTCAAGATACATAGACTAACATAGTCCAACTAAGATTATATAGTTGTTCAAGATACATAGACTAACATAGTCCAACTAAGATTATATAGTTGTTCAAGATACATAGACTAACATAGTCCAACTAAGATTATATAGTTGTTCAAGATACATAGACTAACATAGTCCAACTAAGATTATATAGTTGTTCAAGATACATAGACTAACATAGTCCAACTAAGATTATATAGTTGTTCAAGATACATAGACTAACATAGTCCAACTAAGATTATATAGTTGTTCAAGATACATAGACTAACATAGTCCAACTAAGATTATATAGTTGTTCAAGATACATAGACTAACATAGTCCAACTAAGATTATATAGTTGTTCAAGATACATAGACTAACATAGTCCAACTAAGATTATATAGTTGTTCAAGATACATAGACTAACATAGTCCAACTAAGATTATATAGTTGTTCAAGATACATAGACTAACATAGTCCAACTAAGATTATATAGTTGTTTCAAGATACATAGACTAACATAGTCCAACTAAGATTATATAGTTGTTCAAGATACATAGACTAACATAGTCCAACTAAGATTATATAGTTGTTCAAGATACATAGACTAACATAGTCCAACTAAGATTATATAGTTGTTCAAGATACATAGACTAACATAGTCCAACTAAGATTATATAGTTGTTCAAGATACATAGACTAACATAGTCCAACTGTTTTAAGATTATATAGTTGTTCAAGATACATAGACTAACATAGTCCAACTAAGATTATATAGTTGTTCAAGATACATAGACTAACATAGTCCAACTAAGATTATATAGTTGTTCAAGATACATAGACTAACATAGTCCAACTAAGATTATATAGTTGTTCAAGATACATAGACTAACATAGTCCAACTAAGATTATATAGTTGTTCAAGATACATAGACTAACATAGTCCAACTAAGATTATATAGTTGTTCAAGATACATAGACTAACATAGTCCAACTAAGATTATATAGTTGTTTCAAGATACATAGACTAACATAGTCCAACTAAGATTATATAGTTGTTCAAGATACATAGACTAACATAGTCCAACTAAGATTTTATAGTTGTTTCAAGATACATAGACTAACATAGTCCAACTAAGATTATATAGTTGTTTCAAGTACATTATGCATGTTATGATGGATGGATTTCTGTACTTACAACGTGTGTAATACTGATTTTATAACGAATACAAGATTGCAAGATTACAATTGTTTTAGAAATAGTGACAGTCAGTTTTAACAGGAAATATATCTTTAAAAAACTAGCCATCTCATATACTGCACAACAGGACAATGACTTTAAGCAATGTGCTGAGAATTTCCTGGAACTTTATGATTAGAATCAATGCAAATCAACCCATGTTTGTTCAGAATATCTGATATTTTCCCTGTGTTGTAATTCGTCAATTTCGTTTGCATTAGAAGCGACGGTCTATCCGATGTTATGTAGAAGCGATTGTAGATCCGCTGTTACGGGGAAAACAAGTGCGTGTACGAATGGCTGTGACATATTGATCACAATAGTTGTATTTAGTATCAATCCCTGAGCGTTACTTGTCGAACTCGGTTGTAAATATTGATAGAGACCGCAGGATATTGTTAATGAGGCTCAAGGTTCGGTAGTACGCAAACTACGTACTCTTTCCATTGACGTTAATGATGCATTTGACTGTATACTCGAACTATTTAGAGGATTTGACTGATTTGTTTATGCAATAAATACTTTGTTTGGTGAAAAATACAGAAACTATTTAAATTGCATTACTTCAATGTGAGTTTATTGATTGATTGACTACTTGATTGAGTAAGTGAATGTATTGATCATAATTATAACTGTTACCCCGATTTGAATAATTTGAATAAATTAATATTGAGGAAGCAAACTGTTCAGGTGCGTGATGTGCTTATACATGACGATGCAATTGTCGTAGATTTACAACACCTTGGATTGTTATAATTTGATTATCAAAGACGACGTTTCGTTTTAAACCGCCTCCGTGGTCGAGTGATTAAGGACGCTGCCACTGTAACCTATCATCACTGATGGTCACGGGTTCGAGACCCGCTCAGGCCGTGTCTCATTTATATGAAAACGTTGGCAGTTTCTTACGGAGGTGTGTGCACCAATTACTGGTTAACCGCTGCAGCCTGTCCAGAAAAGGTGCTGTTAGGTAAACTGCCCGCAGCCGGCCATATAGCCCAAAATGGTGCTGATGCAGGCGTAAAACCCGAACAAACAAACACGTCGTTTAATTAAGGCAGATGCACCTGTTTTATATATACGGGTATTTGCAATTACTTCATGGATTGATGCAATGCGATTATCAATGATAGTACTGCTTTGATAAAGGGACATACATGATCTAAGCACAGATTATATCCAATCGTATGCAGATTCTTCGATTATCGATTCACAAGCCTGCTTTATAAAAGGGATACAGTATGATTTATAATAACATAATTATATTCGTGTCTGTGTGCAATTCTTCGTATAGTGTTGCAGTAAATGCATTGATGCATTGACATAGATATATATATATTTCATACACTTGTACACCAGTCTTGCAATTATGTTCCAGGATTACTACAGTACGCGAATACATATGTATAGACATTATTTTCCAAGAACAGATTGCTGTTTCTTGCCGTAGTGTATAACCAGGGAGTGATATAAAAAGATCTAAGATCAGAACGAACATCTAACAACATTAAAAAAAATATTAGGTGGAATAAGGCTAGCAAGTTTCTCGGAACATTCTGATAGGAAATCACTGATTTATTCACTAGAAATATACGCACTACACATGAGCTTGTGATTTAATGATTTTTGCACTGACCGCGTAGCCTTGCAGGACGTTGCTCATTTTGTTTTTCGCCGACAAACTGTGAACGAAGTAGCTAATGACATTTCAAGGAATATAATTTCTGCTACTGCGTGAACTAAAATAACAGCATGATCTTGGCTTGTACAGATATAATACGGACAACTGTTACGGCGCTTACTAATGACGCTGACATTAATTGACTTGAAGGCGTAAGGAGTTCATAAGAATACTTTACAATGTTTGGAGATACGGTAAGAAATTATAACTGTAGTGTTTGGTATGATGTCATGTCAATGATCCCAGTAGTTGGTTGACTGGTTGTGGCACACTCTCTGAATTGTATTCAACCTTACCTCCTTGGTGTAAAAGATACGGTACCTTGTAACAAAGAGACTGTGGGTTCGAGCCCTGCCATTTGATCTGTCGTGTGGGAGTAGACCACCTGAGTGCCCGAACAAAACACTCCTCCCCGATATGGCGACCACGGTACATCTCGCATACTTGTCGAGCATCTGTCGTGTATTTGATAGAGTATCCGCCTCGTAATCGAAGGGTTGAAGGTTCGAGCCAACACAGAACAGTGGTGGTGGCGCCTTAGGCAAGACACTTAAATTCACAGTGCCTCTTATCTCGCACTCATGGCGACACATTCGATCAAGAATGAGGTCTCGAGAGCGATTAAGCTAAATGTAAAACCTGATTTCGAAATCGAGCTAAATTAAATATTTATAAATTGTTTTCGACATGGTGAACATATTTGTGTCAACAGAGGACTCGAACGTTAATGTCGTTGTCTTCAAATCACTTGCCCCTCACCGCTGTAGGTTCGAATCCCACTTGGGTTGTCGAATTATTTCATGTGAGGAAGCCATACACCTGGCTTGCGGTAGGTCGGTGGTTCTACCTGTGTGTCCGTCCGTGCCTGAAATACTGCTCTGAGGGGCATCCTCCACCAATAATAGATTGAGAGTCGCCATATGACCTAAGCTGTTGATGCGACTTTAATTACCCCAACGCAAACACACTGGCTGATTGCTGGTCTAAAGACATGCAACAATGAGCGTACATGCCAATACAAAGTCATATTTCCTGGTCAAAATTACTATTACAATTTCTAAGAAAAGTTGTGATTACACTCCCTACAAACTATTTTAGTAAAGAAATACCACCGTTTTAACGTTGTTTAGTGGAAGTCGTGATAGCGCAGTGGATGAGTGTTCGCTTCATGTGCGAAAGATCCGGAGTTCGAGCCCCGCTGGAGCCGTTACGAGTGTGCCCTTAGTCAAGGCATTTAAAGTCACGTTGCCTCTTCTCTCTACCCCGTGGCGATGGATTCCACCAGGAATCAGGTCTCGAGAGTGATTAATATAAGTTGTAAGAACTTGTTTCGCAATCGAGCTCAAATAAATTTGTATAAACTAACATTGTTTAGTAGCAATGAAATTATAGTGCTTAGATCAATATTAGCATGGAAGTCGTGATAGCGCAGTGAATGCGCGTTCGCTTCAGGTGCGAAAGGTCCGGAGTTCGAGCCCCACTGGAGCCGTTACGATTGTGCCCTTAGGCAAGGCATTTAAATTCCACGTTGCCTCTTCTCTCTCCCTCGTGGCGATGGATTCCATCAGGAATGAAGTCTCGAGAGTGATTTATATAAGTTGAAATAACTTGTTTCGCAATCGAGCTAAAATAAATTTGTATAAACTAATATTAGCATCTTTTATTAAGATTGATGACATACAATCAGGAGAGTTGCATACAAAAGTGCTATATCTTCTGACAGAATACGGGAATATGACCTAATTAGATTAATTAAAACCGCATAACGCCCACCATCCGTGTCCTTTAAGTGTAAATATCTAATCCGACATCTTTTACAATTTTCATATAGCATTAGATTAATCACCCATGAGACCTAATTCATTGAACTTACGATGACGCAGGGATAGCGCGGTGGTAACGCGGTTGTATCGCAGAGATAGCGCGGTGGTAGCGCGATTGTATCACAGGGATAGCGCGGTGGTAACGCGGTTGTATCGCAGAGATAGCGCGGCGGTAGCGCGATTGTATCACAGGGATAGCGCGGTGGTAACGCGGTTGTATCGCAGAGATAGCGCGGCGGTAGCGCGATTGTATCACAGGGATAGCGCGGTGGTAACGCGGTTGTATCGCAGATATAGCGTGGTGGTAGCGCGATTGTATCACAGGGATAGAGCGGTTGTATCGCAGTGATAGTGCGGTGGTAACGCAGTTGTATCGCAGAGATAACGCGGTGGTAACGCAGTTATATCACATGGATAGCGCGGTTGTATCGCAGAGATAGCACGGTGGTAACGTAGTTGTATCACAGAGATAGCGCGGTGGTAACGTAGTTGTATCGCAGAGATAGCGCGGTGGTAACGTAGTTGTATCGCAGAGATAGCGCGGTGGTAACGTAGTTGTATCACAGAGATAGCGCGGTGGTAACGTAGTTGTATCACAGGGATAGCGCGATGGTAGCGCGATTGTATCACAGGGATAGCGCGGTTGTATCGCAGAGATAGCGCTGTGGTAGCCCGCTCGCTTCAGATGTGAAAGTCCCGTGGTTCGCGCCCAGTTGAAGCAGGCACGATTGTTCCCTTAGGCAATGCACATTAATTCTATAATGCCGCTTCGCTTTCCCCCCTGGCGATGGATGAGGGCTCACTTGTCTCCCTTATACATTGTTCGTCTGACCATTCTAATACCCATAGATCCCATGTTCGTATATGTTTGTAAGGACGGCCAAACCCAGTAAATGTTGTGGAATTCGTGATAGCCCAGTGGTAGCGCGTTGGTTTCAGGTGCGAAAGGTCCGGAGTTCAAGCACAACAGTGGCCGTTATGATCGTGTCATTATGCAAGGCATTTAAATTCCACATGGCTTCTTCTCTCTCCCTCGTTGCGATGGATTCCATCAGGAATGAGGTCTCGAGATTTATTAATATAAGTTGTAAGAACTTGTTTCGCAATCGAGCTAAATAAATGTGTATAGATAACTATATTACGTGTTGGTGGTGATCCGGATCATATTCAGGCTTTTTGAAAAAGTGGTCTCTATGCAGGAATTATTTCATAGTACGTTCTAATTTATTTATTAAAAACAGTAACGCAAACTGAACAGAATGGTGGAAGTCGTGATAGCGCAATGGATGCGCGTTCGTTTCAGGTGCGACAGGTCCGGAGTTCGCACCCCGCTGAAACCGTTACGATTGTACCCTTAGGCAAGGCATTTAAATTCCACGTTGCCTCTTCTCTCTCCCTCGTGGCGATGGATTCCATCAGGAATGAAGTCTCGAGATTTATTAATATAAGTTGTAAGAACTTGATTCGGCATCGGGCTAAAATAAATTTGTTTAAACTAACAGAATGGTATGTTAATTCACGTTGTCTTGTGATGCTAGTTTGACGATACACAGCAATAGTAGTGTTCGTATATATTCGGTCGATAACCCACTCGCTTCCGGCTCGTATATTATGTCGCCATTCACATCCAAAACAAATGCTCGTATGTTAAATCAATATAAATTGAGTTCAAACTGAGAAAGAAGTAGACGATCTTTGGCAATTACAACTGTAAATTGTCCACGTAGTTTAGGCCTACTATCACTGTGTCATAGTCTCATAGATGACGTACTGTTCTAAGAATAAACTGGAGAATATAGCTCGGAGAGGTGCAGACCACCTGCGCTGAGATGACCGCCATTGTCACAGGAATTGACCGATTTCTCCCCAAAATAACACTAACTCGCGTTTCTACGCTGTGGGTTAACAATAACCACATTTCTACGGTGTGGGTTAACAATAACAATATGTATACGTTGTAGGTTAACAATAACCACATTTATACGTTGTGGGTTAACAATAACCATATTTCCACATGTGGGTTAACAATAACCACATGTCTACGGTGTAGGTTAACAATATTTCTACGGTGTGGGTTAACAATAACCACATGTCTGCGGTGTAGGTTAACAATAACCACATTTATACGGTGTAGTTTAACAATAACCACATTCATACGCTGTATGTTAACAATAACCACATGTCTACGGTGTGTGTTAACAATAACCACATGTCTACGGCGTGGATGAACAATAACCAACCACATTTATACGGTGTAGATTAACAATAACCACATTTATACGGTGTAGGTTAACAATAACCACATTCATACCTTGTATGTTAACAATAACCACATGTCTACGGTGTGGGTTAACAATAACCACATGTCTACGGTGCGGATTAACAATAACCACATTTATACGGTGTGGGTGAACAATAACAACATTTCCCGGTGTGGGTTAACAATAACCACATGTCTACGGTGCGGATTAACACTAACCACATTTATACGGTGTGCGTGAACAATAACCACATTTATACGTAGTGGGTTAACAATGACTACATGTATACGGTGTGGGTTAACAATAACCACATTTATACGGTGTGCGTGAACAATAACCACATTTATACGGTGTGCGTGAACAATAACCACATTTATACGTAGTGGGTTAACAATGACTACATGTATACGGTGTAGGTTAACAATAACCACATGTATACGTTGTAGGTTAACAATAACCACATTTCTACGTTGTAGGTTAACAATAACCACATTTATACGGTGTGGGTGAACAATAACAACATTTCCCGGTGTGGGTTAACAATAACCACATTTATACGGTGTGCGTGAACAATAACCACATGTATACGTAGTGGGTTAACAATGACTACATGTATACGGTGTAGGTTAACAATAACCACATTTATACGGTGTGCGTGAACAATAACCACATGTATACGGTGTAGGTTAACAATAACCACATTTATACGGTGTGCGTGAACAATAACCACATTTATACGGTGTGCGTGAACAATAACCACATTTATACGGTGTGCGTGAACAATAACCACATTTATACGGTGTGCGTGAACAATAACCACATGTATACGTAGTGGGTTAACAATGACTACATGTATACGGTGTAGGTTAACAATAACCACATTTATACGGTGTGCGTGAACAATAACCACATGTATACGGTGTAGGTTAACAATAACCACATTTATACGGTGTGCGTGAACAATAACCACATTTATACGGTGTGCGTGAACAATAACCACATTTATACGGTGTGCGTGAACAATAACCACATTTATACGGTGTGCGTGAACAATAACCACATGTATACGTAGTGGGTTAACAATGACTACATGTATACGGTGTAGGTTAACAATAACCACATTTATACGGTGTGCGTGAACAATAACCACATGTATACGGTGTAGGTTAACAATAACCACATTTATACGGTGTGCGTGAACAATAACCACATTTATACGGTGTGCGTGAACAATAACCACATTTGTACGTAGTGGGTTAACAATGACTACATGTGTACGGTGTAGGTTAGCAATAACCACATTTATACGTTGTAGGTTAACAATAACCACATTTATACGTTGTATGTTAACAATAACCACATGTCTACGGTATGGGTTAACAATAACCACATGTCTACGGCGTGAGTTAACAATAACCACATGTCTACGGCGTGAGTTAACAATAACCACATATCTACGGCGTGAGTTAACAATAACCACATGTCTACGGCGTGAGTTAACAATAACCACATGTCTACGGTGTGGGTTAACAATAACCAAATATCTACGGTGTGGGTTAACAATAACCACATGTCTACGTTGTAGGTTAACAATAACCACATGTCTACGGTGTGGGTTAACAATAACCACATGTATACGGTGTGGGTTAACAATAACCACATATCTACGGCGTGAATTAACAATAATCACATGTCTACGGTGTGGGTTAACAATAACCACATATCTACCGTGTGGGTTAACAACAACCACATATCTACCGTGTGGGTTAACAACAACCACATGTATACGGTGTGGGTTAACAACAACCACATATCTACGGTGTGGGTTAACAATAACCACATGTATACGTTGTAGGTTAACAATAACCACATATCTACGATGTGGGTTAACAATAACTTATGTTATATTTCGTTATGTTATATTTCGGGTTTTACGCCTGCATCAGCACCATTTTGGGCTATATCGCCGGCGGGCAGTTTACCCAACAACACCTTTCCTGGGCAGGCTCCAGCGGTTAACCAGTACTTGGGTGCACCAACCTCCGTAAGAAACTGCCAACGTTAACAATAACTCCCTCGTTCTTAATGGAGTTACGATCACATATGATGTATAAATGATATTGCAATTATATAAATAATATAAACAATTAAGGATATTGTAAAGTACTTGATGAAGCCCCACTAATGCAGAGTTAGCTATTCTAAAGAGCGGATTATTTGAAATCGTGAATAGTCTCACATATATTCGATTTTCAATAAAAATGAATATGCAGATTTTAAGTAAAATAGTCACGATGTTTCAAAGAGTGTATGCATGTTCGTATTGTTCGCTTAATCAAATCAATTTTATACATAACATTCAAAAACCAAAACAATTATTTTTGTCATTCGGTACGATTGAGAAATCCCATACAATACCGTCCCCGTGGCGTACGGAGCGGGAGGTCGAAGGTTCGAACCTCATTAGGAATTCGTTCTGATATGGCCGGTTGGTGAGCCACCAGCTAGTTAAATAATGGTTACATAGTTTCTAAAGTACTAAAAATAGATGTCTCATAAGTCAGTAATGGCTGTCCCTTTCAATAGTAAGTACTGTGGTCGCCAGATCGGACAGGTAGGTTTTCTCCGGGTACTCCGGTTTCCTTCCACACGAATGACCACATTTATAAGTTGTTATTTTTAGACTAATAGGATTTCAAATATCTCGAAGCGAAAATAGCACGCGCTTGGTATATGCTCAACATTTTAAACTAACGTCAATTCAGGAGCGGCTGGCCGTTTTGTGAAATCCTACTTTCACTTTTGAAAGTGTGTATACTACAAAAACACTGTTTATGTATAGATAGTTAGTGTTCGAATTAGTTCGGAGGAATTTGTAGTAGCAATGCTATTTTAACGTAGATACGTATTGTTTGGCCTTTTTGCGATGTAATGTCGCTTTAAGCAATACGCACATGTGGACAATTACACATAACATACAACTCATTTGGAGAAACATCCGACATGGGGTGTCGAATTATTTCATGTGAGGAAGCTATCCAGCTGGCTTCCGGAAGGTCTGTGGATCTACCCGGGTGTGCGTCCGTGTCTGACATACTACTCGGGAGGTGTGCCCGAGATCTTCCTTCGCCAATACTAATAGCTGGAGAGTAGCCATATAACCGTCTCCGTGGCCTAGTGGTTAAGGTGTCCGCCTACGGAGCGGGAGGTCGAAGGTTCGAATCTCGTCAGGGGTTCGTTCTGATATGGCCGGTTGGTGAGCCGCCAGCTAGTTAAATAATGGTTACCGATTGCCTACCAACCTGACGTCTGGCACACAAGCATAAGATTCGGGAAGTACTGATGTTCATAAAAAAGAGGTGTCAGAAATGACTGGCCCTTTAAATAGGGGTGACACTATAATAAACAAACACTTTACTTTTACTTTTATAACCTGTTGGTCCTACCCTAAAACCAAACAAATAAACAAGTGTGTGTTTTACGTTTATTTATCGTCGCTACCGGTTGCCCATATGAGCGACGCCTCCTGTAGTGATTAGTCATCTTAGATTGTTGTAGGAAAGTGCAATGATACAGACAGAGACCCAATTCCCTCTCATACCCATGCGTCTCCTCTGGTTCTTTTACGTACACGGTGTAAAGCACCGACACGAGGCATCGGTTTAAAGTCCCATCTGAAAGACTGTTAATTTTATTACGGGAAGACGGGGGATCAAGCCTGCGATGACTGGATTACCAGTCCAGCGTGTTACCACTGGACTACATATCCGTCTGTACAAATAAACAAGATCGACGACATGAGAGATATATATAGCATTAAATACGAACACAATTAAGACATACACATTAGTTGACTGAAACATGCGAGATACATGTTGGAGCAGTTACCTGGTACATCCATGAACACGTGCATTTAACTAAACCGAAAATGTATTCAAATTACGCACTTGTATGTTCTCTGTGGATCCCCATTGGAATTATTGCAATCAAATAATCACATATTAGCGTGATGCATATCTTGCATTATCATGAAAACGCATTACTCTTTCTTATATCAATTCTAGTAGTTATTACAATAGCATTATCTAGACTGCATTGGCGACGAGGATGAACGAAAAACACCAATTATAACAGTGTCATTACATGTGTGTTTTAAATATACATGTGTGTTTTTAATATTCTCCCGGCGTTTAAGTCAGTGGCATTATCCGTGGACGAATGGTATACACACCTGGATGTGGTGTTTCTTCCGTCCGAAATTCAAAAATGGCGTACTACTAGTACTCCAAACAATGAAAGATAAGTTTTGCCTTGGCTTCTCTTTGTCTTCTGCTATCGTATAAAATATACATTTATATTGATGTAGGTCGCATAGCAGCCACTCAGTGTATAGTGGATCATGTGTCTGCCTCCCAACTAATTTATTACGGTGACACATTCCAGAACGTATACGCTCCGCCAGGGTCGAATTTAACGTGTGCTGGGTCCCTGCTTCACGAACTATCTCAGCTATCTGATTAGACTTCTGTCAAAAACCGAGCTGTTTGATTGGATAAAAATATACTCTCCAGAAAATGTTTTTTGTTTTTTTGTTTGTTTTTTTTTACGTTTATTTATCGTCGCTACCGGTTGCCCATATGAGCGACGCCTCCTGAAGAGATTAGTTATTTTAGATTTTTGAAGGATAGTGCATGATACAGACAGAGACCCATTCCAGAGTCTCCTCTTGTTATTTTACGTGCACGGTGTAAAGCACCGACACCGAGACCTTGGTTTAACGTCCCATCTGAAAGACTGTTAATTGTATTAGGGTCAGACGGGGGATCGAACCTGTGATCCCTGGATTACCAGTCCAGCGTGTTACCACTGGACTACAGATCCGTCTGTGTAGAAAATGTTTCGCATTGAGTGAGAATATATACAATGAAATTGGGAATGTATAGCCAAACTTAATATACTAGAGGACATAAAAAACACACACCTACATTACATGAAAACGAAATACCAAGGATTCCATCAAAGATACATGTATATCAAATTTTTATTACAAAACACAACTTGAACAATTAAAAATATTCCAAAATGTTTAAAACTGTGTATTTATATAGTTATTGTTTTTTCATGTAAAGACACACGTATCCGAAGTGTGCGCTTTCTTTGTCCTCTAGTATAGGGTTTGTGTTTGTAAAACGTATCCTACTTTGTTTTGGATCAATGTTCCAATCTTCACCTGCCGCAAGCTGTAGCAGGCAGGCCCTGTGCCGTATTGGATCTGTAGTCCAGTGGTAACACGCTGGACTGGTAATCCAGGAATCGCAGGTTCGATCCCCCGTCTGACCATACTAAAATTAACAGTCTTTCAGATGGGACGTTAAACCGAAGTTTCGTGTCGGTGCTTTACACCGTGCACGTAAAAGAACCAGAGGAGACTCTGGAATGGGTCGCTGTCTGTATCACTGCAATATCCTCCAAAAATCTAAAATGACTAATTTCTTCAGCAGGCGTCGCTCATATGGGCGATAAATAAACGTAAACACACAAGTATTGAAGCAGAAACAATCGTAAACATATACAGATAGACAGTATTTTATTCAATTGTTATGATGCCTCGTGATACCTGACATTATTGAGTTGTGGGTTGTAAATATTTCATTACTTTCATTAATGGATACTTAAACTTATAAACCATTTATTGCTCGTGAAGCACGCTAATTTGCTTTGATCAAACTAACCTTTTGAAACCAGATGTCCTAATAATGTCTTCTGTAGCCTGTATCTTCTAATAAAACTAGCAGATGATATAATTACCTTTGCGGATTTGTAACAAAATGGCGTGCATCGCATAAATGATAGTTATTAGTCAGTTACTGCCACCGATTAGTGCTAAAATAGATTTGTTTCCTCTGTTTTTATCGTTGTTTCCTTTGCACCACAAGTACTCCATTTTCATTTTCTCATCTTATAATTATTAAATTATTAAATCGCGACAGATATCCTACAGTATATCTAATGGGTACGTTACTGTAGCTATTGGTTATCGGTTATTTAGCATGATTTTGATAAAATCACATGTAGCCTACCGCAACATTTTGTTTGGGAACAACCGTAAAAACAAAGGTTTCAAACTAAGAGGGTTAATAAATAGTTCACGATATATCGGATTTTGTCTGTCAAGGGAGGTAATAGAGACGGACGGAGACGAGTAATATGAAGGAACTGCACACACATTCGTTTTGTGTTTCTTTCCTGGGAATTAACAGTGGACATTTTCGGAAGACACCGTAAATGAATGCTATTTTGAGAGTGTGATATAGCCTGGGAACAGGCGTTGATATATCTTGCCTGGTCAGTCATATATATGTTTTTAACACCGAGATCATTAATTGAGCCGTAATTGAGTTTCTGATGTCATTTTGCCAGTAGTAAAAAAGTGAGAAATCGACAGAGTGCCATGGAACCCAGAGGAATTTGTAGTTCAGTGATAACACGCTGGACTGGTAATCCAGGAATCGCAGGTTCGATCCCCCGTCTGACCCTAATAAGGCAAACGGGTTGTGCCACAAGTTCTAGCAACATTGGTTACGGCCCTTCGCTTAAACTAAACTCAATTCATGAATAATATATGATTGTTTTACCCGCCCGCCAACCGTAATACGAGTTTCAAATATTTCTATTTTTCTCTGTGGTACTTTTTTTTATTCATTTATTTTAATATATCTACTTTTCTAAGAGCTGTTATTAAAAACGTCAGTTAGCGACTTCCACGGGCAACCTTTGGTAAACTGCATGCAAGTTGTATGTCGATGTGACGTATACACGCATGCGCAATTGTTTACATGCATTTGGATCGTAAATAGATATCGCTTTAACGCCCTTGTCATAATGGTTGTCATCAAGGATTTGACATGCAACACACGGAGTATCAATTCATCTAATGACGTGCCACACAATAACGTCATATTCCTTATTTAAAACGAATGTCACAATTTCTTAGAAACGGTTGCTACCGTATTTGTTTCCCTCTTTCTTCTTCTTCTTTGTGTTGTCCTTATTTACTTATTTAAAACGAATGTCACAATTTCTTAGAAACGGTTGCTACCGTATTTGTTTCCTTCTTTCTTCTTCTTCTTCTTCTTCTTCTTCTTCTTCTTCTTCTTTGTGTTGTCATTATTTCCTTATTTAAAACGAATGTCACAATTTCTTAGAAACGGTTGCTACCGTATTTGTGTCCATCTTTCTTCTTCTTCTTCTTCTTCTTCTTCTTCTTCTTTGTGTTGTCCTTATTAATATGTGTGGTCACTCTTCCTACGCGGTTGCTATCGTACTACTAGTATTTACAAACGACAATTACCCAAACTACGGAAATTCAACTGACGACATTTGTACTATACTTGAAAAATAATAAAGTCAAATTTTGACGGAAGCCATCGCTACGAGGGCGAAAGAAGAGGGCTGTCCGATTAGCGCAGCGATTAGCGCGCTCGCTTCTCAACAATGCAACTCGGGTTCGATCCTCGGACCGGGAAGTATGTGAGATGGTACGGTGGTCGCCAGATCGGGCAGGTGGGTTTTCTATGGGTACTCCGGTTTCCTCCCACACGAATGACCACATATACGCTTTCATCCGCACCAACGAGAGTGATTAATATAAGTTGTTAGAACTTGCTTCGCAATCGTTGTAAAATAAATAAAGTTTAAGCTTTTGCTAAACCATGCATCATGTTAAGAGAGACGAGACAAATAGTCGTGTCATTATTTGGCACGTTATTATGTTATATTTCGGTTTTTACGCCTGCATCAGCACCATTTTGGGCTATAGTTTAATCATATTTTATTGAATTTATCATACATGTACAGTAGCAGCAATACGTAATACAACATTAAGTAATAACAAGTACAAAGCATGATAAAACAAAAGGGTTGGACCACAAGTTTTTCCACCATTTTGGGCTATATCGCCGGCGGGCAGTTTACCTAACAACACCTTTCCTGGGCAGGCTCCAGCGGTTAACCAGTACTTGGCACGTGTAACTAATATAGTAAATAAGTTTAAACTTTAAAGAAAAGGCAATGTGGAATTTAGATGTATTGCCTTGAAATCTGTTTTGACTTATTAATCGTTACATACAATAATAATGCAACTGTTGGTTTAACGAGCATGCTATAATTACGTTAATAGAACAACGCGTGTACCTGTTTTGAGTATAAGTACAACTAGTTGTTAACATAATTGTATACCTTGCATTTGTAAATGATAAACACAGCTGTGGTTTACAAGTCAACAGGTAAACCATGTTACACTTGAACCATTGGGTATACATGTTAATATATCTACTCACGTCGATTATATGTGTGGTTCTAATTGAATCGGGAGCACACACACACATACGCACGCACGCACGCACGCACGCACGCATACACACGCACGCACGCACATACGCACGCACGTACGCACACACACATACACACGCACGCACGCACGCACGCACACACGCACACACACAATCTTGGAATCAAATCGTACCATTCGAGCTTGAGTTTAAGTGTGTGTTTTACGTTTATTTATCGTCGCTACCGGTTGCCCATATGAGCGACGCCTCTTGAAGAGATTTGTCATTTTAGACTTTTGGAGGATAGTGCAATGATACAGACAGAGACCCATATCAGAGTATTTTACGTGCACGGTGTACAGCACTGACACATCTGAAAGACTATTGATTTTATTAGGGTCAGGCGGGGGGATCGAACCTATTGCTCTATTGTCCTTAATATCGCAGTTAGTAATAGTCATGAAACCAAACCTCTACTATTAACAATAAAGTCCCCAACAGCCAGAACAACCAAGATAGGACGACATATGCATGGCTCACCTTTCCCTAGTATAGATTATAAATATTTAAAAAAATTGTTTTTGTCCAGAAATGATATTTATTGATGTTACAATGTATTTTGGGTTGCAACATTTTCCTGGAATGGAGTAACCCGATGGGTGGGGGGGTCCAGGGTATGCCCCGGGTGCCTCTTTCTAGAATCAGTACATTAGTATTTGGTGATTGTCCGTATCGGGATTGCAGCGTGGCCGAGTGCTCTCTAGTTGTGCGTATGATTATACACAAGTCATAATACGCATATAATTTACAGGTACATTAGAACGTTGACGGAGTGTGACTGTACTGTAGTTGTAATACGAAAACCATTCTGCATTCAGCTGGCACGCATCCTATTGTCATTAAAAAAAGTGCATTTTGAAAGAATTTCCTCGAAAAGAATTTCTTGGAATATACTGTTTTTGTCTTTTCGTACCATACACTGCTTTAACCGTATGCACGGAACCTCCGCGACCCAGTGCGAGTGGCTAAGGTCGTTCACAAATAGTTTACCCATAATCGCTGAAGGTTCGAATTGTGTATTCAACTGACCTAGCGTAATTGCTATCCTTGAACAGAGTTTCCTGGAATATACACATTTTGTATTTTCGTACGACACCAGTTTAACGGTATGCAAGGGGCTCCGGGGCCGTCCTAGTACGAGTGATTACGGTCGGTGACATCAAATATGTTGCTCTTAATCGTTGTATGTTCGAATTCCAGTTTGGGTGTGAAATTATTTCAATTTAGGAAGCAGTTCAACAGTCTTGTGGAAGGACGGTGGTTTACCCGCACGCACGCACGCACGCACGCACACGGGTAGTTATGTGACTAGGAGTGTTTTCCACAGTTTAATCATATTTCATTTTGCTCTACTATGACACAGAATCTACATACAATATATGCAAAGAAAGTAAAAATGGGTCCAGCCACAAGTTCTTACAACAACGATTGCGAAGCAAGTTTTAACAACTTATATTAATCACTCTCGTTGGCGCGGATGAAAGCGTATAATTGTATGTGGGCATTCGTGTGGTAAAATAAATAAAGTTAAAAAACAATCATTAGAGACGGCTATTCCCAAACTAGGAGAACAATAGATATATCGTCTAGTGGTCTGGAATTAGCTGCTATGTGGCTATGCATTAGGATTACACGGAACACGAGAATCGACTGAAACGACTGCAACTCGTCTTTATTTCTTTCAATTCTTCAAGTGACTAAACTACCCAGCTGGCTTACAATATGTCAGTGGTTATCCCTGGGTACCCGCCCGTGCATGACAGAATACTGTCTGAGGGGCAACCGGAGTCTTCCTCCGCCAGTCATAGCTGGAGAATCGCAATGTGAACTACTTTAAGCTGTGCGCTTTAACCCATTTCATTCTGGATACCATTCAAACAGTATTTGCAAAGAACATAGAGCCAGATCTTGCCGTCTGATCAGGCTCTATGCTGTTTGTTATTCGGATGATCTTGCTAAGACACTTGGCTATGTAGCAAACAACATAGATCCTGATCAGCACGCAGCGCTACGCTGCGGCTGATCTGGATCTATGTTGTTTGCAAAAGCCTTTAGATGTATCCAGAATGATATGGGTTAAACTCCAATAATTATTTCAATAGATATTCGTGTTCCGTTGCATCAAATGTGTTACACAGAAACATACAATTGTGGTTGCTATTGCTATCTGTTTGTACTTTGGAAATGTACGTCTTATGTATTCCCCAGATATTACCAAATACCGACGAGTAAACCCAGTTTCCAAATGCAATTCCTCATGTCAGCCGCATCAATTGTCAGTCTCTCTTGTCAATAATGCATGAAATCTAGTTCTGTTACCATGGCGACCGCAATTTTCATTTTGTCGTAATGTAACTATTTCGGCTATATTTTTTATCGACAAAGCTAGATTCAGTCATAGAATGGTGTTTTGCCAACTGATTGTAAGGAGTTTTGCAATACCTACTCCATTCAATTCGATTCCATATCTGTAGTTCTGCCACTTCAGCGTTATCCGGTGTCAGTGCAAATTATATAAAAGTGTAAAGTGTTTCTTTATTATAGTGTCACCCCTATTTAAAGGGCCAGCCATTTCTGACTTATGAGATACCTCTTTTTTATGAACATCAGTACTTCCCGAATCCTATGCTTGTATGCGTCCAGACGCCAGGCTGGTAGGCAATCGGTAGCCATTATTTAACTAGCTGGAGGCTCACCAACCGGCCGTATCAGAACAAACCCCTGACGAGATTCTAACCTTCGAACTCCCGCGCCGTAGGCGGACGCCTTAACCAATGGGTCACGGAGACGGTGTATATACTTGTGTAGATGTTGTGCATAAAATAAAGTATGTGAGTTAATACGTTGGGAGCTTCGAGTTGAGAACTGCGATGCACGAGTTGAGAACTGCGATGCACGAGTTGAGAACTGCGATGCACGAGTTGAGAACTGCGATGCACGAGTCATCACGTTTGAGTTGAGTTGAGAAATTCGAGTTGCAAGGTTTCGATTTTCGAGTTACACAAATCCAGTTTGGAAGTTGCAAATATTGAAGAATATGAACAATGTATTACTGAGAAAATGACAATAATATTATAATCTACTGCTTTCAATTCACCCACTGAAAGTAGTATATGTGTTGTATGCTGTACATTCTAAATAACATTCTAAATAAAAACATAATAATAATAATAATAAAGACTTAATAAACAAATGAACTCATGTGAACCATTGAGTCAATCTAACATGAGGCACCAGTACCGTAGCCAGAGACAACTTTCAACCAAGGCAATCTATGAGGGTCCTGGAGCATGTTCCCCTTTTAAAATTGTTGGGGTATGGAAGCGATTTCCTGCGTTGTCTGATTTAATGAGTTTATACGTATAATTATGTACTGACCTTTCAGCTCTCTAGCAGTCAACATTTTATACAGCAAATGGATATATTTTTGCATTTTATTTATTTAATGTTTCATTCATTTTATGGTTGCTTTGGAAATGTGTGTGCCTCAGTGTGGTTACGGGCCTGGCCCCTTAACAAATTAAAACAAGTCCGCCTCCGTGGTCGAGTAGTTAAGGTCGCTGACTTGCATACCATTGTAACCTATCATCATTGATTGTCACGGGTTCGAGCTCCACCCAGACCGTGTCTCTTCATATATGAACAAGTTGGTAGTTTCTTACGGAGGTTGGTGGACCGAGTACTGGTTAACCACTGGAGCCTGCCCAGGAAAAGGTAAACTGCCCGTCGCTCATATGGGCAACCGGTAGCGCCGATATATAAACGTTATAACATTAAATAACACAATCATGCAAACAATGGCGTTGACATTTGGAACACAATGTGCTGTTTGATATACCAAGGGGGAGAATTCCACAAGTGTGACCCCTGAATAAAACGTTCCCTATTCTGACACTAATAAAAATAACAGTCTTTCAGGCGGACGTTTAACCGAGGTCTCGTGTCGGTGCTGTACACCGTTCACGTAAAAGAACCAGCGAAGACTCTGAAATGGTTCTCTGTTTGTATCATTGCAATATCCTCCAACAATCTAAAATTACTAATCTCTTCAGGAGGCATCGCTCATATGGGCAACCGGTAGCGATGATAAATAGACGTAAAACACACACCCATAATGGCTTAGTAGTTAAAGTTGGAGACTGGTGGGTGATCGCCCGTTTTAAGTTCGAGCACTAGACGTAAATCTGAATTACTCTTGGAGATAGACAGGTGCTATAGGCCATTGAGCGTTTTAAGCATTAATACTGTGTTTGTTTTGATAGTCAACCCTTTCTGGAAAAGTCATCCAATTGTGAATGTGGGGGACAGTTCGGAAGGGGTGTTAAAATCTTTGTGAAACATTAGTGGCTTTAAAATGAATACATTTCAGTTGTTTATTTGTGAATAACGAGAACCCATGTTTTATTCGGCTCTAACTAACACAAACACCTACATATGTAAAATCGCAAATGTCGTCACAAAACTACAGAGATGCTAGTAAAATGACGTCACGTTGACATCACGCACTAGACCAAGTTTTATTGCACGGTAAATTCGTTCGTTCGTGGTAAATTCCTTCCTTCGTATATAGACACAATGCCGAGTCATGTAGAATGTAATTTTATCTCGAGTAGTGTTGACCAAACCAGTATTGTTTATGTCCATAAAGGGAGGTAATTTCACAAATAACATCAGTTATTTATAGACATTCAACAATTTTGTTTATTTTAATTTGTTCATGGATATATAAGACAGTGATTACGTATTATAATCGTCCGTGTGCAGTACATTATCAATTAACACAAGTTGGAACTTTCAAGTCCCCTAGACTTTAGATAACATATCTACGTCCCTGCGAGGGGTTTGACATAACAGGAAGATAGATAGATAGATATATAGATATATAATTATATATATATATCAAAAGGACATAGTAGTACATTTCTTTGCATGCGACACATCGATTTTAACGGAAATAAAATATTCATGTCATGCAAGTGTCAATCGACTAGTCTCGCAATAATGCAGCACTTTAGATGTACATTATATGATGTGGTGACAAGATTATTTACAATGTCTATGTTTGTCAGGTAGTAACACTATATATTTACCAGCTAACGATGTCGCCGCTGGGTTAATAATATTTCTGTAGGCAAATTGGTATTTGATGTATTTCGCAGAACTGACGAGCGCTTGCTTGAATGTTTGATCACCACACTTTGGTCAGCAGGTACTTACCAGTCCTGTGTATTCCCGTTCCTTTCATGGATTGCTCCTTCCATGATGCCCTTCCATTGTCCATGTTCATACTTGTTTTTCGGGGACCATGCTGCTTCCAATTCAGTAGTGGGGCGACCATCCCCTACCCAGCGTGTCCTCAGGTGGCGGATAGGGGAACGGCCCTCAGATATGGGGGTTAGCTGTGAATCAAATAAGCAGTCCCGGACCATATGGCGGTGTACCTACCAGGACGGGGCAGGATAGCACATGGCAAAGCTACTCCTATTAAATACTCTACGTGTCCCACAACGGGTGCATCAGGCGAAGATATGGACCGCCTTAAAAGTCCTAGCCTAAGGGTGAGGTAATCCCAACAGAAACCTCGAATGCTGAAGCCGGAAGTACTGGGTTGCACGGCGCATTCTAATAAACCACGGTACTACGCATAAACGCAAAATGTTTTTAGTTTAAACAGATTTTTATTTAACAATATTTACAAAAGGTGGAATTAATCGGAAGCTAAAAGCATATTTAGATTTACTCCATGACAATCATAATTTTCTTAAAATAATTATGTCAGAATGTATATACATTTATTTGCGTGACAAGTTTTATGCAACTGTAATGATATAAATGTAATTAAAACACTGTCGTGACGTCATACCTTTGTACGTTGTACATTATTATTAATATTGGACTACTGTCAAAAGACCAGCGTTTTATATTAAATCCTACAGGTTCGATCCCCCGTCTGGCCCTAATAAAATTAACAGTCTTTCAGAGGGGACTTTAAACCGAGGTCTGGTGTCGGTACTGTACACCGTGCACGTGAAAGAACCAGAGGAGACTCTGAAATGGGTCTCTGTCTGTATCATTGCACTATCCTCCAAAACTCTAAAATGACTAATCTCTTCAGTAGGCTTCGCTCATATGGGCAACCGGTAGCGACCTTAAATAAACGTAAAACACACACAATTAAATCCTACGGAAATTAACAATTTTAATTAGCAGAGTCGTGTTATATAAACGTGATGGAGGAACCCGGAGTACCCAGAGAAAACCCATATTTACGATCTGGCGACCACTCTACCATCTCACATACTTCCCGGTCCGAGGATCGAACCCGGGTTGCATTTGTGAGAGGCGAGTGTGCTAACCACTGCACTAATCGGGCATCCATTCACAGAGAAAACCCATATGTACGATCTGGCGACCACTCTACCATCTCACATACTTCCCGGTCCGAGGATCGAACCCTGGCTGCATTTGTGAGAGGCGAGTGTGCTAACCACTGCACTAATCGGGCATCCATTCACAGAGAAAACCCATATGTACGATCTGGCGACCACTCTACCATCTCACATACTTCCCGGTCCGAGGATCAAACCCTGGCTGCATTTGTGAGAGGCGAGTGTGCTAACCACTGCACTAATCGGGCATCCATGAATGTATGCCGTCGTAGCAAAGCTGGTTCAGAGCTAGACTCATGCCGATGATCTTCTCAATATATAATTCGAAATGTAGTCAAGAACCATACAGTTCATAGAAATAAGTTATCACATAATGACTTATCACTGCCTTGTAATCCGACATACAGTGTATATAATATGCAATATAAATTATAATACTCTCATATCGGCGTTGACGTTGCTTATAAAAAAAAAGAAGGAAAACATATTCGAAGCCTAGCTTATGCGTAAACTATGTTTTGATCATGACAACACACTGTAGCGTTTTAGTTTAATCATATTTTATTGCTATATACATGTACATAATAAATTCAAAGACATATAATAAGAGCAAAAGCAAATGGGTTGGGCCACAAGTTCTGAACAACATTAGTAATTGGCCCTTCCCATGAGAGTATGTTGAACTTAGTGCAATACTGGCGAATATGTAACTTATGACATGCATATTTGAAGTATAATGAGATATTATTTATCAAGTCGAAAGGCAATTGAAACAGTGTTTGAATGATAAAAATAAAAAAAACTCAACTTTTACTAACGCTGCTGCTAGGTTCCGTCCCCCAGGTGAGAGATCCCCATGGTGCGCTCGATCGGAAGTAATATCATAGCGAATGTTGTGTTGCTAACGTGATCACAAATTAGAAACGCTTTGATTGTTTAATATACTTTTGAACTGCTGCAAATATAATTATATTTTCGTTCACATTTAGTGTTTCGCGGCCATGTAAAAGGTAAACGCAGGTTGACACTAAGGGGATGAAACACTCTAATTTCATTGAATATAGTAATTCTTTGAACAGTAAATTTATTACATTGAAAGAAAAAATGTTCTGAGTCTTCGATTTGGGAGTCAAAGTCACAGTGTGGACACTGTAGCGTATTTAATTTAGAATAAGTTATTTGTTTTTCCAATCACATGCTGATTCAAATTTATTAGACTTTGCGATGTCAACAGTATTGCCTAGGGATTTGCATCGATTGCAAACTTGTTAATTTCCTGCCTTTACAGGAAAACACAGAATAAATCTGACAACGTTGATATAGATTGAGATTGTATGAGAACCGGTGTATCTCCTCGGGGAACAAAATACTGTATTAATGGTGTTTGTATCAATCTGAACTTGTCCTAAAAGCAGGGACATTTTATGACTATTTTGGTATATTAATTAACGTATCACATAAGGTTTATATCCATAATCCATGTTTCGAACCACAGTAACCACAGCTAGTACCATCACCTAGAACTATGCAACTCTACCGGTTGCGCCACAGCCGCAACTGCCGCAATTCCCAAACCAAAATGGCGCGAAAACTCTTATAAAAATATCTTCATTTCTTCAGAATGGCAATACATACCAACTGATATAGAGGATACTTTAATAGTTTTGATAGTTTATTTTATTAAATTCCAATAGGCTGTCTAGCCCATGAGGACATATATACATATTATATACAGTTAGCGAACAGTGCAAACATAAAGCATACATTTTATACAAATGAGCTCCCACAGCCATTTATATTTATATCTATGTGTAAATACATATAATATTTATCTGATATGTGTCTTATAATTAAAGCAAAATAGTTCTTTATTTCTAACAAGGAGAAGGTCAAAAGACGCAACAAAACACAAAACCAAACATACAAAATTGAAGTTGTTGCAAAGTTGTATAACATGGCCGAGAGTAAACCCTTCGTAACCATATTCATTGCTAAATGTTAAATATTATAAATTTAACATGTGGTCTTATTTGTAAATCAGAACGCATCCATTTATTTAATTCAGAGCGGCTTTGTAGATTAATATTACATGACATATACATAGATTCATTAATTAAATTCCATTCAACTTTCCAATCACATGAGAACACACATAATATAACTCGTTTAAGTGTTTGCTTATTGCTGATTTAAACCCTAATTGGCTTGTTTCTGGTTACCCAATCAACCATTAAGCAATTTTCGAAAAAAAAAATCCAAATTTTATTTTATTAAGAATTTGCATGTACACATTCACTACTAGAATACAACATTCACTGCTGGATTACACAAACCATTGCCCACTGCTACTGGTATAGCAGTACACTGCTCACTGTCAGCAGTACGCTGCTCACTGTCAGCAGAACGCTGCTCACTGTCAGCAGAACACTGTTCACTGTCAACAGTACACTGCTCACTGCCAGCAGTACGCTGCTCACTGTCAGCAGAACACTGCTCACTGCCAGCAGTACACTGTCCACTGCCAGCAGTACACTGCTCACTGCCAGCAGTACATTGTCCACTGCCAGCAGTACACTGCTCACTGCCAGCAGTACACTGTCCACTGCCAGCAGTACATTGCTCACTGCCAGCAGTACACTGCTCACTGCCAGCAGTACGCTGCTCACTGTCAGCAGAACACTGCTCACTGCCAGCAGTACACTGCTCACTGCCAGCAGTACGCTTCTAACTGCTAAATTCAACCACATTTATTAGTGTACGGAATTTATTTTATCGAGTGATCACCAAAATTTGGGTTTACATTATTTCGGTGATCACGGAATGAATTAAATTCCTATCTATGATTAATATACATAGCTTATTTAGTCAATTTGACTACCCCTGCCGGAACCCCATTTCGACACAAGCTACCTCCACGAACCATTTATGTTGGTGTGAAATTAAATATAGTTCCTGTATAATGTTAAGTTAGTATCTGTCTGCTGTTAAATCTGAAAACGACAGAAAAAACACATTCCTTAGAACACACTATTTTATCATTCACTGTTTACTATTGTCAGAAAATAGTTAAAATACAAACGTGCATGCAACCGCGGAGGAATACAAAACACAAGCAGTGATAAAGAAAGTGCTATCTTCCACTGTTGCCAAAACTGTGAAAGATAGAATTTTATTTCACTGTGAAAAACTCAATCATTCATTGCAAAACATAAAAGAAAATAACGTTGCATACGTCAACACAAATCAAATTACGTAACATACAGAAATCGACGTCGCTCTTACAAAAGCGGTGACTGCATCACATTCAAGAACACGGAGAACAACACAAACTATTTATTGCAAAGTATTGCTATGCTATGTAATTGCGAAACAATTTTGAATACATAATTTTTGACATATCTGGACAGTACAGGAAAAGGAGCCACACAGTGGGTAGACTATTTGTAGGAGAGGAAAGCCACTACGACCAGACAAGTACGAACAACTGGGGACAATTCAGCAACGATTGTAAATTGATTGTAATCGACAAATACCAAAACGTTACATAGAGGTCATTCCCTAGACAGTGTTATCCCTATTAATTATTATTCCGAAGATGACATACGAAATTAACATATAGCGGAAAGTGTAGCTACACCAAAGTCAGGGTCAATAACAATATGTGTGTATGTTTAACCAACTCTTTTTTACTGTTTTAAATTCACACCCGACCTACTCGACGGACAAAAATCGGACAAAAACTGTCCTTAAATACTACATGCATTGTATCCCCCATCTGCCCCTAATAAAATCAACAGTCTTTCAGATGGGACGTTAAACCGAGGTCTCGTGTAGGTGCTTTCTTTACACCGTGCACGTAAAAGAACCAGAGGAGACTCTTGAATGGGTCTCTTTCTGTATCATTGTACCATCCTCCAACAATCGAAAATAACTAATCTCTCCAGGAGGCGTCGCTCAAATGGGCAACCGGTAGCGACAGTAAATAAACGTAAAACACACACCACATATATATATATATTTATTTGCCAACTCTTTCCGTTTCTGAGGGATATGGTGGACACTGCATTGGGCTTCAGAATGAGTTTGAATGTTCCGAAATCTCATTCCGATTATTGATCTATGTGTCGGTATAAACTGTTAATGCAAATATATATTCTTAGAAATGTCTAGTTATTTTATTGGTCTTTGAGTATTGTATTTACTCTTTGAAAGGTCTCGTTTAAGGATTTTGTAAGTTGCGGTTTCCTAGCGTACACACTAGACTAGATCAACATATTAATTATATTAATAAGAGTAACATTTTTTCCATTCGAAGAAAAACAAACTAGTAAAACAGCCTTAGAACAGCTTCCCCAATGTCGTCTGAAACAATGAGATATTGTGTATTTATGATGCGAGGAAAAGCCTGTACGATCGATATTACAAACTCGTAGTGGAAGGAACCGATAACGACCTCACTTAGCTACAATCTAGGACATTCCATTGTTGATGTATAACCGCGAGATCTATTAATCACGGCCTTAAAGATATATATTCATGTTTAAGCTGATTGCCACACTATCTAAATACGTTGATGTAAGTCAATTGTATTAGTTATTAAAGTAGTACACACGTTTTGGGGTAAGGAATCTATCACTTTAAACATTACCGTTTACCATTTTTGAATGTACCTGGTCATTTTTTTGTTAGTTCGTGCTCTCATCGTAACTCCAGTTATCGGCAACAAATCATAACAGTTAATGTGTATACATCTCTCTTTTTATTAAACATACATATACTAAATAGGTTTTTTTTCTTTCTTTTTTTATTTTGGGCCTCAAAAAGTGGGAATTATGTGTGTATATATAATATGTGTAGTTACTGTAGTATGTTACCAATTATAGTGTTTCTATTATTCTGTAAGTAGCTATCCACCAAGGCCATTCAAGGGAGGTAATTTTGAAGAGTAATTTCAAGCAAACCAGTTCATTTGGCATCATGCCAAATTTTGCTTAGAATGCCATTCAATGGAAGTAATTTTCGGAAAGTAATTTCAATAAACCAGTTCATTTGGCAACATGCCAAAGTTTACTTCGAAAGTTAGTATTGTATGATTATATAGAGAATGTTTGTGTGCTGGACTCTGTTACGTACACACGTGTAGCAACATCTGGACGGATTAGTTTATGCAAATATAGTTTAGCTCGATTGCGAAACAAGTTCTTACAACTTATATTAATCATGCTCAGACCTCAGTCGTGATGGAATCCTTCGCCACGAGGGAGATATAATATGCACTGTGGAAGTTAAATGCCTTGCCTAAGGGTACAATCGTAACGGCTCCAATGGGGGCTCGAACTCATTTCGCACCTGAAGCGACCGCGCTACCACTGCGCTATCACGACTTTCACTGGAAGGATTCTGATTGGTTGGGATAATGTGATATATTTCACTAATAAACACAAATCTTCTTTTATGATTTCCAATGACTTGCTAATATAATATTTGTTTTAAAATTTTATTCATTTTAACTGCCCTGTCTGTATCCCCATTTCACTACGCGACACAACCACTTATGTTAGTGTGAACGTCCGTAATAAGAAATAGTTCCTGTATAATGTTCTAGTTAGTTTCTGTTTTCTGTCAAACTTTTGTCAAAATTAACTGTTCATAGTAGTCAGAAACTAGCTAAATTAGAAAAGTACGTTCAACCGCGCATGAATATGAAACAGAACCGGTGGCAGAGAAAAGAAGTCCATCTTTCACTGTTTCAAAGTTGTGTAATATGGAGTTTTCTTTCACTGTGAAAACTATCATTCATTGGAAAACATAAAAGAAAAGCGACGATATTAGACAGTAATCCATTCCTAATCATCTTCTAGGATACCTCCGCGTGCGGTGCATTCTAAGAAAACGCATAGCTTAGATTTAACAATGGAACTCTTGAAGTAATCACAGTGTGTGTCTGATGAAAATCAATAGAACGCTTTGATTGCGAATATTCAAATTTATATTCTAGGAACAATTGAGCAAGAGTCTAGTGCTGGGAAGTCTATATACGCCATTGTATATTTCAACAATTGCATTGCATGAAACAATCGATATCTGAGCAAAAGACTCAGAATCCGAATAATAATATTATATATTATATGTCGGATATGCTATGTACGAGTAGAAATTCAAACATCCATATATGTAAGCGTGTCAGATATGTAAAAAGCGGTGATATATGTAAAAAGACATGTCTTGTGAGATTTTTGTTGACATTTTACGGCAAATTTTATTTTTACATTTCTGCCATTTGTACATAGAACGGCAAATATTTTTAATGTTCAGGCACTGTTTTTACTTATATGTCAGGCGAACTGTTGACACTTCTGACAAATATTTACATATCTGAAATTTCCTTTTTGCATATACATGTAACACATTTTGCATACTATTTTATATGGGTTCCAACACACCTGTCAAATGTCTTTGTTTTTGCTAAGATTACATTCCGGGGCAGGCACACCGACAGCTTAGGTTCTATGGCGACTCTACATCTGTTAACGATGGAGGTCGAATTCTGCTGCCCTTCCGAACATTTTCCAGGTAGCCATGGGTACCCGGGTAGAACCATCATTCGTCCGCAAGCCCACTGAATAGCATAATTCTACACCCCAAAGTTGAGATACTCTACAACCAGACCAGTCTATATTCTACTCCCACACGTGTCTATATTCTACTCCTCAACCAGTCTATATTCTACTCTTGAACCAGTTTATATAGTTTACTTCTGGACCAGTCTATATTCTCTTCCTGGACAAGTCTATATTCTACCCCTGGACCAGTCTATATTCTACTCATGGACCAGTCTATATTCTACTCCTGGACCAGTCTATATTCTACTCATATACCAGTCTATATTCTACCCCTGGACCAGTCTATATTCTACTCATGGACCAGTCTATATTCTACTCTTGGACCAGTACATATTCTACTCATGGACCAGTCTATATTCTACTCCTGAACCAGTCTATTGTCTACTCTTGGACAAGTCTATATTCTACTCATGGACCAGTCTATATTCTACTCCTGGACCAGTCTATATTCTACTCATGGGCCAGTATATATTCTACTCCTGGACCAGTCTATATTCTACTCCTGGACCAGTCTATATTCTACCCCTGGACCAGTCTATATTCTACTCATGGACCAGTCTATATTCTACTCTTGGACCAGTACATATTCTACTCCTGGACCAGTCTATATTCTACCCTGGACCAGTCTATTTTCTACTCATGGACCAGTCTATATTCTACTCTTGGACCAGTACATATTCTACTCATGGACCAGTACATATTCTACTCCTGGACCAGTCTATATTCTACTCCTGGACCAGTCTATATTCTACTCATGGACCAGTCTATATTCTACTCATATACTAGTCTATATTCTACCCCTGGACCAGTCTATATTCTACTCATGGACCAGTCTATATTCTACTCTTGGACCAGTACATATTCTACTCATGGACCAGTCTATATTCTACTCCTGAACCAGTCTATTGTCTACTCCTGGACAGGTCTATATTCTACTCATGGACCAGTCTATATTCTACTCCTGGACCAGTCTATATTCTACTCATGGGCCAGTATATATTCTACTCCTGGACCAGTCTATATTCTACTCCTGGACCAGTCAATATTCTACCCCTGGACCAGTCTATATTCTACTCTTGGACCAGTACATATTCTACTCATGGACCAGTACATATTCTACTCCTGGACCAGTCTATATTCTACTCCTGGATCAGTCTATATTCTACTCCTGAACCAGTCTATATTCTTCTCCCACATATGTCTATTTTCTACCCCTGGACCAGTCTATATTCTACTCCTATACCAGTCTATATTCTACTCATGGACCAGTCTATATTCTACTCCTGAACCAGTCTATATTCTTCTCCCACATATGTCTATTTTCTACCCCTGGACCAGTCTATAATCTACTCCTATACCAGTACATATTCTACTCATGGACCAGTCTATATTCTACTCCTGAACCAGTCTATTGTCTACTCCTGGACAGGTCTATATTCTACTCATGGACCAGTCTATATTCTACTCCTGGACCAGTCTATATTCTACTCATGGGCCAGTATATATTCTACTCCTGGACCAGTCTATATTCTACTCCTGGACCAGTCAATATTCTACCCCTGGACCAGTCTATATTCTACTCATGGACCAGTCTATATTCTACTCTTGGACCAGTACATATTCTACTCATGGACCAGTACATATTCTACTCCTGGACCAGTCTATATTCTATTCCTGGATCAGTCTATATTCTACTCCTGAACCAGTCTATATTCTTCTCCCACATATGTCTATTTTCTACCCCTGGACCAGTCTATATTCTACTCCTATACCAGTCTATATTCTACTCATGGACCAGTCTATATTCTACTCCTGAACCAGTCTATATTCTTCTCCCACATATGTCTATTTTCTACCCCTGGACCAGTCTATAATCTACTCCTATACCAGTCTATATTCTACTCCTGGACCAGCCTATATTCTACTCCTGGACCAGCCTATATTCTACTCCTGTACCAGTCTATATACTTCTCCCACACATGTCTATGTTCTACCCCTGGACCAGTCTATCTTCTACTCCTGGACCAGTCTATCTTCTACTCCTGGACCAGTCTATATTCTACTCCTATACCAGTCTATATTCTACCCCTGGTCCAGTCTATATTCGACTCATGGACCAGTCTATATTCTACTCATGGACCAGTACATATTCTACTCCTGGACCAGTCTATATTCTACTCCTGGACCAGTCTATATTCTACTTATGGACCAGTCTATATTCTACTCCTGGACCAGTCTATATTCTACCCCTGGACCAGTCTATATTCTCCTCCTATACCAGTCTATATTCTACCCCTGGACCAGTCTATATTCTACTCTTGGACCAGTACATATTCTACTCATGGACCAGTCTATATTCTACTCCTGGACCAGTCTATATTCTACCCCTGGACCAGTCTATATTCTACTCCTATACCAGTCTATATTCTACCCCTGGACCAGTCTATATTCTACTCATGGACCAGTCTATATTCTACTCTTGGACCAGTACGTATTCTACTCATGGACCAGTCTATATTCTACTCCTGAACCAGTCTATTGTCTACTCCTGGACAGGTCTATATTCTACTCATGAACAAGTCTATATTCTACTCCTAGACCAGTCTATATTCTACTCATGGGCCAGTATATATTCTACTCCTGGACCAGTCTATATTCAACTCCTGGACCAGTCTATATTTTACTCCTGGACCAGTCTATATTCTACTCATGGACCAGTCTATATTCTACTAATGGACCAGTCTATATTCTACTCCTGGACCAGTCTATATTCTACTCCTGAACCAGTCTATATTCTACTCCTGAACCAGTCTATATTTTACTCCTGGACCAGTCTATATTCTACTCCTGGACCAGTCTATATTCTACTCATGGACCAGTCTATATTCTACTCATGGACCAGTCTATATTCTACTCCTGGACCAGTTCTATTCCTGAACCAGTCTATATTCTACTCCTTGACCAGTCTATTTTCTACTCCTGAACCAGTCTATATTCTTCTCCCACATATGTCTATTTTCTACCCCTGGACCAGTCTATATTCTACTCCTATACCAGTCTATATTCTACTCATGGACCAGTCTATATTCTACTCCTGAACCAGTCTATATTCTTCTCCCACATATGTCTATTTTCTACCCCTGGACCAGTCTATATTCTACTCCTATACCAGTCTATATTCTACTCCTGGACCAGTCTATATTCTACTCATGGACCAGTCTATCTTCTACTCATGGACCAGTCTATATTCTACTCATGGACCAGTATATATTCTACCCATGGACCAATCTATATTCTACTCCTGAACCAGTCTATTTTCTTCTCCCACATATGTCTATATTCTACTCTTGAACCAGTCTATATTCTACTCCTGGACCAGTCTATATTCTACTCCTGGACCAGTCTATATTCTACTCATGGACCGGTCTATATCCTACTCCTGGACCAGCCTATATTCTACTCATGGACCAGTCTATATTCTACTCATGGACCAGTATATATTCTACTCATGGACCAGTCTATATTCTACTCCTGAACCAGTCTATTTTCTTCTCCCACATATTTCTATATTCTACTCTTGAACCAGTCTATATTCTACTCCTGGACCAGTCTATATTCTACTCCTGGACCAGTCTATATTCTACTCATGGACCGGTCTATATCCTACTCCTGGACCAGCCTATATTCTACTCATGGACCAGTCTATATTCTACTCATGGACCAGTATATATTCTACTCATGGACCAGTCTATATTCTACTCCTGAACCAGTCTATTTTCTTCTCCCACATATTTCTATATTCTACTCTTGAACCAGTCTATATTCTACTCCTGGACCAGTCTATATTCTACTCCTGGACCAGTCTATATTCTACTCATGGACCGGTCTATATCCTACTCCTGGACCAGCCTATATTCTACTCATGGACCAGTCTATATTCTACTCATGGACCAGTATATATTCTACTCATGGACCAGTCTATATTCTACTCCTGAACCAGTCTATTTTCTTCTCCCACATATGTCTATATTCTACTCTTGATCCAGTCTATATTCTACTCATGGACCAGTCTATATTCTACTCCTGGACCAGTCTATATTCTACTCCTGGACCAGCCTATATTCTACTCATGGACCGGTCTATATCCTACTCCTGGACCAGCCTATTTTCTAATCATGGACCGGTCTATATTCTACTCCTGGACCAGCCTATTTTCTAATCATGGACTGGTCTATATCCTTCTCATGGACCTGTCTATATTCTACTCCCACACATGTCTATATTCTAATCCTAGACAATCTGTATTCTACTCTCATTGATTTAATCAGATTGGAAACTGATGCTTATTGTAAAAAAACATAAAACTGTCACGTTTTGGATGGCACTACAGCCGACCCCAGACACATGTTTCTCCGATACTGACATACTAAACATTGCTAATCGTGTATACCAGAGGGACATTCTAGACAGTGTCATGCAGATATAAAAATAAAAACATCCACCAAGAGAACACGGGTGTTAATTTTAGGTGCATAAGATATTTCACTATTCCAAAATGAACCATGCATCCGATTAGCGCAGTGGTTAGCGCGCTTGCTTCTCAAGGACCCGGGATATATGTGAGATGGTACGGTGGTCGCCTGATCGGACCACAGGGATTCGGCACGTTTGGGGGTACTAGTATATATATTTAAGTACAGGGATTCTACTCTGTGGGATGTCAGCTTTCGCATCGATCAGTAAAATGGCCCTATCTGAAACAATTTTGTACAAAGCTGTCCAAATATAACGCCTATCCCGAGTCTTTATATTGTTCTTCAAATAAAAAACAAATTTAAGCTACATGCATGTATACTTTGCAAACAATTGCCACATACATTGGCCATAGCAGGTCACATTTCCATACTAGGACACGGGTTCTGTCAGCAACAAATAAAAATCTTCGACGGGAGAGTTTTAACTGTGAATAACATTATCAATAAAATGTGTTTCCACTAACCTGTATGTTTATTCGGCAAAAATGTACGTCAAAAAGAGATTTCGTAGCATTTTCAATTTGTTTTGAAAAATTCTAAAGTGGCGCAATTCGCGTTGAAACGAGCGTTCTGATTGGATTATGATTGTTCTTCATATATAAAAAAACATCTTGTTACATTCTAATAACCCAATCAGAACGCTCGTTTCAACGCTGGTTTCAACGCGAATTGCGCTGCTTTAGAAATTTTCAAAACAAATTGAAAATACTACGAAATCTCTTTTTGACGTACATTTTTGATGAATAAACCTACACGTTAGTGGAAACACATTTTATTGATAATGTTATTCATAGTTAAAATCTCCCGTCGAAGATTTTTTTTGTTGCTGACAGAACCCATGTCCTAGTATGGAAATGTGACCTGCTATGGCCAATGTATGTGGCAATTGTTTGCAAAGTATACATGCATGCAGCTTAAAGTTGTGTTTTATTTGAAGAACAATATAAAGATTCGGGATAGGCGTTATATTTGGACAGCTTTGTACAAAATTGTTTCAGATATGGCCATTTTACTGATCGATGCGAAATCTGACATCCCACAGAGTAGAATCCCTGTACTTAAATATATATACTAGTACCCCCAAACGTGCCGAATCCCTGTGGATCGGACAGGTGGTTCCCACACAACTTACCACATTTACACTTTCATACGCTTTCGTTCTAACCCCATTTCAGTCTACTGCTGTTAAATTATATGTCAAATGTTCATTTCTTGATTATATGTAAAATACTGAAATAAATCATGTTTCAACTAATAGAATTGTTTAATTTATTGCAGGAATTGGTTCTAACCATATATACTAAGTTTGACTGGTGTATTGTTATTATTTTATGTACAAACTATTATACATAGTACTAATCCTGATACATAATTTATTCTTTTAATTTCAGTCCTAACCGATTTTGATATTAACGATTTCGTATTTACTAAAATTATTTTAATTTATTATAGGAATGTGATTGGATCCACACACTAATATGACGTAATTGGAAATTGACTTATTACAATAAATATTGTCAACATTGTGTTTATCCGATTGTTCTAATTCATTGCAGGAATTGGTTGGAACAACAATAGAAAAGAGGAACTGGCGTGGTATTATGATAGCTCTTCTGGTCATAATAACAGTTCTAGCTCTCATTCTAACTGCAATAGTACTAGTTACACCAAGTAAGTCCATAGTAACATATCTAATCTCATTCTAACTGCAATAGTACTAGCCACACCAAGTAAGTCCATAGTAACATATCTAACCTCACTATAACTGCAATAGTACTAGCCACACCAAGTAAGTCCATAGTAACATAGCTAACCTCATTCTAACTGCAATAGTACTAGCCACACCAAGTAAGTCCATAGTAACATAGCTAACCTCATTCTAACTGCAATAGTACTAGCCACACCAAGTAAGTCCATAGTAACATAGCTAACCTCACTATAACTCCAATAGTACTAGCCACACCAAGTAAGTCCATAGTAACATAGCTAACCTCACTATAACTGCAATAGTACTAGCCACACCAAGTAAGTCCATAGTAACATATCTAACCTCATTCTAACTGCAATAGTACTAGCCACACCAAGTAAGTCCATAGTAACATAGCTAACCTCATTCTAACTGCAATAGTACTAGCCACACCAAGTAAGTCCATAGTAACATAGCTAACCTCACTATAACTGCAATAGTACTAGCCACACCAAGTAAGTCCATAGTAACATATCTAACCTCATTCTAACTGCAATAGTACTAGCCACACCAAGTAAGTCCATAATAACAGTTCTAGCTCTCATTCTAACTGCAATAGTACTAGCCACACCAAGTAAGTCCATAGTAACATAGCTAACCTCATTCTAACTGCAATAGTACTAGCCACACCAAGTAAGTCCATAGTAACATAGCTAACCTCACTATAACTGCAATAGTACTAGCCACACCAAGTAAGTCCATAGTAACATATCTAACCTCATTCTAACTGCAATAGTACTAGCCACACCAAGTAAGTCCATAGTAACATAGCTAACCTCATTCTAACTGCAATAGTACTAGCCACACCAAGTAAGTCCATAGTAACATAGCTAACCTCATTCTAACTGCAATAGTACTAGCCACACCAAGTAAGTCCATAGTAACATATCTAGCTCGCATTCTAACTGCAATAGTACTAGCCACACCAAGTAAGTCCATAGTAACATAGCTAACCTCATTCTAACTGCAATAGTACTAGCCACACCAAGTAAGTCCATAATAACATAGCTAACCTCATTCTAACTGCAATAGTACTAGCCACACCAAGTAAGTCCATAGTAACATATCTAACCTCATTCTAACTGCAATAGTACTAGCCACACCAAGTAAGTCCATAGTAACATAGCTAACCTCATTCTAACTGCAATAGTACTAGCCACACCAAGTAAGTCCATAGTAACATAGCTAACCTCATTCTAACTGCAATAGTCCTAGTCACACCAAGTAAGTCCATAGTAACATATCTAGCTCGCATTCTAACTGCAATAGTACTAGCCACACCAAGTAAGTCCATAGTAACATAGCTAACCTCACTATAACTGCAATAGTACTAGCCACACCAAGTAAGTCCATAATAACATAGCTAACCTCATTCTAACTGCAATAGTACTAGCCACACCAAGTAAGTCCATAGTAACATATCTAGCTCTCATTCTAACTGCAATAGTACTAGCCACACCAAGTAAGTCCATAGTAACATAGCTAACCTCATTCTAACTGCAATAGTACTAGCCACACCAAGTAAGTCCATAGTAACATATCTAGCTCGCATTCTAACTGCAATAGTACTAGCCACACCAAGTAAGTCCATAGTAACATAGCTAACCTCATTATAACTGCAATAGTACTAGCCACACCAAGTAAGTCCATAATAACATAGCTAACCTCATTCTAACTGCAATAGTACTAGCCACACCAAGTAAGTCCATAGTAACATATCTAGCTCTCAATCTAACTGCAATAGTACTAGTGTTGTTTTTTTTGTGTTGCCACACCAAGTAAGTCCATAGTAACATAGCTAACCTCATTCTAACTGCAATAGTACTAGCCACACCAAGTAAGTCCATAGTAACATATCTAGCTCGCATTCTAACTGCAATAGTACTAGCCACACCAAGTAAGTCCATAGTAACATAGCTAGCCTCATTCTAACTGCAATAGTACTAGCCACACCAAGTAAGTCCATAGTAACATATCTAACCTCATTCTAACTGCAATAGTACTAGCCACACCAAGTAAGTCCATAGTAACATAGCTAACCTCATTCTAACTGCAATAGTACTAGCCACACCAAGTAAGTCCATAGTAACATATCTAACTCTCATTCTAACTGCAATAGTACTAGCCACACCAAGTAAGTCCATAGTAACATATCTAGCTCTCATTCTAACTGCAATAGTACTAGCCACACCAAGTAAGTCCATAGTAACATATCTAGCTCGCATTCTAACTGCAATAGTACTAGTTACACCAAGTAAGTCCATAGTAACATATCTAGCTCGCATTCTAACTGCAATAGTACTAGCCACACCAAGTAAGTCCATAGTAACATATCTAGCTCGCATTCTAACTGCAATAGTACTAGTTACACCAAGTAAGTCCATAGTAACATATCTAGCTCGCATTCTAACTGCAATAGTACTAGCCACACCAAGTAAGTCCATAGTAACATATCTAGCTCGCATTCTAACTGCAATAGTACTAGCCACACCAAGTAAGTCCATAGTAACATATCTAACCTCATTATAACTGCAATAGTACTAGTTACACCAAGTAAGTCCATAGTAACACATCTAACCTCATTCTAACTGCAATAGTACTAGCCACACCAAGTAAGTCCATAGTAACATATCTAACCTCATTCTAACTGCAATAGTACTAGCCACACCAAGTAAGTCCATAGTAACACATCTAACCTCATTCTAACTGCAATAGTACTAGCCACACCAAGTAAGTCCATAGTAACACATCTAACCTCATTCTAACTGCAATAGTACTAGCCACACCAAGTAAGTCCATAGTAACATATCTAACCTCATTCTAACTGCAATAGTACTAGCCACACCAAGTAAGTCCATAGTAACATATCTAACCTCATTCTAACTGCAATAGTACTAGCCACACCAAGTAAGTCCATAGTAACACATCTAACCTCATTCTAACTGCAATAGTACTAGCCACACCAAGTAAGTCCATAGTAACACATCTAACCTCATTCTAACTGCAATAGTACTAGCCACACCAAGTAAGTCCATAGTAACATAGCTAACCTCATTCTAACTGCAATAGTACTAGCCACACCAAGTAAGTCCATAGTAACATATCTAATCTCATTCTAACTGCAATAGTACTAGCCACACCAAGTAAGTCCATAGTAACAGTTCTAGCTCTCAATCTAACTGCAATAGTACTAACCACACCAAGTAAGTCCATAGTAACATCATTATCTAACCTCATTCTAACTGCAATAGTACTAGTTACACCAAGTAAGTCCATAATAACATAGCTAACCTCATTCTAACTGCAATAGTACTAGCCACACCAAGTAAGTCCATAGTAACATATCTAGCTCGCATTCTAACTGCAATAGTACTAGCCACACCAAGTAAGTCCATAGTAACATAGCTAACCTCATTCTAACTGCAATAGTACTAGCCACACCAAGTAAGTCCATAGTAACATATCTAACCTCATTATAACTGCAATAGTACTAGCCACACCAAGTAAGTCCATAATAACATAGCTAACCTCATTATAACTGCAATAGTACTAGCCACACCAAGTAAGTCCATAGTAACATATCTAGCTCGCATTCTAACTGCAATAGTACTAGCCACACCAAGTAAGTCCATAGTAACATATCTAGCTCGCATTCTAACTGCAATAGTACTAGCCACACCAAGTAAGTCCATAGTAACATATCTAGCTCGCATTCTAACTGCAATAGTACTAGTTACACCAAGTAAGTCCATAGTAACATATCTAGCTCGCATTCTAACTGCAATAGTACTAGCCACACCAAGTAAGTCCATAGTAACATATCTAGCTCGCATTCTAACTGCAATAGTACTAGTTACACCAAGTAAGTCCATAGTAACATATCTAGCTCGCATTCTAACTGCAATAGTACTAGCCACACCAAGTAAGTCAATAGTAACATATCTAGCTCGCATTCTAACTGCAATAGTACTAGCCACACCAAGTAAGTCCATAGTAACATATCTAACCTCATTATAACTGCAATAGTACTAGTTACACCAAGTAAGTCCATAGTAACACATCTAACCTCATTCTAACTGCAATAGTACTAGCCACACCAAGTAAGTCCATAGTAACATAGCTAACCTCATTATAACTGCAATAGTACTAGCCACACCAAGTAAGTCCATAGTAACACATCTAACCTCATTCTAACTGCAATAGTACTAGCCACACCAAGTAAGTCCATAGTAACACATCTAACCTCATTCTAACTGCAATAGTACTAGCCACACCAAGTAAGTCCATAGTAACATAGCTAACCTCATTCTAACTGCAATAGTACTAGCCACACCAAGTAAGTCCATAGTAACATATCTAGCTCGCATTCTAACTGCAATAGTACTAGCCACACCAAGTAAGTCCATAGTAACATAGCTAACCTCATTCTAACTGCAATAGTACTAGCCACACCAAGTAAGTCCATAGTAACATAGCTAACCTCATTCTAACTGCAATAGTACTAGCCACACCAAGTAAGTCCATAGTAACATAGCTAACCTCATTCTAACTGCAATAGTACTAGCCACACCAAGTAAGTCCATAGTAACATATCTAATCTCATTCTAACTGCAATAGTACTAGCCACACCAAGTAAGTCCATAGTAACAGTTCTAGCTCTCAATCTAACTGCAATAGTACTAACCACACCAAGTAAGTCCATAGTAACATCATTATCTAACCTCATTCGAACTGCAATAGTACTAGTTACACCAAGTAAGTCCATAATAACATAGCTAACCTCATTCTAACTGCAATAGTACTAGCCACACCAAGTAAGTCCATAGTAACATATCTAGCTCGCATTCTAACTGCAATAGTACTAGCCACACCAAGTAAGTCCATAGTAACATATCTAACCTCATTCTAACTGCAATAGTACTAGCCACACCAAGTAAGTCCATAATAACATAGCTAACCTCATTATAACTGCAATAGTACTAGCCACACCAAGTAAGTCCATAGTAACATATCTAGCTCGCATTCTAACTGCAATAGTACTAGCCACACCAAGTAAGTCCATAGTAACATATCTAGCTCGCATTCTAACTGCAATAGTACTAGCCACACCAAGTAAGTCCATAGTAACATATCTAGCTCGCATTCTAACTGCAATAGTACTAGTTACACCAAGTAAGTCCATAGTAACATATCTAGCTCGCATTCTAACTGCAATAGTACTAGCCACACCAAGTAAGTCCATAGTAACACATCTAACCTCATTCTAACTGCAATAGTACTAGCCACACCAAGTAAGTCCATAGTAACACATCTAACCTCATTCTAACTGCAATAGTACTAGCCACACCAAGTAAGTCCATAGTAACACATCTAACCTCATTCTAACTGCAATAGTACTAGCCACACCAAGTAAGTCCATAGTAACACATCTAACCTCATTCTAACTGCAATAGTACTAGCCACACCAAGTAAGTCCATAGTAACACATCTAACCTCATTCTAACTGCAATAGTACTAGCCACACCAAGTAAGTCCATAGTAACACATCTAACCTCATTCTAACTGCAATAGTACTAGCCACACCAAGTAAGTCCATAGTAACACATCTAACCTCATTCTAACTGCAATAGTACTAGCCACACCAAGTAAGTCCATAGTAACATAGCTAACCTCATTCTAACTGCAATAGTACTAGCCACACCAAGTAAGTCCATAGTAACACATCTAACCTCATTCTAACTGCAATAGTACTAGCCACACCAAGTAAGTCCATAGTAACAGTTCTAGCTCTCAATCTAACTGCAATAGTACTAGTCACACCAAGTAAGTTCAGCATAATGTGTATACATACATACATCAACAACAACGATAACATTTACGTTTATTCAATGCCCGTTGCAATGTAACAACATGACATAAAAGGCAACAACATATTTTATATTATGTATTTATGATATTAATAAACCTTTATATATTTATGCAACGATTGCGATGACCAGCTTTAACTACTTATCATAATCACGTTCCTTGGCTCGGGTGAAAGCATGCATGTGGTCATTCGTGTGCGAGGAATTCGAAGTACCCGGAAATAAATACCTGTCCGATTTTGCGATTACCGTACCATTTCACATACTTTCCGGTTGCAGGATCGCACCGGGTTACATTGGTGAGAAGCGAGAGTTAACCGCTTCGCTCATCAGACAGCATCTACTATCTACTATATATGCTAATAAGGAGCGGGTGCTCGTGATAATATGGTCTTATATTCCCATTTTGTATCCAGCTTGTTTGCGAGAGGGTCGATGTTTCTAACCAGGTGGCCCGTTTGCTTTCTAATGACCCATATATTATATATACTCAGTCTGTTATGTATGCGCATGTGCAGACGTGGTACCCGAGTGACGCCCTTACTACTTTCAAATAAAAGCACCGTTAACATCTCTTGTTAAATCGGACTTTATCTGTAAATGGAGGTAATAAATAATAAGTATCAATTATCATTGTCGCTGATTGTGTACATGATTTATATTGCAGAAACCGTCGAGGTAGTTGAAGGAGAAAAATTAAACTTTAAAAGTTTTATTCGAAATGAATATGAACCTATTCCATTCCAACCTATTTGGTTACCAGGTATGTTAACCCTTTCCTTCATAGAGATTTAGGTTAATATACTATTAGATCTCCATACAAACGACCGCCATTTAGCTATCATGCAGTGGATAAGTAGTCGCCATATCTATCCCACCTACATAGATATTATTACTGGGACTACATGAGATTCTGACCTTAATTATGAACATTGGTTTGGCTACTACATTGTCAATGTATGTAGTATTGGTAATGGCTTCAATAGGTGTTTCTATGAGGGAAAGGGTTAATAGAAGAATTAAATCTTGTTAATTTATTAAGAAAGACATTTGGAATATACCGGGTTATGAAGTGATGTCCCTGCCTAAATGTGTTTGCTGCTGCTTGCCTAGCCCCGCTGACTAGTGACTAGTTGCATCCCCTGTTGTCTCAGTTATCGACTATTTGAATTTGATTTGATCACTCGTGCATACAGAGATCTGCATACTATGGCCGCTTTCTGCCTTTTGATTTAAACCGTTCTCACATAGAGGTTTAAGCTAATATACCACTATATTTTCAAATGCATCAGAGAGAGAGAGAGAGAGAGAGAGAGAGAGAGGGAGGAGAGAGAGGGGAGAGGGAGGGAAGGAGATTATACATTTTAATTTATTAGGCGAGTTTGAGAAAATATACAAGGAGACTATCTGTCTAGCCCTGCTCTGTGGCTCTTGCTACCTCTATCTATCTATCTATCTATCTATCTATCCATCCATCCATCCATCCATCCATCCATCCATCCATCCATCCATCCATCCATCCATCCATCCATCCATCCATCCGTCCGTCCGTCCGTCCGTCCGTCCATCCATCCATCTATCTATCTATCTATCTATCTTTATGTCGAACCCCTCGCGGGGACGTAGACATGTAGACCTCCCCTGATGTTCCGATCATATATAAGGAATGACGTAATAATAACGCTCGCGTGTTGGACTATGCTCTGTCGAGACTTGTATGTTTTCGGAGGGGAGCCTAATAATGTATAAGACAGTACTTAACCTGATAGTCTATGTATCCTATCTTCTGGTAAGAAAGACGTCTTAGAAAGGAAAGATTACCGAATATTCATGATCTGAAGTTTATCATACCATATGTGAATATATGACGTCATACACGCAGCGTTATGACGTCAAGAAGTGATTATTAGGCACTGGCCAATAAATCGACGTTTATTAGGCAGGCAGTTTTTTATCGTTATACGGATAAATATATGTATATATGTATAAGCTTTAAGCTTTCGATTAAATCCATTTTCATTCTGTATACAGTATATATGTACTGTATATTATAACAGGCGGATCTGTAGTCCAGTGGTTAACACGCTGGACTTGTAATCAAGGGATCGCAGGTTCGATCCCCCGTCTGGCCCTAATAATATTAACAGCCTTTCAGTTGGGACTTTAAACCGAGTTCACGTGTCGGTGTTGTACACCGGGCACGTAAAAGAACCAGAGGAGACTCTGGAATGAGTTTCTGTCTGTATCATTGCACTATCCTCCAAAAATCTAAAATGTTTAATCTCTTCAGGAGGCGTCGCTCATATGGGCAACCGGTAGCTATGATAGATAAACGTAAAACAAACAAACATACATTATGAATGAATAAATATGTTTAAACCCAAATATATGTATTGTTTAATGTATTTTAATACGAGATGCCATGTTTTGTCTTTGCAACAGGTGAAGAAACGTTTATTTACAAAAGTAAGGAAGGAGTTATCGAGTATAACTGTGTGGACAATACCTCATCCACCTTAATAGACAACTTAACATTTGTAAGTGTCCTTACTTGCTTTAATACATAATATCCGTATTATACACTACATAGGGTTAGTTACCTAGGCAACTAATACTTGACTGATTTGTACTACAAACAAGTTAAGCAAACGCCAAACTATTCTAGATGCTGTTACTGAGATAGTGAACTCTGTTTGGTTCAAACAGTGCAGGAAAGCGCTTAAGAATGCGACATAAGCTGATTGACTTAGCAGGTATTGTCTATGAAAGTGACGGATAAACAAACAAAAACATATCAGAAACAGTTTGGAATGTTTTAGGATTTTGCACATTATTGATGAAAAATAAACCACATCTTGTATATGTAGGTAACACTGGAACATTCACCACAACAGTACAGTCATAATAACGCATCTCTGTAATGATTCTATGACGTCATCATGCTGATTCTATGACGTCACGATCGTCCTATGACGTCATTATAATGATTATATGACATCACTGTGATGATGAGTCTATGGCGCCACCATACTGAATGTATGTATGCCGTCATCATGCTTATACACGTCACCATGATTATATCACGTCACCATGATTATATCACGTCACCATGATTATATCACGTCACCATGATGATTTCCTGACGTCATGTATTTTCTTATGTTTCAGAGAGCACTGGATACAGACCAATTTAGGTTGTCAGCAGACAAGCAGTATGTTCTATATCAATATGATATCCATCGTGTGAGTGGTTTATTTATATTTGTCTACTCTATGTATATACACACCATTCATAGACAATTCTATTTTAATTAATTAGACGGCCGCCATTTTGTTGGTCACGTGACCTATCCGCCATTACACCACTGCAAAACAAGCCGCAAAATTCCTGCAAATCTTAGAAAGATCTGAACGAGATATCACTGTAGAAATAAGACTTCAAATGGACGACAACAGTCAAATTGGTAAGTAAAAATATGTGGAATATGATTTCAGAACTTAACTGTAATGTTTTTGTAGTATTATGAGTTGTAATGTTTACTATGGAGATCAAGGTCAACTGAGCCGTGTAAAATCAATATTGCTGGCAAAATGAAATATTTACGCAGTTTTTGGATAATTTACTGAAGGTTTGTTGAGCAACTTGTATTATTTCACCGCAATTGCTACTTTAGACAGTATTTTACAATAATTTAAAACAAAACAAATTTGAGATAAACCTGTGCGTATCAAACATTACACAGCCCGTGTCACAGGTGTCTGCATGGTTATTCATAACAGTGCGAGGTGTAGATACATATCTGGACAGAATAGGGCTAGTATATGCCGTTACTAACTCGAGTCCTAAAAATTGTGGTATGAAAGTGTCACACACTGGGCTACGAACATGGTACCTTCCATGTATGTATGTACCATTAATGATTAATGTCAAACCCCTCGTGGGGACTTAGACATGTTTTCCTGGGCAGGCTCAGCCGACCTAAGCGATTAACCAGTACTAAGCAATGTGTGTGAGGTGCCTTGCTCAATGACACTACATACGTGGCCTGACTGAGTATCGAACCCGGGACCGTTCAATTCCAAATCCGACGCTCAACCACGGACGCCACGCTACATTGATCATAGCCGGAAAGCTTACCTCAGAGCTAACCTACATGTCACTGTAGTCATCCTGGCATTGTATCATTTGTACATGTACACCATTACATTATACAGTTGAGCCATGAAAAATGCGACATGAATAAGTGCAACCCGATTACCCAGGATCAAACCTATATACATTCATATTACTTTAAAGCCGGAAAGCCTACATCCGAGCCATCCCGGCATTTGATTTACTTGTAGTGTACACTGTTACATTATACCTTCTTTTTTTCAGAGCTTCCACTCGATGACAGTATCTGGGGGAAAAACAACTGTAAAGTGTGGCCAAGATTAACGTATGAGGATATTTTGGAATACTTAGTGGAGTCGAAAGCATTTGATGGAAAAGCCATGAAGGCGTTCCGTGCAATGTACGGGTACAATTATGTCCAGAATGGATGGATGGGCGACATATTTTCCGTGAAGGTTAACGAGATAGACTTTCTGAAAGCACACATATCACCAAGTCAGCCTGGTGTGGGACGTGCAGATTATTTTACATGGGTTGCAATTACTAAGGATTGTACGGTGCTAACTGGTTATTGTACGTGCCCAGCAGGGAGCGGTAGAAGCTGCAGTCATGTATCGGCCCTATTGTATGCAGTGACACTAGCTTGGTCCAGTGGTGTTGGTGGTACAACATGCACGGATACGGCTCAAGCCTGGGGTCGAGGCGCGGCAAAATCTCTAACTCATGATAAGTTGATTGATATGTCATTTGATAGACCAAGTGCGAAGACATTAATCACATGTAACACAAAAGTATTAGTAAATAATGATGCAACACCGAATACCAAGCAGTTTTTGGATCACAAAGACCTGGAGGAAAACGTTAAACAGTCAAAAGTCAAATCACTCTGGGAATGTAAAGGAACAATGCTGTACAAAATTCTTCATGCCCCAGAGCAAAAAACTTGTGTTGAAAAAGGTGACATAGAACACGGGCCACACAGCATCGATCAAACCATGACAGTGAATTGCCCCTTGTCGTGTACTTTCTGTGCACATTTTTATAAGAAATATGTGTGCATTACTGAGGAAAACATTAGGATGATGGAAAAGAAAAGAAAACACCAAAATTCAAACTTGTGGCAAGAAAGTCGCAAACTGCGCATAACGGCCAGCAAGGCAAATTCTGTGCCCAAAACAGACAGAGCTGACCCCAGTAAATTTGTAAATAATCAGTTATATCCACGGTTCAAGGGTTGTGCTGCTACAAAACATGGACGAGACAATGAGTCGAAAGCTCGGGAATGGTTCGAACAAAAGTCTGGTTTACCCGTTTCCAAGTCGGGCCTTGTCGTATGTCCCGAGGAGCCATATTTTGCCGCCAGCCCTGATGGTATAGTGGATGAAAACACCATAATAGAAATTAAATGTCCTACGCGCCCACTCAGGGAGTTGATTTCTTCAGGAAAATATGATGTTAGTTTAAAAGATGGACAGGAATATTTAAATCCTAAGGGAGGCAATGGATATTATTGCCAAGTGCAAATGACCATGTTTTGCACAAAGGCCAGGTTATGTAAATTTGTTGTCTGGACATCCAAATTCCAATGTATTGTTGACGTTCCATTTTGCTCAGAATATATCGGTAGTCTATTACCACGACTCAGGAAGTTTTACTTCAAACATTTACTTGTGCGCTTGACGGATGAGCACCATGATGACAGACTGAGACTTTCTAAAGACTACAAAAGGCTTTGTAGTACATGAACATTATATTCTGTTAGCATAGATCTGAGATTTGTAAACTTGTCAATCCAGTAATACATCATGTTGATGTAAAGTACTGTGGCATCATTTAATTTAAATAACAGATTTAAAATTTCAAGTAATATCAAAAGTAACAGAGACTAGTCTGTACATATTTTATTTGGCATACAATTTTAGCACGATACATGTAAGTGAAACTGGTAAATTAAGCATATAAATAAATCCATTTGAACAGTTTGTTATCTAGTGTTTCTCTATATTGTACTCGATGTAACTGTAGGTCTGGTATTGTTTTGTGTGATATTTGTTTCGCTAATTTCATTATATCTCTTAAATATTTACAGTCACAACTTCACACATACAGTTCATTCCAGATTTTTATCATCTTTGATTAAGGGGTCCCTCAAGTTGCATAAAGCTCCAATTACATGCAGCTGTTTATTCCCCTTTTTCAATGTCTTTATGCCCAATGTTGTGTTGAGAATCCTGAAAGATTTAAGTCTCATTATTGCTCTTTCAACATGTATGCGCTCAGCAGCAATCCGTCTGGATTCGATTACCTCTTCTTCGGACAACTGGCTCCTTCCTTTCATAAATGCTGGAATGTTCAATTTCACGCGCCTAGCACAAAGTTCATCGGCCACAGTAAAACCCCGGTCTGCCATTACTTCATCTCCAGGCAATAAATAGTTCAAGAAACCACTATTCTTTGTAATGAAATTGTCACTTGCCCTTCCGCCATATAAAGAAGAAATGTACATAATAAACCCATTTGGGGCAATGGCTATCAAAAATTTGGCAGTGTTGTGACTTTTGTAGGTGCTCCATGTTTGTGCTCGAGCTTTTAATGAAAATGGCCTTTGAATGAATAATTCCGAGCAATCAATAATGCAGGTAGTTCTTGGATATGAAGTTCTGAATGATGAAGGAAGTGTTCTCCTAATAGTATCTCTTGGAAGCCATATAATTAATGAAGAGAGCTCTTCGGACATAATATCGATCCATGTATGGAATATGTTACTCGCAAGCTGATGAGAAATTCCAAATCGCCGCCCAATATCCCTGAATGTAAGAGCTAGTCTCAGTCGTATCAATACCAAGAAAATTTGGTTTTGGATGTCTAACTTGTATGGCAGCTGTTTTCCAAACTGCGTCAATGTAGATATTAATGTCATGAATACAGTTAAGCTGAACCCAGTGTAAAACCTACAATCTGTGTCGTTTGTCATACTGTTGACACTGAATTCTGGGGTGTTGCACTGAGTTGACGCATCTCTTGTTCGTTTACTGTAAAAGTAAGAGTGGTCTAAAGCAACCATGTCCACAGTTTGAGTGCTGGTGTCAACTAATCTCTTTTTTGTTAAATGTTTACACAATGATGGATATCTATGGCAGCAAACTGATTCACACTGATCATTAAAATGGTCACATTCCATATTTTCAATGTTCTCCATTGCCTGGAGGGGGGTGGCAATTAATATTTCTTCTGCAGTTTCCAACGACATTACTCTATGGTCTGGCTTTGCAGGGGTCTTTAAAGAAAGACTGCGTCTTACTAAGGGTCGTCTAGTTGGTGTTGGCTCTTTTGTTGTATACCCCATGTTAATGATCGGAACAGGGTTTTGTTTGGTCGGTCGTCCATCAACGAAGTGCACTGAACAAACCTGAAAATATATCAAATGACCACCAATAAGTACCATATTAGACTTTACAGCCTGCATGCTGTCGCAAACTACCACAGTTACAACTTTATAGCAATTTTATAGAGACCGAGATAGGATTCAAACATTAGTATACACTGGCTGTTTACATATAAACAAAGTGTATACGAAAAAGGTTTATCCGAAATCTGATAATTTGCAATTTACTAAAATCATTGCTATGGTCTTACCACTGTTTCAGTGACTGGATCAAAGTCCTTCCTATTTATAGCTTTCAGCTAGGCGCGCCTAACATCCAGATTTTTCGGGATACAATGCAGCTTGTAGATTTCAAGGCATGGGCAATCTTTGTGTTTTTGTCGTTGGCCTTCGGCTTCATGTATTTCACAGTCGGAATTTCTCCATGTGTACAGTTTCTTCTGATTATTATTACATCCCACAATAACACATTGTTTCCCCGAACTGTTTGTGTACGGCATTTTCCCCAAATTGCGCAATAAATGATCAAAATTATTAATTATTCATTTAAACTATCGGTATTTTGATCTGCAGTGGTGTAATGGCGGACGTGAAGAGTGATAAGGGGAGATAATCGGGTTGGACTAAATTTATAGAATTGTCTAACTGGTACATGTAAACATGATTATAACTGTTCACCAGATGATAGTATCCTCCTCAGACATGTGAACTATGAATAGAATTATCAAAACAGTGGGGCAATCAATATATTTAATAACATCCAATATGACACATGCACAAATGGTAATAATTTGTCGTTTGGTAAAATATATAAAATTTTAGCAATTTGTGTCGTAATTCATTACTATCTGATCACACATTTGTATTCATAAAAAAAATATGAAATGAAAAGTAGTTGTTTTAGCCATATTTATTAGTTTATACAAATTTATTTTAGCTTGATTGCGAAAGTAGCTTATATAAACCAGCTTATATTAACCACTTTCGATACATCATTGCTGATAGAATCTATTTCCGTGAGGGAAAGAGAAGAGGCAAGGAATAGTATATAGTATATTTCTGTCGCACAGAGCCACTAACCTCGTAGAGCCCTGTAGACTCTATATCTAATGGCGATAGTTGGTCTCTTCATTTTGTGAAAGCGCGAATCTTCACTTCTGCACACACCGAACCTACATCGTCTTTCACATCGAATCCTCGATCTGCTAATACTAAGTCTCCAGGAAGAAGCTTTAGCAGAGGTCGCTATGTTCAGTTATGTATTTGTCGCTAACTCTTCCACCCCAGGCATTTGAAATATATGAAACACTTTCGTGAGGCGTAATTCCAATCAAGAATTTAATGGTGTGGTGGTGTTTGGACGACGACCAAGTTTCTGCTCTAGCTTTAAGTCCTGTGGGTTTTTCAATTAACACTTCAAAACAGTGGATAATTACAGCACATTTGTTACCAAAGTATTTTCGAAATTCCATGGGCATGGTTTTACGAAGTGTCTCGCGTTCTGGCCATTTAATGAGTTTCCGCATACGTTTGAACATTGCAGCAATAGTACCGGTGGATAACCACGACACTGTTGGTTGTGTTATGTCAAATTCATGTGTGAGAAATAAGTTTGACAAATTAAGCCGCTATTTCACCAGTGTCATAAGCTTAAATTTGTTAACAGCAAGGCTGTTTGGAAGAAAAGGCTCCAGAAATTGATATAATAATACTAATAATGAATATGTCGGAAGCCCAGTTAGATGTATGTTTGACCTTTTCGTTGTTGTCTCTAAAGTAATCCATGTGAAATTTGGTCTCCTGTTGCTTTACTTTTATCTTAAGATGACTATTCTCTGTTCTTAGTTGCTGCAGGTCTTCGTCCATAGCATTCATTAAACCCTTGCCAAGTTCTGTTTGAGACTGAACACCTGTTTCAATATCAGAATCAAGTGCAACATCTAATTCTTGTCTAGGGACCTTACTATACACATGAGTTTACAGTAACTGAACCAACAGTTTCAGATAGCCGCCTTTTCCTGTTCATTTGACGGTCAAACCGGCTTGAACGGACTGGGGCACGGGTACTTCCCAGGCAAACTGATGGGGCCCAGTCAGTAACGTGTTTTATCTATTTGTTAAGCATAATACACCTGTGCCAGAAGAGCTCGAAGTGTTCATACCAGGAGTTGGCATGGGTAGCATTGTCCTGCTAGTTCCCTGGTTTATTTCTTGTGCCTGTACTGATATGGTTTGTTCAGGCTGGACATCGTCCGAAGGAAGAACCTTCATATCCTTCAGTACTTGTAACACTACTTGCGTTACCGCCGGTATGACACTGGATATAATTTTTTGCATCGTGCTATCAGCCAATTCTCCAGCTGGTTGTTGTTCATTAGTGTTACATGTAGTCGACGGTTCCTCAGCGGCTGCTGCCTTCTGCCTCTTTCTGGGCGGCATACTGGAACATGTAGGTTCCGCTGTGGCCGCTGCAGCCCTATGCGTCTGTTTCATCTTTCTAGGCGGCATATTGAACCAACTGTAAGTAATTTTAATATTATTATATAATTGACATATATGCATAATTTGTCAGATGAAGATTAATTGTCTGTATTTTCATGCAATTTGCATTGTGCCAATAAGCTACATGTAGGCAATATGGTTCTTCACCTGACTTAGTGCATCTGACTCACACAATCAGGCGATATGCCACAATTCAATCTTGTTTAGTCCATCTGACTAGCAATAATATGGCAATATGCCCAATTCAATCTTGTTTAGTCCATCTGACTAGCAATAATATGGCAATATGCCCAATTCAATCTTGTTTAGTCCATCTGACTAGCAATAATATGGCAATATGCCCCAAATTTGGAGGACCTGTGTGGTAAATACTTCAGCTGATGATCATCAACAAATGTTCACAACAATTCATCCTGAAGTCACAATACATATAAATATATTTATAATTGTCTTAAGCATTTCAAAATTATTCCACTAACATTTCGTCTCCACTTTCCCAATCAAATGTCACTGAAATGCACCCCATCTGACTTTAGCAAATCATAATCAGAATTTTTCATTCCTTTTAAGTTCCAGTAATGAATATGTTCATGTTCGACTAATTCACGTTTAACCACCATGTTTGCCTCTTTCAGCAGTATGTTATAGCAGTCTGAAGTAACATTGCGTGTGCGCTTTCTTGGAGTTAATTGGCAGACAAATATATTGTGTAACTTATAACGCTGTAGCCATAAGTTAGCAACTGTGACAATACGCAATGTTGTTAATTCTACATTTAAAGAATCAGAACCCTGTGCATCAATATCATTGCCACCAACCAACATGACAACGCAACATTTGGCTATTCTCTCTCCAAACAACGCAACATGGTTCGATTTGGTTATACAACCGCCACTTATTCCATAAAAATCGCTCGAAACCTTGGAATCACCATCAAATGGGTCACTTTTACCAAGGTATTGTTCAAATCGACCAATATTCGAGTCTCTTATAAATAAGTAATTTTGGACTATTTCAGTTAATTTAACATTGGGTCGAAAAGGGAGACTAATCCTACTCTACCGTATACAGAAAGACACTTCTGCATTTCTGTATATATTACACAATATCGCCGTCAGTCCTATACCGAAAGACACCTATTAATTTTGAGTGGTCGGGCAACCTCCTAGGTCCAACGGTTCTGTAGATACAGTCACGGCGTTAAGGGGGCGTGGCCCAAAAAGGGGTGTGGCCATTTCAGCTATTTCGCCGTCGGTGGCAAATGTGTTACCAACCAAATATTGTTCCTAGACCTCAATTAATGGATTCCTGAAGAGTTTAGGTCTGTACAATAAAGTGCATACTCAACAACCATGAGCTACTCTAGTAACCCAAGTTCTGCATACAAAACAATACAAATAATAAATTAGCGTGGTTATAGCTATTTGTTAAGATTAATATACCATATACTTGCGTATTAAGTCCGCCTCCGTGGTCGAGTGGTTACGGTCGCTGACTTGTATACCACTGTAACCTATCATCACTGATGGTCACGGTCAGGTCGTGTCTCATTTATATGAAAAAGTTGGCAGTTTCTTACGGAGGTTGGTGCACCCAAGTACTGGGTAACCGCTGGAGCCTGCCCAGGAAAGGTGTTGTTAGGTAAACTGCCCGCCGGTGATATATAGCCCGAAATGGTGCTGATGCAGGCGTAAAACCCGAAAAATAAATAAATACTTGCGTATTGACTTAATATATGCCCTGTATATAGTGATTTATTTTAATGTTATGAGAGTATTTCGGCGATTTCATTTTCAAGGGAGACTAATCCTACTCTATCGAATACCGAAAGACACTGAAGATATGTATAAAACAACACTAAAATGAATGCATTAATGTGTTTACGGTATAGCTACATATTAACATTTCTATACATTGTAACTGTTTATTGAAATAAAATATGTCCTTTATATATCGTATTTATTGTAATGTTACGAGTGTATTTCGGTATATATTACACAATATCGTCGTCGGTTCTATACCGAAAGACACTTTCATTTTCAAGGGAGACCATCGTGGAGGTGTAACTAGGACTTGTTGCTAAATGCAACCATCTGCCAGCCTTTTTTTATAAGCACTTCTTTTGTGGTGTCTTCCAAACGACACTTCTTTTCTTTACAAATGAAAAGCTAATGCTATTATGAAAATAAGCGTGTTTGGTGTCAGATGCATCTTTTTGTGTTGCTGTTTCCAGCACATCATTTAGTGGTAGCGTGACCACATCTTTTGCTTTTTATAATACGAAACACATCTTTTGAAGGTGTCGTAATAGAAGACACATCTTTTGAAGGTGCTCATTATTTTAATATCAAATTTCAAATTATTACAATCACAACCAATCATTATGATAATAGTTACATGTTTAAAACGCAATGAATATAATAACATATAATTTATAAAGCAGAAAGTGAGATAATGCAAGGATATATAAACTTTGAACAGATATTGACATATGTTGTAATTATACTTGTAACTGTGTGGGCCGTATATACAAATGCACTGAAGCAAAACTGTCCGTGGCCCACTATCTGAACTAAATGTTATATATCACCGTTTTCAGGTTGCCGTTGACGTCGGTTGGTCCTGGATCTTGTTCTTTTCCGAACGTTGCATTCACAGTCGACACTGTAGAAGCGTGTAAACAAACGGATTAAATAAACAATCGATTACAATTTTGTAATAATACATGCATTGCATGACAAATGTTGTATATTTATTATTTTAATATTGCTTTTGTGAAGCTCTACATGTTCGTTTATTTTAAATCAATATATATATACAGTATGTACAGACATATTTGAAAACATTGCAATACATAATATACAAAACAGAACTGAATAGATATATCTTAAAGTAATAGTTTTGATAGTACAATAATACTTCTACGATAGTACATGTATATGTAACTGTATAAATATATCGCTAATCTATAATACATAAATACCGTTACGATAATTTAAAGTAATAGTTATACGTGATTACCCTTACTAAGCGATTATTCCCGAGAACCTGAGATGATTAATATGTATGTTTGATTATCAGGAAGGGACTAACAATGCCTACAATGCACTATCACCCCAGTATTGGGGCACCCGACAAAGGGATTCACGGCGTGTGTACTGCAATTATGTTAGCTGCTGATAGCCAAAAGTACATAATTAATCACCAGTCTTTGTTCGTGTCATAGTCGTAGTTCGTACGTTTACTTTTCGTTTTGTTTGACCTGGTTTTCTACCATGCGTTCTGGGAGCAACGTTAGTAGACTGTCCGTCCGTAGATGTCATGTAACCTGGTGTTTGGTAGCGATGGTTCTTATAACGTAGATACAGTCTATCTTTCTGGTCTTGTGTCAATGAAACCCATGCTGTTTTGCTAATCTTGAATTGTGCATGTCATTCGGCCAAACGAAATTCACCGCTTCCAATCAAGGCACTACGGAGGTCCTTAAATTGACCATCAACAAGATAGAAAAGAGACTGTACCAGGTCTGTCAGTGGCTTCGACTTCCAGTCCACAGTCTGTTTGAGAACGTGATTTAGTGACTCGCAGTTGTTGTTTGTCCAATTCGTGTCGATTAGGTCATTCCGAGCAGGTTCGTTCAGATGTGATCCGAGTCTGTCACGTAAATATTTCACAAATAAATCACAATGTTGCTCCAGCTCGTCACATTTTTCGTCAAAACATATGCTGTCGTCTGCGTTGATTACACCGTCGTCGCCGAGAATGTCATTTCTGTCTTTTAGGTTTACAACATCGTCAATCAGTTTCTGTTTTGCGTTCTGTTGTAAGTGTCTTGTACAAAGCAGAGTTGCTTCTGGAAATGCAGTTGTCACTGCTTTGACAAGAGCATGTTCGTCGTCACTGCCTATTACCAGTTTGTTCAACACGTCTACAAGTTTCATTTTCAATGGTCCGAAAAAAATGTCGTCACTGCCTATGACCAGTTTGTTCAACACGTCTACAAGTTTCATTTTCAATGGTCCGAAAAAAATTGGTTCTTGATTTGAGGTAACCTTTGTCACAGTCATCTGTTTGTAGCACGTCACTGTCACATGCATGTCACACAAGTTAAATGTTTTAACTACACCCAAAATTGATTGACCTGTGCTACACAAATTTAAGTCTGTAATCTGTTCGTCCGTGTAGAGAACCGCGAGAAAGGATAACATATCCATTCTATATATTGTATTCCTCCAACTTTAATCAGTGTTAAATTAATTAAGACACCGTTGCAACTTTAATCTCCAAAACAAACAGACATGAATTATTATTTTGTTGTTAGATCGGACCTTGACCCTTTAAATGTAAAACTAAGGGAAGTTACTGCTAGCAGTGTCAGTGAAGGGGTACACAATGGAGGTGACAAACAGAGAATATTATCAAACTTACGCATTAAGTTTTTCGGCAACATTAATCCACACATCCTCCCTCAATTTGCCAATGGATTTGTGTTTGGAGAGTCCTTTAATGGCTCCAAACAACATATCCTCTTGAGGAATAACCAAATCTATTAAAGTTAGTTCTTCCGCCTCTGACCATCTATGCTTTGATTGAAAGCCCGCTTCATCTTTAATCATTGACAACATTATAGAAGTACTTATTGTGCGCGCAGACGATGCGTGACGCTTCCGGTTATGGCTTTTTAAGCCTCCATACGAAAGAGTTAAACTCAGTTGAGCATGATCTCATGCTCAACTGAGTACAGTCTCAAAACGTTTTATAACCTATGATTCTGTCTCAAAACGAGTTTGAGTTTTGAGTCGAGTTTAGAGCTGAGATCAAAAAAGTTTTATAACCTCGGGGCCAGGTGTCTTGGCATTACTTCTTATTATTGACCACACAAATTTGTCATCTCGACTCGCCATGTTTTGCAACACATTGATTTGGTTGGCAATGTTTTTCCTTGGAATAGTGGTCAGTCGGTAGGTCGGTCGGTCTGAGTTATGTATTTTTTTCTTGTCGTACAATTGTTGTAACCCAGACGGTCTTGAAATCTCGTCATATTGATGTTTAAGTCTATCGAATATCTCTTTTGGCTTTTTTTGTTGTCTGATCATGTCCTGTACGTCGTCCATAACATAGTCTGGTGTATGCGTGTATTCGTCCGCTTTTATTTCTCTTGTATCAACTAAAGATCTGGCTAGTTTATTTTTATCGATCCGGTCAGTGGACTTGCATATTTTACCAAACATTGAGGATGGTAGACACTTTGTACGTTCCTCCTTCCATAATTTATTTGCACTCTGACCCATTGTATTTTTTTTCGATGTCGATAACCGTTTCATCACTGATTTTGGTAACGCTAATCTTTTCAAGGAAATTCTCTTCTGGCGAAAGTTTTAAATAGTCATGATCTAATGCAACAGCTTTAGTGTTTGCCAGCTCAAAAGTTTGAAATATTGGCATTTTGGAAATGCCAGGAAAATTCAAGCATGCATTTCTGAAATGGTCTTGATAGTTAACAGAATTTCTAAACTTCTCTGGTCTTGGGTCAAAGTCAATGTTTGTTAATTCAGCTGCACCTGGCATATCAAGTGTATTAGCCTTTAATGGACTTCCTAAATATTTTTTACATTTATGGAAACTTTGCAATTTTTGTGTGCATGTTTCTTCCGTGTTTACTGTCTTTTTCTGGGAGAACATTACTGCACCATAAAGTACTGTGCACACATGTTTGCAGTGGGCTTGAGGCCCCATACCAGCAGCACATTCACACTGCCTCAATAACTGACCCCCCAGAGTTAAGTTCAACATCTACAGTGTAGCACACACCTTTCTTCATCTCTGCATGACAACTTGATTTAATATATACAACATCCTCTCCGGGTGACATACGGAAATACTTCAAAAATTGCTTATTGTATAGTCGTTGAATACGAGTACCCAGGGTCTTCTCATGCTGTGCCAGATACTTATGCACACTGTCTAGTTCTGTTTTCGGAAATTTTGAATCCGACTTGACATCCGCATATTTTGTGGGATCTGGTAATGTCCTGTTGTATTCAGGCTCTAAAGTCTCTACATTTCCAAAGTTTTGATTTCTCTCGTAAGACATTAATCTGAAAATAGAATAGGGAACTGTTTCAAATGTTTCAAGATGTATAACATGGCAGAACGATAAATTCGTAATGAAAACGTTAAAAGCAAACCCCACCCACTCACAGGTGTATGAGTAATAACGTAAACAATTAAAATAAACATCTCTGGAAATAAAGAAATATCAAGAAATAAAGGAAAATATTTTAGATTTATATTTTATTTTTGAATAAATCTACAATTTAGTCTTCAAACATATGGTAAATAGCAAATTACAAGCGAAATAAATGTTGACCTTCGCCGCGACGGCATTCTACTTTCGTTTTCAAAATATTTTTTATCTCTAAAATAACGGTAAATTTACGCACCTTTCAACCAATTCATTCTTGCGTCCAGAAAGTCTAGCACCCCTTTTCTTCAATTTTGCTTTCAGTTGCGGAATTGTAAGTGATCTGAACTTAGATTCCATTGTTAAAGTATGGACGTTTGTTTTGACTTTTCTCAGAAAAAATCGATACGGGATACCGATGGACCGGGATCAGTGGCGCTACCTATCGGGTGGCAGGGGAAGATAACCAGCTATTCTCGCCCATTCCATAAGCAATATGAAAAGTTAGATAAATGTAAGCATGTGTCAATTTCACTATTAATAAACCAATAGACAATCTGATTACATTTGAAATTGGAAGTCATTGGTGACCACACATATTGTATAAAGTCTAACCAAGCTTTGGGGAAGGGAAATGGCTGTCACATGAGAGTATAATTCTGTTATCAATTGGTGATTATTTTAAAAAGTAGACAATAAGTGATTTAACTAAGCTATGACAACAGATTGCAGAACTTGATATGTAGAGTATTACAAATGTACCTATTATTATTCCAAGAATGTCTGCCAATTGTATGATTTCACAAAGCTTGTCCCATCTTAGAGTCCAGCCAACTGGGCTATATTGACTCCTGTTACCGTGCTCATGCGTACGACATCTGCAATATGCTCAAGTTTGCACAAAAGTTTTCACTATCAGCATCATCATTGAAGAAATAATCTCGGATCACATCATCATCATTGAAGAAATAATCTCGGATCACATCATCATCATTGAAGAAATAATCTCGGATCACGTCAGTCCACTCACCAACCGACTTTGCTGCCGTCAAATTCAACATATCCAGCTCATTGAGTGTGAATAATGTCCTTTCTATTCATTTCATAGATATTAAAGTCACTGTCTAGTTGTAAAATTACATCATTAAATCAGCTTTAAATCGTGATCGTCAACCATCCAGCATTCTTCCGTATTGCCGATGACCCTAAATCGGACAATTGACCTCGTACAAAATCTATATGTGAAGTCATCCTCATCTGCAACAAACTCATTAACTGCATCCTCCTCCACATCCTCCATCCTTACTATCCCCTCCAACAGTAGCCAACTGATAATGACTATACCCTCCAACAAGTCCCTGCAAAAGGCTTCCTTCACTGAAAGAACCACCTAACTGCATAGTCAAGGCCTCATCAGCAGGAAGCTCCTCATACCTCCTCCAAGAGTAGCCAACTGATGACATCAAGTCCCTGCAAAAGGTTTCATTCACTGAAAGAACCACCTAACTGCAGAGTCAATGCCTCAACAGCCGGAAACTCCTCATACCTCCTCCAAGAGTAGCCAACTGATGACATCAAGTCCCTGCAAAAGGTTTCCTTCACTGAAAGAACCACCTAACTGCAGAGAGTCAATGCCTCAACAGCCGGAAACTCCTCATACCTCCTCCAAGAGTAGCCAACTGATGACATCAAGTCCCTGCAAAAGGTTTCCTTCACTGAAAGAACCACCTAACTGCAGAGTCAATGCCTCATCAGCCAGAAACTCCTCATACCTCCTCCAAGAGTAGCGAACTGATGACATCAAGTCCCTGCACAAGGTTTCCTTCACTGAAAGAACCACCTAACTGCAGAGTCATGGCCTCATCAGCAGGAAGCTCCTCGTACCTCCTCCAAGAATAGCCAACTGATGACATCAACTCCCTGCAAAAGGTTTCCTTCACTGAAAGAACCGCCTAACTGCAGAGTCAATGCCTCATCAGCAGGAAACTCCTCATACCTCCTCCAAGAATAGCCAACTGATGACATCAAGTCCCTGCAAAAGGTTTCATTCACTGAAAGAACCACCTAACTGCAGAGTCAATGCCTCATCAGCAGGAAACTCCTCATACCTCCTCCAAGAATAGCCAACTGATGACATCAACTCCCTGCAAATGGTTTCCTTCACTGAAAGAACCGCCTAACTGCAGAGTCAATGCCTCATCAGCAGGAAACTCCTCATACCTCCTCCAAGAGTAGCCAACTGATGACATCAAGTCCCTGCAAAAGGTTTCATTCACTGAAAGAACCACCTAACTGCAGAGTCAATGCCTCATCAGCAGGAAACTCCTCATACCTCTTCCAAGAGTAACCAACTGATGACATCAAGTCCCTGCAAAAGGTTTCCTTCACTGAAAGAACCACCTAACTGCAGAGTCAATGCCTCATCAGCCGGAAACTCCTCATACCTCCTCCAAGAGTAGCCAACTGATGACATCAAGTCCCTGCACAAGGTTTCCTTCACTGAAAGAACCACCTAACTGCATAGTCAAGGCCTCATCAGCAGGAAGCTCCTCGTACCTCCTCCAAGAATAGCAAACTGATGACATCAAGTCCCTGCAAAAGGTTTCCTTCACTGAAAGAACCACATAACTGCAGAGAGTCAATGCCTCAACAGCCGGAAACTCCTCATACCTCCTCCAAGAGTAGCCAACTGATGACATCAAGTCCCTGCACAAGGTTTCCTTCACTGAAAGAACCACCTAACTGCAGATTCATGACCTCATCAGCAGGAAACTCCTCATACCTCCTCCAAGAGTAGCCAACTGATGACATCAAGTCCCTGCAAAAGGTTTCATTCACTGAAAGAACCACCTAACTGCAGAGTCAATGCCTCATCAGCAGGAAACTCCTCATACCTCCTCCAAGAGTAGCCAACTGATGACATCAAGTCCCTGCAAAAGGTTTCATTCACTGAAAGAACCACCTAACTGCAGAGTCAATGCCTCATCAGCAGGAAACTCCTCATACCTCCTCCAAGAGTAGCCAACTGATGACATCAAGTCCCTGCAAAAGGTTTCATTCACTGAAAGAACCACCTAACTGCAGAGTCAATGCCTCATCAGCAGGAAACTCCTCATACCTCCTCCAAGAGTAGCCAACTGATGACATCAAGTCCCTGCAAAAGGTTTCCTTCACTGAAAGAACCACCTAACTGAAAGAAGGCAGGAAGCTCCTCGTACCTCCTCCAAGAATAGCCAACTGATGACATCAAGTCCCTGCAAAAGGTTTCCTTCACTGAAAGAACCACCTAACTGCAGAGTCAATGCCTCATCAGCAAGAAACTCCTCATACCTCCTCCAAGAATAGCCAACTGATGACATCAACTCCCTGCAAAAGGTTTCCTTCACTGAAAGAACCACCTAACTGCAGAGTCAATGCCTCATCAGCAAGAAACTCCTCATACCTCCTCCAAGAATAGCCAACTGATGACATCAAGTCCCTGCAAAAGGTTTCCTTCACTGAAAGAACCGCCTAACTGCAGAGTCAATGCCTCATCAGCAGGAAACTCCTCATACCTCCTCCAAGAATAGCCAACTGATGACATCAAGTCCCTGCAAAAGGTTTCATTCACTGAAAGAACCACCTAACTGCAGAGTCAATGCCTCATCAGCAGGAAACTCCTCATACCTCCTCCAAGAGTAGCCAACTGATGACATCAAGTCCCTGCAAAAGGTTTCATTCACTGAAAGAACCACCTAACTGCAGAGTCAATGCCTCATCAGCAGGAAACTCCTCATACCTCCTCCAAGAGTAGCCAACTGATGACATCAAGTCCCTGCAAAAGGTTTCATTCACTGAAAGAACCACCTAACTGCAGAGTCAATGCCTCATCAGCAGGAAACTCCTCATACCTCCTCCAAGAGTAGCCAACTGATGACATCAAGTCCCTGCAAAAGGTTTCCTTCACTGAAAGAACCACCTAACTGCAGAGTCAATGCCTCATCAGCAGGAAACTCCTCATACCTCTTCCAAGAGTAACCAACTGATGACATCAAGTCCCTGCAAAAGGTTTCCTTCACTGAAAGAACCACCTAACTGCAGAGTCAATGCCTCATCAGCAGGAAGCTCCTCGTACCTCCTCCAAGAGTAGCCAACTGATGACATCAAGTCCCTGCACAAGGTTTCCTTCACTGAAAGAACCACCTAACTGCAGATTCATGACCTCATCAGCAGGAAGCTCCTCGTACCTCCTCCAAGAATAGCCAACTGATGACATCAAGTCCCTGCAAAAGGTTTCCTTCACTGAAAGAACCACCTAACTGCAGAGTCAATGCCTCATCAGCCAGAAACTCCTCATACCTCCTCCAAGAATAGCCAACTGATGACATCAACTCCCTGCAAAAGGTTTCCTTCACTGAAAGAACCACCTAACTGCAGAGTCAATGCCTCATCAGCCAGAAACTCCTCATACCTCCTCCAAGAATAGCCAACTGATGACATCAAGTCCCTGCAAAAGGTTTCCTTCACTGAAAGAACCGCCTAACTGCAGAGTCAATGCCTCATCAGCAGGAAACTCCTCATACCTCCTCCAAGAATAGCCAACTGATGACATCAAGTCCCTGCAAAAGGTTTCATTCACTGAAAGAACCACCTAACTGCAGAGTCAATGCCTCATCAGCAGGAAACTCCTCATACCTCCTCCAAGAATAGCCAACTGATGACATCAACTCCCTGCAAATGGTTTCCTTCACTGAAAGAACCGCCTAACTGCAGAGTCAATGCCTCATCAGCAGGAAACTCCTCATACCTCCTCCAAGAGTAGCCAACTGATGACACCTCCTCCAAGAGTAGCCAACTGATGACATCAAGTCCCTGCAAAAGGTTTCATTCACTGAAAGAACCACCTAACTGCAGAGTCAATGCCTCATCAGCAGGAAACTCCTCATACCTCCTCCAAGAGTAGCCAACTGATGACATCAAGTCCCTGCAAAAGGTTTCATTCACTGAAAGAACCACCTAACTGCAGAGTCAATGCCTCATCAGCAGGAAACTCCTCATACCTCCTCCAAGAGTAGCCAACTGATGACATCAAGTCCCTGCAAAAGGTTTCCTTCACTGAAAGAACCACCTAACTGCAGAGTCAATGCCTCATCAGCAGGAAACTCCTCATACCTCCTCCAAGAGTAGCCAACTGATGACATCAAGTCCCTGCAAAAGGTTTCCTTCACTGAAAGAACCACCTAACTGCAGAGTCAATGCCTCATCAGCAGGAAACTCCTCATACCTCCTCCAAGAGTAGCCAACTGATGACATCAAGTCCCTGCACAAGGTTTCCTTCACTGAAAGAACCACCTAACTGCATAGTCAAGGCCTCATCAGCAGGAAGCTCCCCGTACCTCCTCCAAGAATAGCCAACTGATGACATCAAGTCCCTGCAAAAGGTTTCCTTCACTGAAAGAACCACCTAACTGCAGAGAGTCAATGCCTCAACAGCCGGAAACTCCTCATACCTCCTCCAAGAGTAGCCAACTGATGACATCAAGTCCCTGCACAAGGTTTCCTTCACTGAAAGAACCACCTAACTGCAGAGTCATGGCCTCATCAGCAGGAAGCTCCTCGTACCTCCTCCAAGAATAGCCAACTGATGACATCAAGTCCCTGCAAAAGGTTTCCTTCACTGAAAGAACCACCTAACTGCAGAGTCAATGCCTCATCAGCAAGAAACTCCTCATACCTCCTCCAAGAGTAGCCAACTGATGACATCAAGTCCCTGCAAAAGGTTTCATTCACTGAAAGAACCACCTAACTGCAGAGTCAATGCCTCATCAGCAGGAAACTCCTCATACCTCCTCCAAGAGTAGCCAACTGATGACATCAAGTCCCTGCAAAAGGTTTCATTCACTGAAAGAACCACCTAACTGCAGAGTCAATGCCTCATCAGCAGGAAACTCCTCATACCTCCTCCAAGAGTAGCCAACTGATGACATCAAGTCCCTGCAAAAGGTTTCCTTCACTGAAAGAACCACCTAACTGCAGAGTCAATGCCTCATCAGCAGGAAACTCCTCATACCTCTTCCAAGAGTAACCAACTGATGACATCAAGTCCCTGCACAAGGTTTCCTTCACTGAAAGAACCACCTAACTGCAGATTCATGACCTCATCAGCAGGAAGCTCCTCGTACCTCCTCCAAGAATAGCCAACTGATGACATCAAGTCCCTGCAAAAGGTTTCCTTCACTGAAAGAACCACCTAACTGCAGAGTCAATGCCTCATCAGCCAGAAACTCCTCATACCTCCTCCAAGAATAGCCAACTGATGACATCAACTCCCTGCAAAAGGTTTCCTTCACTGAAAGAACCACCTAACTGCAGAGTCAATGCCTCATCAGCCAGAAACTCCTCATACCTCCTCCAAGAGTAACCAACTGATGACATCAAGTCCCTGCACAAGGTTTCCTTCACTGAAAGAACCACCTAACTGCAGATTCATGACCTCATCAGCAGGAAGCTCCTCGTACCTCCTCCAAGAATAGCCAACTGATGACATCAAGTCCCTGCAAAAGGTTTCCTTCACTGAAAGAACCACCTAACTGCAGAGTCAATGCCTCATCAGCCAGAAACTCCTCATACCTCCTCCAAGAATAGCCAACTGATGACATCAACTCCCTGCAAAAGGTTTCCTTCACTGAAAGAACCACCTAACTGCAGAGTCAATGCCTCATCAGCCAGAAACTCCTCATACCTCCTCCAAGAATAGCCAACTGATGACATCAAGTCCCTGCAAAAGGTTTCCTTCACTGAAAGAACCGCCTAACTGCAGAGTCAATGCCTCATCAGCAGGAAACTCCTCATACCTCCTCCAAGAATAGCCAACTGATGACATCAAGTCCCTGCAAAAGGTTTCATTCACTGAAAGAACCACCTAACTGCAGAGTCAATGCCTCATCAGCAGGAAACTCCTCATACCTCCTCCAAGAATAGCCAACTGATGACATCAACTCCCTGCAAATGGTTTCCTTCACTGAAAGAACCGCCTAACTGCAGAGTCAATGCCTCATCAGCAGGAAACTCCTCATACCTCCTCCAAGAGTAGCCAACTGATGACACCTCCTCCAAGAGTAGCCAACTGATGACATCAAGTCCCTGCAAAAGGTTTCATTCACTGAAAGAACCACCTAACTGCAGAGTCAATGCCTCATCAGCAGGAAACTCCTCATACCTCCTCCAAGAGTAGCCAACTGATGACATCAAGTCCCTGCAAAAGGTTTCATTCACTGAAAGAACCACCTAACTGCAGAGTCAATGCCTCATCAGCAGGAAACTCCTCATACCTCTTCCAAGAGTAACCAACTGATGACATCAAGTCCCTGCAAAAGGTTTCCTTCACTGAAAGAACCACCTAACTGCAGAGTCAATGCCTCATCAGCAGGAAGCTCCTCGTACCTCCTCCAAGAGTAGCGAACTGATGACATCAAGTCCCTGCAAAAGGTTTCCTTCACTGAAAGAACCACCTAACTGCAGAGTCAATGCCTCATCAGCAGGAAGCTCCTCGTACCTCCTCCAAGAGTAGCCAACTGATGACATCAAGTCCCTGCACAAGGTTTCCTTCACTGAAAGAACCACCTAACTGCATAGTCAAGGCCTCATCAGCAGGAAGCTCCCCGTACCTCCTCCAAGAATAGCCAACTGATGACATCAAGTCCCTGCAAAAGGTTTCCTTCACTGAAAGAACCACCTAACTGCAGAGAGTCAATGCCTCAACAGCCGGAAACTCCTCATACCTCCTCCAAGAGTAGCCAACTGATGACATCAACTCCCTGCAAAAGGTTTCCTTCACTGAAAGAACCACCTAACTGCAGAGTCATGGCCTCATCAGCAGGAAGCTCCTCGTACCTCCTCCAAGAATAGCCAACTGATGACATCAAGTCCCTGCAAAAGGTTTCCTTCACTGAAAGAACCATCTAACTGCAGAGTCAATGCCTCATCAGCCAGAAACTCCTCATACCTCCTCCAAGAATAGCCAACTGATGACATCAAGTCCCTGCAAAAGGTTTCCTTCACTGAAAGAACCGCCTAACTGCAGAGTCAATGCCTCATCAGCAGGAAACTCCTCATACCTCCTCCAAGAGTAGCCAACTGATGACATCAAGTCCCTGCAAAAGGTTTCATTCACTGAAAGAACCACCTAACTGCAGAGTCAATGCCTCATCAGCAGGAAACTCCTCATACCTCCTCCAAGAGTAGCCAACTGATGACATCAAGTCCCTGCAAAAGGTTTCATTCACTGAAAGAACCACCTAACTGCAGAGTCAATGCCTCATCAGCAGGAAACTCCTCATACCTCTTCCAAGAGTAACCAACTGATGACATCAAGTCCCTGCAAAAGGTTTCCTTCACTGAAAGAACCACCTAACTGCAGAGTCAATGCCTCATCAGCAGGAAGCTCCTCGTACCTCCTCCAAGAGTAGCCAACTGATGACATCAAGTCCCTGCACAAGGTTTCCTTCACTGAAAGAACCACCTAACTGCATAGTCAAGGCCTCATCAGCAGGAAGCTCCTCGTACCTCCTCCAAGAATAGCCAACTGATGACATCAAGTCCCTGCAAAAGGTTTCCTTCATTGAAAGAACCACCTAACTGCAGAGTCAATGCCTCATCAGCAGGAAACTCCTCATACCTCCTCCAAGAGTAGCCAACTGATGACATCAAGTCCCTGCAAAAGGTTTCCTTCACTGAAAGAACCACCTAACTGCAGAGTCAATGCCTCATCAGCAGGAAACTCCTCATACCTCCTCCAAGAATAGCCAACTGATGACATCAAGTCCCTGCAAAAGGTTTCCTTCACTGAAAGAACCACCTAACTGCAGAGTCAATGCCTCATCAGCAGGAAACTCCTCATACCTCCTCCAAGAGTAGCCAACAGTAGTATAGTCGAGGGTCGGAGAGACACAGAGCATAGCTGCCATTTGCCTGGAACCGGCGCCATCTTAACCGGAAGAGGCACCATCTTTGCCCGGAAGCGGCGTCATCTTACCCGGAACCGAAAGTGCCGCCATCTTTGCCCAGAACCGGAAGCGCCGCCAGTGATATAGGCACCGAAAAGAGCGGTAAAACTTGAATTTGATTTTCAAATGCGTTCTAGCACGATGTTCCACTACTTCCTCCAAACCGATGTTTCCCGCCACTCCAACATTTTGACCCGATTCGGATATTCCGTGGTCGAACTTCCGCTTCCTATCTAACTGATCTTTGATAGTCACATAGCGCCACAAACATGCTAGTTAACCAATGATATAAATGATTTTTATCTTGATGACACTGAAGTTGTAGACATAATGCTGCGGATAGTATTTATCACGCTCTTTAAGTCGACATCTACAAGACTACATCATCATATACTAGACCGATTTGGGTTGATAGGACTTTAAGGTAAGCTTAAAATATAACATATTGATGCTATCTGTATTGATGCTTCTAGGATAGCAGTATTTTGCATCGGACTTAACACCCTTCATTCGGAATACGTTAAAGATTGAAGGCGTAGACGGAGGCAACATTAAAGGATGGATAAACTACTCTTTATTGTTGCCCATAAATGATATAAATATATTCAACAAACAATAAATTAATAAAAATTTGCGTCGCTGCAGCGTATTTTTAACATAACTCATCGATTCATTTTACCTGTTCAGACAGAAAATATTTTCGCTACAAAAATCGTATGCGTCCGGTAATTTCCGTGTGTGACGTCACAGGAGGGACTCGGCCATTATTATCTATATTTCCAGCGTTGTTTTTAGTGCTAAAAAAAGTAATTAGCTGTGTGTAAGAGTAAAATGCCGGCAATCTGTTGTGCCGGTGGATGCACCAACAGGCGTAGTGAATATGTAAGCCTTCACAACTTACCAAAGGACTCGGTTGTGAAGGCAAAATGGATTTTTGCTGTGAAGCATACGGGTACGCCGTTTTCGCACCATCTATCGTGGTATCCTGGGTCGGGAAGGAATGCCCAGTTGTTGTGTTCGGCACATTTCACGGATAATTGTTTTACGTCGAAGACCAGAACAATGATAACACTCGGTATGTCCTGTCGGCCACAGCTGGAACCAGATGCAATTCTGACGTTGTTTGGCGAAAAGATGAAAAGTTTCGGACAGACAGCATCCAAACTTTTAGTGCAAAAGCCCCGAGAAGCCTTCCGCAAGAGAGAAGTGGAAAGGGTAAACAAGTTTTTTAAATATTAATATAGGTTGGGAATAACATGAGTGGTGTAAACAAGCTGTAGTTTAACATGCTATGCACTGATTGACTGAACACCTGAACTAAATTAATATGTTTGGTGTTCAATAATTCTTAAATAAATTCTGATAGTTTTGTGACCCGGCGTGTGGCTTGAACCAACGACCCCCAGAACACTAGTAAGCAGGTAAGGTAGCTCAACCAACTGATCTAGTCTGGTCGATATCTGACCCATCCCGAATACACTAGACTCTTCGGTCTTCCCTCCCTTATTCTGTAGGAAGCCTGTGTGTTGGACATCCGGTAATATTTATATGTATCTGTTAAGGGCCCAAACCGCTTGCTTACAAGCCTGCTATTTTCCCACTGAGCTAACTGGAATCGGAACTACCAACTTCATTACACTCCCTCAAACATTTTGCTGTTCAATTTCCAAGACTACACCTGTGCACAGCAGAGCTAGGACTTGTATATTATGTAAAATGTTGTACCTGGGTACACAGTAGTTTTTGGTTTCATTGAATATCGTTCATTAATATAGTCTGCTAAACACACCAGCACCACCACCCCTCTGTAGTAACAAAAGAAGACCATGTAGGGAAGAGATCGTCACCACATTGACGCGGTACAAGAAACTGAAGTTTGGGGAGAACCGACCAAATGACTTTGATTAATATACTAGTGCACAGAAATTGAGGATTATGCCTCATCAATCAGAGCTCACGTGAAATATTGCTGTGTAAACAAGTTTCGCGAAAATCCAACCAAGGGTTTAAAAGATCAATCAAGCATGTGTATATAGCGCAAACAATATTATTTGTATTGACCCCTAATGGTTTTACCCGAAAGTTGATTGACCAAATGAATGAGAAATAAAACAAAAAACCATGAAAAGATTGCTTGCACAAATTTAATACAACCAGACTGGAGTAAAATAAAGGTAATTTAATAAAGAACAGCTTTTAAAAGTCGGTACAAGAACACTGATCATGATTGTGTTTTCTATCCTGCAAAGTGTAATCCTTCATAATCATTGGATGGGAAGGCTCGTCTGATGGTTGCAACTGCACAGGATGGGAGCACGACACGCACTTCCTTTCCGAGATAGCCCCAGCACCACCTAGCAAGCTGTCCAGCATCACCTAGCAAGCTGTCCAGCACCACCTAGCAAGCTGTCCAGCACCACCTAGCAAGCTGTCCAGCACCACCTAGCAAGCTGTCCAGCACCACCTAGCAAGCTGTCCAGCACCACCTAGCAAGCTGTCCAGCACCACCTAGCAAGCTGTCCAGCACCACCTAGCAAGCTGTCCAGCACCACCTAGCAAGCTGTCCAGCACCACCTAGCAAGCTGTCCAGCACCACCTAGCAAGCTGTCCAGCACCACCTAGCAAGCTGTCCAGCACCACCTAGCAAGCTGTCCAGCACCACCTAGCAAGCTGTCTATATGCTGAATATCTATGTCTCCTGAAAATGATACATCATAACATGTACTATATAAATTAACCACGACTTACACATACATGTGTTATTTGTTGTATGGCTACTTGTGCCAAGTTTGTACGTCCATTCAACACTAAAGAGAATGAAATGGGTGCAATACATTAGAGAGAATGAAACGGGTGCAGTACACTATTTTTTGGTTTACACCTATGCCTGTAAGGTGCAGTACATTGAACCTTGGTCGATAACTTGTTTAGTTCAACTTTGCAATTCAGCATTTTTTGGGTGATTGATTCTTGTAGCACATACTCTAGATAAACTACTTTTAACACATCCTAACATTTTACAGCAATATTTCATTTATTTATATCTCTTAAAGTGATGTACCTGTTTACATCATCACCATCTCTCTCTCCGTACTGTTGGCAATACTGGAGATAGGCAGTCTCCAGCACATACCTATCCAGGCAAACAGTATGGAACCCTGGGTGCTCAGTGATGCATCCCAATCTAGACCGAGTTTCATCATAGTCCTCCATCTTCTCTCTCACTCTGTCAACACGGAAGCAGCACCTGCACTCGACCGCTGTCATCATCGTCTCACATTTAGTACAGGTACACCTAACAATTAAAATGATTATGTGTAAAATGTGTCATATGGTATGTCAACAAGATGCAAACTGCAACAGAATATGGTAGTATGTTTGGATGTCCATGCACCAATTGAACCCCGAGAACCACTACAGTACTCTCCTCTAATAAGACGATTCCAATTTATTTGGTAATTAACCACTAGATACTGCCCAGGTTCATAATAAATACTCAAGCATTGCTTCGCTCGGTCAAACTTCAACGGTAATTGTCAACATACTTGGCCATAAATGCGAGTTTTTGGATGAACACGCTACTCAAAACATTGGACGTCTGGTTTACCGTGCCATCACTCATCCAAGTATGCACTAGAAATAATAGGATTGCGCCATTAGCTCTGATGGGAGTGGCATGCTGGTGGTTGTGGGTTCACGCTTGAAGCACACTTGTGATGTGCACCCTGAATTACTTCATTGGCGAAGAGGTAAACGTGTCGGCCACATCATACATTAAAGTAAGGTTTACAGGCTATCTGTGGAAGCTTAACAGTTGATGGCTCTTAAAGATTTTTAAAAAATTATAAAATGATAATAAATGGGCTATTCTAGAAAATACCCCCCTGGACAAACCAATTTAGACTCCTGGCAGATATTTCCTTCAAAATACCCCACCTGGACAGACTATTTTTCCAAAATACCCCCCCCCCCCCCAAAAACTGCTAAATCCCCCTAGATAAACCGGATCCGATATTTACCCCTCAACAAACCGGTTCTGAGAAATACATGGACAAAAAACTTCCATGGGTTGGTGGGAGGTGCAAATATTTTCTGGAGTAGCCCAATGTCATGTAGAGGGGTTTGACATCAGAGGAAGGATATAATTATAGAATTCCTGCCACCTGTCCGGTGACCTGAGCAGACCAGTTAGAGTCCTGAATTTCTCGTAGTCTGCCACTGTAATCAGCGGCAATGCATCAACATAAATCAGAGGGTCAGGCACTTACACATCTCATTGTCTTTATATTCAGAAAATTTGTCATTTTACGATGTTTTATAAATATTTTACCATTCGCGGACATTTTCGCCAACTTCCTCCCGAACGGGTTGATCATTTTCTTCCTCTGAAGAAGACTCGATCGCGTCTCTCAGCGGTTCAAACTGGTAAGGCTGAACTCTGTCAACATTCTCATCGTCAGAGGAACTCTCGTCTCCCAAAGAAACCGAGGAATCAGTTGAAAATTCGTCTGTCATTTCGTAGCCGGCCATTGCTTTCATTATAGACAGGTACTTCCAGTGACGTCATACCCGCTTATTTCCGTGGGTTGACTTCGTAACTTTCCGGAATTGATATCGGTGTTTTCCGGAAAGGTGTGTTCGGTGCTGTATGGATCGCTTGATTACAGCAGATATGTGCGGTTCCGAAATAAACAAAACATGGGAATAGATTCACTAATATAGACAATTCTATTTTAATTAATTAGACGGCCGCCATTTTGTTGGTCACGTGACCTATCCGCCATTACACCACTGCAAAACAAGCCGCAAAATTCCTGCAAATCTTAGAAAGATCTGAACGAGATATCACTGTAGAAATAAGACTTCAAATGGACGACAACAGTCAAATTGGTAAGTAAAAATATGTGGAATATGATTTCAGAACTTAACTGTAATGTTTTTGTAGTATTATGAGTTGTAATGTTTACTATGGAGATCAAGGTCAACTGAGCCGTGTAAAATCAATATTGCTGGCAAAATGAAATATTTACGCAGTTTTTGGATAATTTACTGAAGGTTTGTTGAGCAACTTGTATTATTTCACCGCAATTGCTACTTTAGACAGTATTTTACAATAATTTAAAACAAAACAAATTTGAGATAAACCTGTGCGTATCAAACATTACACAGCCCGTGTCACAGGTGTCTGCATGGTTATTCATAACAGTGCGAGGTGTAGATACATATCTGGACAGAATAGGGCTAGTATATGCCGTTACTAACTCGAGTCCTAAAAATTGTGGTATGAAAGTGTCACACACTGGGCTACGAACATGGTACCTTCCATGTATGTATGTACCATTAATGATTAATGTCAAACCCCTCGTGGGGACTTAGACATGTTTTCCTGGGCAGGCTCAGCCGACCTAAGCGATTAACCAGTACTAAGCAATGTGTGTGAGGTGCCTTGCTCAATGACACTACATACGTGGCCTGACTGAGTATCGAACCCGGGACCGTTCAATTCCAAATCCGACGCTCAACCACGGATGCCACGCTACATTGATCATAGCCGGAAAGCTTACCTCAGAGCTAACCTACATGTAGTCATCCTGGCATTGTATCATTTGTACATGTACACCATTACATTATACAGTTGAGCCATGAAAAATGCGACATGAATAAGTGCAACCCGATTACCCAGGATCAAACCTATATACATTCATATTACTTTAAAGCCGGAAAGCCTACATCCGAGCCATCCCGGCATTTGATTTACTTGTAGTGTACACTGTTACATTATACCTTCTTTTTTTCAGAGCTTCCACTCGATGACAGTATCTGGGGGAAAAACAACTGTAAAGTGTGGCCAAGATTAACGTATGAGGATATTTTGGAATACTTAGTGGAGTCGAAAGCATTTGATGGAAAAGCCATGAAGGCGTTCCGTGCAATGTACGGGTACAATTATGTCCAGAATGGATGGATGGGCGACATATTTTCCGTGAAGGTTAACGAGATAGACTTTCTGAAAGCACACATATCACCAAGTCAGCCTGGTGTGGGACGTGCAGATTATTTTACATGGGTTGCAATTACTAAGGATTGTACGGTGCTAACTGGTTATTGTACGTGCCCAGCAGGGAGCGGTAGAAGCTGCAGTCATGTATCGGCCCTATTGTATGCAGTGACACTAGCTTGGTCCAGTGGTGTTGGTGGTACAACATGCACGGATACGGCTCAAGCCTGGGGTCGAGGCGCGGCAAAATCTCTAACTCATGATAAGTTGATTGATATGTCATTTGATAGACCAAGTGCGAAGACATTAATCACATGTAACACAAAAGTATTAGTAAATAATGATGCAACACCGAATACCAAGCAGTTTTTGGATCACAAAGACCTGGAGGAAAACGTTAAACAGTCGAAAGTCAAATCACTCTGGGAATGTAAAGGAACAATGCTGTACAAAATTCTTCATGCCCCAGAGCAAAAAACTTGTGTTGAAAAAGGTGACATAGAACACGGGCCACACAGCATCGATCAAACCATGACAGTGAATTGCCCCTTGTCGTGTACTTTCTGTGCACATTTTTATAAGAAATATGTGTGCATTACTGAGGAAAACATTAGGATGATGGAAAAGAAAAGAAAACACCAAAATTCAAACTTGTGGCAAGAAAGTCGCAAACTGCGCATAACGGCCAGCAAGGCAAATTCTGTGCCCAAAACAGACAGAGCTGACCCCAGTAAATTTGTAAATAATCAGTTATATCCACGGTTCAAGGGTTGTGCTGCTACAAAACATGGACGAGACAATGAGTCGAAAGCTCGGGAATGGTTCGAACAAAAGTCTGGTTTACCCGTTTCCAAGTCGGGCCTTGTCGTATGTCCCGAGGAGCCATATTTTGCCGCCAGCCCTGATGGTATAGTGGATGAAAACACCATAATAGAAATTAAATGTCCTACGCGCCCACTCAGGGAGTTGATTTCTTCAGGAAAATATGATGTTAGTTTAAAAGATGGACAGGAATATTTAAATCCTAAGGGAGGCAATGGATATTATTGCCAAGTGCAAATGACCATGTTTTGCACAAAGGCCAGGTTATGTAAATTTGTTGTCTGGACATCCAAATTCCAATGTATTGTTGACGTTCCATTTTGCTCAGAATATATCGGTAGTCTATTACCACGACTCAGGAAGTTTTACTTCAAACATTTACTTGTGCGCTTGACGGATGAGCACCATGATGACAGACTGAGACTTTCTAAAGACTACAAAAGGCTTTGTAGTACATGAACATTATATTCTGTTAGCATAGATCTGAGATTTGTAAACTTGTCAATCCAGTAATACATCATGTTGATGTAAAGTACTGTGGCATCATTTAATTTAAATAACAGATTTAAAATTTCAAGTAATATCAAAAGTAACAGAGACTAGTCTGTACATATTTTATTTGGCATACAATTTTAGCACGATACATGTAAGTGAAACTGGTAAATTAAGCATATAAATAAATCCATTTGAACAGTTTGTTATCTTGTGTTTCTCTATATTGTACTCGATGTAACTGTAGGTCTGGTATTGTTTGTGTGATATTTGTTTCGCTAATTTCATTATATCTCTTAAATATTTACAGTCACAACTTCACACATACAGTTCATTCCAGATTTTTATCATCTTTGATTAAGGGGTCCCTCAAGTTGCATAAAGCTCCAATTACATGCAGCTGTTTATTCCACTTTTTCAATGTCTTTATGCCCAATGTTGTGTTGAGAATCCTGAAAGATTTAAGTCTCATTATTGCTCTTTCAACATGTATGCGCTCAGCAGCAATCCGTCTGGATTCGATTACCTCTTCTTCGGACAACTGGCTCCTTCCTTTCATAAATGCTGGAATGTTCAATTTCACGCGCCTAGCACAAAGTTCATCGGCCACAGTAAAACCCCGGTCTGCCATTACTTCATCTCCAGGCAATAAATAGTTCAAGAAACCACTATTCTTTGTAATGAAATTGTCACTTGCCCTTCCGCCATATAAAGAAGAAATGTACATAATAAACCCATTTGGGGCAATGGCTATCAAAAATTTGGCAGTGTTGTGACTTTTGTAGGTGCTCCATGTTTGTGCTCGAGCTTTTAATGAAAATGGCCTTTGAATGAATAATTCCGAGCAATCAATAATGCAGGTAGTTCTTGGATATGAAGTTCTGAATGATGAAGGAAGTGTTCTCCTAATAGTATCTCTTGGAAGCCATATAATTAATGAAGAGAGCTCTTCGGACATAATATCGATCCATGTATGGAATATGTTACTCGCAAGCTGATGAGAAATTCCAAATCGCCGCCCAATATCCCTGAATGTAAGAGCTAGTCTCAGTCGTATCAATACCAAGAAAATTTGGTTTTGGATGTCTAACTTGTATGGCAGCTGTTTTCCAAACTGCGTCAATGTAGATATTAATGTCATGAATACAGTTAAGCTGAACCCAGTGTAAAACCTACAATCTGTGTCGTTTGTCATACTGTTGACACTGAATTCTGGGGTGTTGCACTGAGTTGACACATCTCTTGTTCGTTTACTGTAAAAGTAAGAGTGGTCTAAAGCAACCATGTCCACAGTTTGAGTGCTGGTGTCAACTAATCTCTTTTTTGTTAAATGTTTACACAATGATGGATATCTATGGCAGCAAACTGATTCACACTGATCATTAAAATGGTCACATTCCATATTTTCAATGTTCTCCATTGCCTGGAGGGGGGTGGCAATTAATATTTCTTCTGCAGTTTCCAACGACATTACTCTATGGTCTGGCTTTGCAGGGGTCTTTAAAGAAAGACTGCGTCTTACTAAGGGTCGTCTAGTTGGTGTTGGCTCTTTTGTTGTATACCCCATGTTAATGATCGGAACAGGGTTTTGTTTGGTCGGTCGTCCATCAACGAAGTGCACTGAACAAACCTGAAAATATATCAAATGACCACCAATAAGTACCATATTAGACTTTACAGCCTGCATGCTGTCGCAAACTACCACAGTTACAACTTTATAGCAATTTTATAGAGACCGAGATAGGATTCAAACATTAGTATACACTGGCTGTTTACATATAAACAAAGTGTATACGAAAAAGGTTTATCCGAAATCTGATAATTTGCAATTTACTAAAATCATTGCTATGGTCTTACCACTGTTTCAGTGACTGGATCAAAGTCCTTCCTATTTATAGCTTTCAGCTAGGCGCGCCTAACATCCAGATTTTTCGGGATACAATGCAGCTTGTAGATTTCAAGGCATGGGCAATCTTTGTGTTTTTGTCGTTGGCCTTCGGCTTCATGTATTTCACAGTCGGAATTTCTCCATGTGTACAGTTTCTTCTGATTATTATTACATCCCACAATAACACATTGTTTCCCCGAACTGTTTGTGTACGGCATTTTCCCCAAATTACGCAATAAATGATCAAAATTATTAATTATTCATTTAAACTATCGGTATTTTGATCTGCAGTGGTGTAATGGCGGACGTGAAGAGTGATAAGGGGAGATAATCGGGTTGGACTAAATTTATAGAATTGTCTATAATATGTATCATTTATGGGCAACAATACCGGGTAGTTAGTTTATCCATCCTTTAACCTTTATTCTGCTGAATAAATGAATCGCTTCTGCAAATAACATAGATCCGAATCAATCAGAGCGTCATATATATATATATATATATATATGTCTTGAACACCGTTTTTTGAATCCAAAGAAGGAGAGTTACCTGTTTGCAATTTTGCCAGACAGTATTTGCCGAACATGATAATTTTATGTCAACTTGTACTCACTGTAACAATGACCCATGAGACACGAACTTAGCACTTTGTGATACTTTAATGTGGGAGGAAACCGGAGAAAAAAACCACCTGTCCGATCTGGGAAGTTTTAAGATGTTTCGCTAGTATAATAATAATAATCTCATTCCATTCATATACGCATGCATATTAAGTAAGACACTAAACAACTGACTGTAGATACATTTAGGATAGCTGAAGACATCAACGTTATTTATTATCACAAAATTATACAATAAATCGAATTGCGTGCATCCATATAACGTTGTACATCCGATACTTCTCATTCTATTACTGTTGTTGTTAGGATGGCTTGTAATGATGTGCCTTTCCGGTATAGGGTACCCGAGATTAAAACGTAGCTTGTTGAGGACTTTAATTAATTTCGTGAAATTCCGTTGTCTATATGGATGAGGAGGTTGTCTATGTTGTGGCTTGTAAAGCTATTGCACAGGGCAACATATATAGTATTATATATCATAGGATTTTACGTCAGTTAATAGGAAACCGAGGTGACAACAAGAACAGCAATAACAACTTTATTTACATCAATTCATGAGATCACTTTATATAAATAACATAAGGATCCGTGGTCTTGAATAATATCGCCTTTGGACAACTAGTGAGATCTTTCATCGTAAAGGATTCATCCACAAAGCACATCGCAACACGGTTGATGCACCAATATTCATCACCACCACCGTCTCCACTCTCTAGTTCAATAACTAATTTCTGACCGTAAACGGTCTGCACAACGCAGGCTCCTTTTACTTTATACAACACATCTATTGAGATATCCTTCATGGACCTTGTAGTTTTTATGGACGGATATGCGGAGTCTAGAGTAGCCCCCTGGAGGAATACATCGATTGCTGATTTTGTAGATTTGCGTGAAGACACTGAAAACGCAAAGTTCAAGTATACATATGCTCTATTATGACCGTTCATCTATTGTCCAATGCATACGATCTATTATGATGGTAGAATTACATATATTACTCGTCAGCTAAGAGTTAATTAAGTTTCAAAGTGTATAATTCTTCTCATTATTTGCTGGTAACATTGCAAACATATATAAAATGTATCTTGGGTTCCCGGATCATTCAAATATAATAGAAAACAATGCGTCTTTTTTGCACCACATTTATAACAATCACTGATCCATACGGGCCTATCTTTATAAAATCTAACACCATACCGATAATACATACTACGGTATTTAGCTATGTATAGTGCACTATCGTGTATAATGCGCACCCACGATTTGGCACAAAAATCGGGGGGGAAACTGAGTTCCGATGTATTGCGCACGTGAAAAACGCAATTTTACAAGTCATAATTTAATTTTTCTCAAGAATTGCTAAAAATTGTGCTCCGTGATTTTTACAACTTATATTAATCACTCGAGATACCTCATCGAGGAACGGTAACGCACTCAGGCATGATTTCATGAAAATTACATGCATATCGTGGATGCGTACGTGCAGAAATACACGTTTCGGGAAATGTTGCATAAAAGAAAACAACAAAAGTTTATGATAAGACAATTCTGAGGTATTTCTTTCGAAATATATGGTTAGTCCTGAAAAGGACTGTTGGTGTCAAACTCTCTCATAATATATTTATTGTCGGCAGTCCTCTGGCGTGAATCCCTCGAACTCCTCGTCACTGTCATCATCGTCGAATAGTCTTTGAACGTCGGCATCGGTGAGGCCATTTGGCCATGTCGCGTCGTAGTAGCAATCGTGCTCGTCTTCCTCGTCGTAGGTGTCGTCTGTTGGTGGGCGCGGCTGTACGTGGTCCTCCCAAAGGATATCATCCTCGGTGCCGTCGAGTGCATTAGATATGCAGCACTTCGAAAGCGTGGACTATAATGCTGGGGTCTCTCTCCGCCCATGCGTCAATGATCCACTGGCAGATCTCGACCAGTTCTGGCTTTCGCATACGACCCCCCTTTGTGTACGTGTGCATACCCTCGCTGTACCACTGGTTCCAACGGCGCTGAAGAAGTGTTTTCATGGGCTTGTTGATGGGGACATCAAGTGGTTGAAGTATGCTGGTCATGCCCCCGGGAATGATGGCTGGTGTTGTCCGAAGTTCCGTCTTCATGATATCCAGGGCGGCCTTAGTCTTGTGGCACCGAAATGCGTCAAGGACGAGTAGACCCTTCTTCGTCAGCCCCCCTGGTCGCTTCCCCCAGACAGTGTGTAGCCAGTCCTTGGTGATGACATCGTCGAACCACCCCTTCTGCTGGCAACGGACGTGGATTCCCTGTGTCTGGTCGGCGTTACCAATCTGCGACAGGTCGTAACAGTAGTTTTGGCGCTGCTTGATGAAGCGTTGAAACTTCAGGAGCTGGGCGTCGAAGTCGTCTGGCAGTTTCTGCACGATGTGTGCGCGTCGTCGGATTGAAAACTGGTGACGATGAAGGCGTACGTCCACGATACAGCCCCCTTGAAGGTGTGTATACCGATCTCGGTAGCTATCCTCTGTGCCCGCAGCCGAATCTCCACCGTAGATACCGCGATGCCCTGTAGTCCCTGGGCCCCGTTTTATCAACGGTCGTAAGTCTTAGTTAAGATTATTGCTTAAGACCGAGTTGATAAAACGGTCGTACGATTGTCGCAGGAAACGTCGCAAGTAGCAGTCTTAAGATAAGACCGACTTGCGACCGACGTTGTTGGTAAAACAGGGCCCTGGTCTGTAACCCAGTCGTAGACGCGCTGCTCCACTGCTGGATAGTGAGCCTTCGAACCCCGGTCTGCCATCTTGGTTCTGGGTAGCTGCATAATACGTTGCTTCTGTACCGGTACAATTCCTATTGTAGTTATAGTTGTCTACGGTTTCCAAATATCGGTGTTGTAAGCTGTTCTTTGAATCGTAGCTGTACAACACGCACACAATGATGGGAGTATTTAAATTTGCGTGTCCTTGATATATAGAGAGACAGTGTCATAAAGTTGGACGGAGCTAGTCCGGTGGGTGGAGGAGAGGTAATGTGCTAAAAATAAAAAGCTTCTCTGAAAACTGTCTCTGAATTGTCTTTCTTTGCAAAAACTGACGATAAGGAGCCAAAGATTAAGGAAGTGCAGAAAAGTATCAATTGACCCAAAGATAATTAAATAGTAACATAGCCCCATTAGCACATAGCCCCCTTCCTCCTACCTCATCACAGTAACATAGCCCCATTAGCACATAGCCCCCCCTTCCTCCTACCTCATCACAGTAACATAGCCCCATTAGCACATAGCCCCCTTCCTCCTACCTCATCACAGTAACATAGCCCCATTAGCACATAGCCCCCTTCCTCCTACCTCATCACAAAAATTATAACAAAATAATATGTAAGCAAATATAAACTATTTTATCTCATTGCTTTCAATAAAATGTAGTTTTAAATTTGCGTGTCCTTGTCTCTGAAGTTCATTTATGAAAAGGGAAAAACAAACACTGCGGTGGAATTGACTATATCTGACATGTAACCCATGCCAGACGTTTTAATCATAAATACATAAAATAAGATCAAAATAACCAGAAAAACGTATATATAGACAGTGTCATAAAGTTGGACGGAGCTAGTCCAAACACCCAGTCCAACCGAAAGAGACAAGGAAACAAATATAAAACCACATGAAAACCCTATACATAGTGAAATGAGTAATTGGTAACAAGTTATGCTGAATACAATGGTAATACTGCGCAGGTAACACGTTATAGTTACTCCAATGATCAAATGTTATAACAACTGGACATCTAAGTGAAATGTTATAACAACGGGACATCTAAGTGAAATGTTATAACAACGGGACATCTAAGTGAAATGTTAGAACAACGGGACATCTAAGTGAAATGTAACGGGACATCTAAGTGAAATGTTAGAACAATGGGACATCTAAGTGAAATGTTAGAACAATGGGACATCTAAGTGAAATGTTAGAACAACGGGACATCTAAGTGAAATGTTAGAACAACGGGACATCTAAGTGAAATGTTATAACACTGGGACATCTAAGTGAAATGTTATAACAATGGGACATCTAAGTGAAATGTTAGAACAACGGGACATCTAAGTGAAATGTTAGAACAACGGCACATCTAAGTGAAATGTTATAACAATGGGACATCTAAGTGAAATGTTAGAACAACGGGACATCTAAGTGAAATGTTAGAACAACGGGACATCTAAGTGAAATGTTAGAACAACGGGACATCTAAGTGAAATGTTAGAACAACGGGACATCTAAGTGAAATGTTAGAACAACGGGACATCTAAGTGAAATGTTAGAACAATGGGACATCTAAGTGAAATGTTAGAACAACGGGACATCTAAGTGAAATGTTAGAACAACGGGACATCTAAGTGAAATGTTAGAACAACGGGACATCTAAGTGAAATGTTAGAACAACGGGACATCTAAGTGAAATGTTAGAACAACGGGACATCTAAGTGAAATGTTAGAACAAGGGACATCTAAGTGAAATGTTAGAACAATGGGACATCTAAGTGAAATGTTAGAACAATGGGACATCTAAGTGAAATGTTAGAACAATGGGACATCTAAGTGAAATGTTAGAACAATGGGACATCTAAGTGAAATGTTATAACAACGGGACATCTAAGTGAAATGTTATAACAACGGCACGTCTAAGTGAAATGTTAGAACAACGGCACATCTAAGTGAAATGTTAGAACAACGGGACATCTAAGTGAAATGTTAGACATCTAAGTAAAATGTTAGAACAACGGCACATCTAAGTGAAATGTTAGAACAACGGCACATCTAAGTGAAATGTTAGAACAACGGCACATCTAAGTGAAATGTTAGAACAACGGGACATCTAAGTGAAATGTTAGAACAACGGCACATCTAAGTGAAATGTTAGAACAACGGGACATCTAAGTGAAATGTTAGAACAATGGGACATCTAAGTGAAATGTTAGAACAACGGGACATCTAAGTGAAATGTTAGAACAACGGGACATCTAAGTGAAATGTTATAACAACGGGACATCTAAGTGAAATGTTAGAACAACGGGACATCTAAGTGAAATGTTAGAACAACGGGACATCTAAGTGAAATGTTAGAACAACGGGACATCTAAGTGAAATGTTAGAACAACGGGACATCTAAGTGAAATGTTAGAACAACGGGACATCTAAGTGAAATGTTAGAACAACGGGACATCTAAGTGAAATGTTAGAACAACGGGACATCTAAGTGAAATGTTAGAACAACGGGACATCTAAGTGAAATGTTAGAACAACGGGACATCTAAGTGAAATGTTAGAACAATGGGACATCTAAGTGAAATGTTAGAACAATGGGACATCTAAGTGAAATGTTAGAACAATGGGACATCTAAGTGAAATGTTAGAACAATGGGACATCTAAGTGAAATGTTAGAACAATGGGACATCTAAGTGAAATGTTATAACAATGGGACATCTAAGTGAAATGTTATAACAACGGCACGTCTAAGTGAAATGTTAGAACAACGGCACGTCTAAGTGAAATGTTAGAACAACGGGACATCTAAGTGAAATGTTAGACATCTAAGTAAAATGTTAGACATCTAAGTAAATGTTAGAACAACGGCACATCTAAGTGAAATGTTAGAACAACGGCACATCTAAGTGAAATGTTAGAACAACGGCACATCTAAGTGAAATGTTAGAACAACGGGACATCTAAGTGACAATTAACAAAAAACGAACTGCAGTTCTAGTATATACAATGAAACATTTCCAATGTACTTGCCAAATCAACCACGTAGAATGAACAAACATCTGACAATTTGTCGACTGTAGCTGACTATGCAAGATTATAGCACATAATAAATATGGCAGCAATGCGATAGACACATTTTGTACTTGGGACACAATGGAAAACATACATAATCACCAGGGCTTCGAAAATTTTCAAAACCAAATCGGTCCGGGCCGAAATCGAGTCAGTACCCCCCCATCATGTCCTGCCAATATGTTTGCACCCCCCACCCCCCCCCCCATAAAATCGTAAGTAAGTAAACCCAATTTGCTTTTTTTGCTTTATTTCCATGCTGTCACCAGTCAATTATATTTAAAAATCGCATGTATGTTCAGGACAAACTGTACTTTACCCGTTACTATAGGTCTGGTCAATTTTCCTTTTGTCTAATAATAGTTTTAAGTGTACGGCATTTAAAAATAAATGAATGGTAGGACATTTTGATAGAGGTAAATTTTATCTAGTCACCTGTATCACCGGTGGAAGCGGGTGAACTCGGCCCAAATCGAACTTGGTCCCGTCAAACTATATTATATCAACTGCATTTGACTCTTTAAACATCACAGATATACTGCGTTGTGCCATTTCAATATTGAATTGAAGGGCGCTGTACAATAAAAATACTAAACATTATATACCCGTCGTATATTTTGAGTACATTCCGAGTACATTCCGAGTCATAACGGATTTTCGGATTTCTATTTAAAATATTAATTATTATTTAATTGCAAATTAATCCTAGCACACTTCTTTAATTTAATGCAAACATTTTAAAAACAAATTCTTTATAAAATTCTAAAATAATCGACTGTCAATCATTCAGTCCACTTCAAAGAAACTAACAAATGTCGGTAGTTTTGCTGTAAACATCAAACGATTACCGCACTAATATCATGTAATTGACATGACATGCATTGATCGCCTGATCACCATGGAGACATGTGGCCTCGGGTGGCAATTATCCAGTTCGGTCGTAAATTGGAAACGTGTGAAATGTTTCAACGGATTATACTTACCAAATTAGGTTCGTTATAGACCGATTTCTTGACTTTTTTCAACAATATTTTGGACCGATTTTTAAAGGTATTTTGACTGTTAGAATCGGTCTGAAATGATAAAAATCGGTCGAAAACCGACAAACCGGTAATTTTCGAAGCCCTGATAATCACATATTGAAAACATGACACAATATATGAGACAACCCAATGGAAAAATGGGAACATACACATCCTGATGCATGTCCCTCATTAATACTCTGTATGTATGGTGGGTTAAATGGCACAAATTGACTAGTCTTAATAATCGAACAATGTAATGAAGGTCGGCACACCCCAATGCCTAATGCATGACAAGTGTAATAATCAAATCAAAGTATCCCTTGTCAAAATTATTCCTAGTCTGTATAAAGTCCTAGGATTTTCCTAGGAATAAATGTGCAACAATCATTCAGTCCATCACATCATAGGAAAATCTTAGGAATCTTAAGGAATATTTTAGTTTTAACATTCCTAGGTATGCCATAAGTTTGGATTCCTATGATTCCTAAGAAATTCCTAGGAATAACTTGTTAATAAAAGTCCCAGAAATCCCAGTTGCTAGGAATTTTTATCAATCTGTGGGAATATTCTAGGAATGCTAGGAATTTACACATTGCAAAATTCCTAAATGTCCCAGGACTGGGAATTCTTTCTGGAAAAGGTAGTGATATGTAGAAATATAAATTCCCAGAAATCCAAAGTCTCGGGTGGAAGAGTTTGAATCCCATATCCCACCACCATATAGGAGAAAATCACAAAATCCACATTGAATAGTTAATTATATTTACATAATATTATGACATAGGTGACAAAATTATATACACACACATTCTACCTTCTAACGGTTTGCCTAGAAACACCAAATATCAGACCCAAAGTTATTTTGGCACACATGCAGCTACGTTGTGAGCGACTAAAATCAGTTCTATCCATTATGTCTAACTTAATATTAGACTGGACATTTTCAATGTGACGACATATTTCAGAAATATTCCAGTTCTATGCAAAATTTCATGTATAGAAACATCTTAATTATCAATAATAAAAATATATTATCTTCTCTCTCAGTCTCAACATTTCAAGTTTGAACATACTCATTTGCCCAAATGTCGAACAAAATATATTGAACAATTATATCTGTAACTAAATAATGTCCAGTGTTAATCCATTTAAAAACTACCAACGTAATTTGCAACATAGTCCACATTCATTTATTTGTTTATCACGCCATTTTGTTCTCGCAATAACACCGCCGGTAATGAACACAATGGGTAAACAATAGGATTACCTGTAAATTGAATTGTGAAAACACGGAAGGTGTTAACATTTCAGACGAGACTAAGGTCATTCAGATTAGGATTTTCGTCGTCGGGCTTTCGGTTTTCCAGGGAAATTTGCAATAGAAATGTGCACAAATGGTTACGAAAACTTGTCCGATATTCGGAAAAGAGGGGTTTGGGTTTATAGAGGTTTTGTTAACAAAAATAATGGAAAACTATCGGGACCGTGAAAAGCGTCCGGTTTCGAAGGAATTTCGCTTTTGACGAGTTCGACTGTATTAGATTGAATACATGTTTGTCTGTTTATTCAAGTTATAATGAACTTTGTATTTATATTGTTAACCCATAAAAGTTTGGCATTCTACTAATACAGTAAAAGTCTGAACACTTCACATACATCAATTTTTCTTTAACTTTTGAGATCGGTATGACACAGTCAATTGATTGAATTTCTTTCAAGCGAATTAGGTGACATGCTTTTTCAGTAAGAAACTGTTTAGAGTCATCGATCTCCATGGTATTAAACACTGCAAAACATTGACCACTGTCTTTATGGAGCAGGAAGTATTTTATAGTGCCAATGACCGGTACAGAATCATCTGGTGTGATCAGAACGATATTGCATATGCGCTTTTCCATGTGTACATATTCTGAACCCAAAAAAACATGACCACACTTGAACACACGTAGTGCCTTCAGGAATGAGGAAGCCTCTGCTCCAGAAATATGACACTTTAGCTGATCTAGGATAGACAGTGGTATGGTAGTTTTCTTAAGGCCTCCTGCAATTGAGCATTCATTAACCTCTGTCAGTTTACGGGGCACTTGAGAGGACCTCAATGTCTCTGCTAAAAATGATTGAAGTTGAATATTGCAAATGGACGGGTAAGTTGTTCTTAATATCTTTTGCATTTGTAGCATCTTGAGAGCTTGAACATTACCAGTTCCATGAACCCTACTTAAAACATTTCCGTTCATATCTTCATACGAAAAGCAGGACCATGCCCACAACGGACCCCACATACGAACATATGAACACATGTGAGCCCCAGCATTGTGTACATTTAGGCCACATTGTTCAAATCCATAGAGCACCGGCATAAGCATGTAAAACTCCTGCAGTTCTTGTTCTGCACATTTCAAGTCTGCGTCAGATATGGTATCAGAGAGTAGTTTGTATATTGCACTTACAAACATTGCAAAGTGATCATAATACTCGCTGGGTAATATACCATCCAAACTTAGTAAGCCAAAATACAGCAGCCAGACTTGGTACTCACTGGCCTTCCAACTGTGTTTGAACTTCCGAGGCATTCTCTGTATGTAGTCATTTGGCATCATCTCCCGTAAACGTTCTTCCAAAACATGATCCAATATAAAATGGAGACTTTGAATATTTTGATTTGGTCCAGAGTGTTATTAATTTTTTGGTTATTCCAAGTAGTATTCCATGCATGTAATCTGGAACAACACCATTGACTATATCAAAATAATCCAAGGACAGTAAGGGGGACAATGTCCGTATCCCAAGTTCTTCAGTGCCTGTAGCAACGACTGCGTGCAGTGTCTGCAAATTTACTAGTATTTCGCAAAATATATGCATCTCTGCAGTTCCCTTTCCAGACTTCAGTTTCCCCTGGTTCTTCGCAGGAACTACAGCCATAACTACCATTGTGATAGGTCATGCCAAGTAATGGGGCCTTCACCATCAGATCAACTATGGCCATGATAAGGATGGCTTTGCAATGCTTAACACCAGAGGGCAATACAAGATTAAACCCATTTGCTTTCAGATAGATCAGTTCCTGGCATAGTGGTATCAAATAAGTTGAAAAGTTTGGTTTTGAAGCAGTTTGCCAAAGGCCCCATGTGATCATGTTTATTCTCGAGTAGCGTAATTTTGGAGGTAACTCGTTAATAACAAGGAACACGGGCCACAAGTCAACATGGGATGAATTGTATAATAATGCCCCATCGGTGTTCATACTCGGCGTAAAGGTATGCATTGCATCATTATTTGAAATTATCACGTGCTTGTATGCTTCACCATCGTGTATGTCTGTTATTACAGAATTATTCTGCTGTGTTTTACACATGTATGACTCCATCTTTTCCCACATTTCTGGGCGCGACATTATCTAAATTAACTGCTGTTCAACAGACAGGGTAGCAAAATATATCTTGTGATTTTGTTTGTATTGGGAACTTATTGACCCTTTGTATCGTATGAGTGACATCCTGAAGTTGAGCATGTAAAAATATTCTCGTCATCTGGGAAAAGATTGGAACAATTTTCACACACGTCCTGTATTTTAATGTCAACATTTTCCAAAAATGTGTTCATGTCTTTTAATTTTATTTTCGTGGTGTCGACTCCAGATAGTAAAGGAAACAAAGTCAAAGCGTCATTAAGAGCTAATGTCGTAAGCCGATGCTTTATAACATATGCCCATATTGAAAGGCATTTTTCTTCTTGGTTTTACCGCATTAGGTGCAGCAGAATTTACAACAGCAACACTGTCACAACATACATTATCGTCATCGCTTTCAATGTCATTTATACATGGTGGTATATCATCATATGAACTTTCATTTTCTGAACTTTCATTTTCAAAACTGGACTCTGTCCCACAAGACAAATTTTCTACTTCATTGGTGAAAGGTTGGTCCACACAAAATGCAGCATCATCGTGTAGTGAAGGATTTACTTGAAGATAACCTTTCTGTACATGCGGATCACCAATAGACTCAGTCTCATTAGAACTGCATATTTGTGATGTACTTGGAGATTCATTATCGGCTTGATTTTTCCGCCACTGTGTTGCTCGAGGAACTGTAACATCATCATATACGGTGTATAACTTGTACCTCTTTTTACATTGATACTCTGAAATATACGACATATTATGTCACAATAGTTTTTATGATAAAGTTAAAGATAGTTGTCCATGATATATAGCCAAACATATAAAATGAATCAGTAGAATATACTTTTGTATATGCAACACCATGATTTACACTAGAAACTATACTAAAATGGAGTAGTACAGAGTGGGAGTTCTGGACCACACCACTAATTCCGTCACAGAGACGGCAACTATACATGCACCCTTGAAAATATCTATGTTCTAACCTGTTAAGCCATGAATTACACATAAGTGACTCTCTAGGCGTTGGCGGCGACTAAGCTTTTGCTTACAAATCCAGCACTCCCACACTTGACCATCTGAAACAAATGAAAATACCAAGTTGCATATAAAAGGTATTAAAAAAGACTATATTTTTGTTATATAAATTAATTCATTTGTAGGCTTATACCAAATTCAAATATACAAATGTCGATTTTATGATAGCCATCTTGGATTTTTTAGACCGATCATGCCGATTATCAAACTTGTCCAAGATCTTGTGGCCATATACAAACTGTGCAAGTTTGGTTAAGATAGCCAAAGAAATGTGTATATACAATGTGCGTATGTAGAGATGGCGCAACTAGTAATGTGGACACGGATAAATAACATGATGACGAATCACACACCAATGACTGTGACCATCAGTTAACAATGATGATTGCTAACAAATTGTTAAAACAATAACAATTATTGACATGATAGTACACCAATAATTACCCATTGCGATCGATTATCAAGTGGTTAGTTACTGTCGTAATCACACCCAGATGATCAAGACATTTCAACCACAGACACCTATTATTAATCTGGACGGATTGAGTAAACCAATTTGCCAGGTATAACTGGGCATAGCCTGTAAGCAAGCTTAGATATTTGGTATACCATTATGAACTGTTATCCTTAGACATGGACAAATGAGGGACCCTAATGTATCTTTTATATGCCTGAGATTTCCATCTCCCCAATTGCATAATTGTATGTTCCGGAATACCGGACAAAATGGCCCGAGTACAAGCGCCAATATGGAAACTGAAGTTTGTATTGTGACCTGGACATGTTATTGAAATCCAACAAGTTGTTGAATATTCCTCTGAACTTAGCTAGTGTGATGGTGGACCCTCTTTATCTCCCCTACAAGCTATATAGCGCTTGAGAGCCTGTACTGGACATAACTTGGGTTCTGAAGATATTATTATTGTAATTGGTTTACCCAAACGTTGGGTTTTGTGATGACTAAGTTGAATTTGCACTGATGAAGCACTCATTTGTACATGCTGCACTCATTTGTACATGCTGGAATTGCACCACTTCCCGGCTGCGATCTAACCTAGCAGGAAGCAGTTCACCAAGTCTAAACAATCCATGATAAGCAATGAGGATAATAGCCCTGGTTACCGTATTTAGCTATGTATAGTGCGCTATCGTGTATAATGCGCACCCACGATTTGGCACGAAAATCGGGGGGGAAATGAGTTCCGATGTATACTGCGCACGTGAAAAACGCAATTTTCCAAAATTGTGCTCCGTGATTTTTACAACTTATATTATTATATTAATCACTTGAGATACCTCACGGTAACGCACTTCCGGCACACCTGCTCAAATTTCTCAACACGTTCTCAAACATCTGAACACGTTCTCAAACATGTCAGCAGATACTCAAACTTCTCAACACGTGTAGCCTACCTAATTAACTGGGACCCATTGTGAAAGGTTTGTCGAAATTAATTATCGCTACAAATAATTGAAATACTGCAGCCAAAAAAGTTTTTTTTATGCAATGCATTGTACATATATCCCGTAAAAATAACCAACACATCGTGTCTTTAATCATGTCGTATTTAAAAACATACGGTATATTAAATCAAATAAACTATTATTACAAAGATTCTTTATCTCTATATGATATCGTACGTATGCTGGTCGCTTTATGCGGCGAAGTACGCGGAAAGTACAGGAAATATTACATACGATAAAACCATGTGATGCTATCAAATCGCCATTTTTTTATGCATTTACTAATTTCAATTAAATTTGTACATGCTGCAATTGCACCACTTCCCTGCTGCGATCTAACCTAACAGGAAGCAGTTCACCAAGTCTAAACAATCCATGATAAGCAATGAGGATAATAGCCCTGGTTAATAATTTTTGATATCTGTTGGACACATATAAGTTGTCTACAGCATGGATAAGCCTGGATATATGATGTGAAAGAAGTGGTAACCGGGTGTCTTGAACAAGTTTCAATTTCCTACAACCCAGTAACATTCTAATAATAAACTGATTGCAAGGGTCTTCATGCCCAGCAATCTGGTGGAAATAAGAAATTGCAGATAAATGACTGTTGTATAGTGGACGGGGCAAGGACCGACTTAAATGTGCCACAAACAAGGAAACATGGTTAGATGAAGATGGGAAAAGGAATAACCCTGTACTGCTAATAACAAAGTCTTTAAACCTATTCCAGAATCTGGTATAAGCTACTCTTGTTTTCTCAGCTAACGAAGATTGTAAAATAGTATTTCTCAACTCAACAACTTCCTGGGGGACATCACCCAGGGTATCACAGTTGGGACCTTGTCTAGGTATGGGGCAAGCTGTAGGGCCTCTACCTGAAAGCGTGAACGTTTATCACAGATAGTGTTGTCGAAAGTGGCAATATGCTTCGATGTAAAGCAAAAATTAAATTCCAAAGCTCTCATAATGACATCTTTGGAAGTCTGTTTGTTCAAACAGTAAACAACCGCTAGATTGTCACATACAAAACAAATATTTTTGTTCTGCCACATGTGACCAAACATAGCCACTGCAAGGGCTATAGGATATAGTTCTAGAATATTGATATGATGTTTCGTATCTGATGGAAATTCCCCGTAAGTCCAAAAGGTGGTATATGTGCATGCAAATCCCTTGGTACTTGCTGCATCAGAATGAAGTTTCAAAGTGATGGAAGAAATGAACCGGTTAACAATTTTACTAGGGACCACAGGATGGACTGCTGTAAACATCCCCAAATCTACAGATTCTTTGGCCAGTCTTTTTGGAAATTGCATTGGTGGGGACTTTCCTCATCCAATTCACAATCACTAGTAGCCACACTGTCAATGTCGGATTCATAATCGTACACCAGACTATGGGATTTAACAGACCTACCGTCCATCTCAGTCATTCACACTCAAGTCTGTGCCATCATCCTTTTTCCCCTCATCGACACAAATATTCTCACTAGTATTAGCGGGTACCTCGGCTAACAACGATTTTAACTCGGATAGTACCCCCTCGTCCTGAGCAATTGCTGTTGCCAACAAGGTTGCCAACCTGGATGAGTTACTGGTAGAAGTTGCCCGGGCTTTGCCACCCTTGGTAGTTGATGGATTTGCCTTCGGCATCCTGGAACAACAAATGAATAACTCTCCAAACGACTAGTATTAACAACAGCACGCCTTGTTGTAATGATGTGATAATCCTACATAACTGTCGGCACTAGTATGGAAAATGCTTGCCAATGACAAACTCTAGTGAGGAAGCGGTGTAATATAACACTATAACCAATCCCTATCAACAGGAATTTTATTTTTCCCCATACTAGTTTCCTTATTTACACTCGCCCATATATGACTGATATAATAATATATGTGCGTCAAGACAATAATATATGTGCGTCAAGACGAGACGAGCCTTTCGACCTGCGGACAGAAGTAAACTACTGAGCAACCTCACCAAAATACTCTAAGGAATGTTTCTCTTGTTAGAGTGTGGCTAAACCATAAGAGCATTTCGACCTGCTTTAACCCTTTCCCTCATAATAAAATAGTCATATCAGTATCTCCAGCCCAATACAGTAACTATGTAATAGCTTATCAGCTACCAATAGATAAGAAACCAATAACTGTACACTGTCCCCATACAGTATTTCAGGAAAAACTGATAAAATGACCCCTATCATGTTTAACCCTGTTTTCCCTGATAAAAACTTACTTTAATATATTTATGATAAGAATAAAATTTTTAGACGATATAATTTTTAAAAGAAACTTTTTAGTATTTACTTAGATACGGAGGTGTAAATGCAGGTTTTGGAGAATAATTATTATATTCGACTATATTTGTTTATTTAATAGTTAATACCGATTACTATAATGAATTGCACTTTATCAATGTGGTACAAGTTGCAAGTTAAAACTGTTTCGTCCTCGCCAAGGGACTCATCCGGTGGCTTTTGGCTACCACGACAGTTGTTTTTTTCAATGTCCAAAAATATTTCAAACAAGTCCAAAAGAATAAATAAGCCATAGTCCAACAAAAGTATTTCATCACAAAGTCCAAAAGAATAAATAATCCATAATTTCACCACATAATCCAAAAAGAAAGAATGCCCATAAAAATCAATGTTTACGACTGCAGAGCTGAAATGGGCATGACAACCTTCTCTGCACAAACGCACATTGCAGACTTCACAGCTGTGCACCGTCTCTCTGCGTGACTTCAGCACCCTGGTGTGGTATTTGCATGTTGAGATGCGACCTGGCAGTCTATGGCTGATGTGGCCTCCAATGTTCTGCTGGTCAACCAGGACTGGAACATTGCTGTTGTCCCCAGTGGAGCGTTTCCTCTTGCTGAACCCTCCAATCGGTGCCCGTACCATCTCCAGTCGGAAGTCAAGATGTGTAAACCTCTTGCTACTCGTGCGTCTTGTAGACACCTTCTGGTAGATGATGCTGGCATTGACGATGGCACAGTTCAGCACAAACCAAAACAAGTACCGCCACCACTTCTTGGAGTTCCGCCCAACGCCATATTTGATCCGGAACTGATCATGTAGGGCAACTCCACCCATGAATGCATTGTATGCATATACAGTATGCGGCTGTCTCATGTGGAGTACATGTCGACCAGAACGACGCTGCGCATCTTGTGGGTCGCTGAGGGTTGACAGGTGGTAGACTAGCCGTTTGTCTCTCCACACAGTTGTTCTCTTGATGTTGTGGAGCAGTCTCAGCACACTTGGAGCATACAGACTCGTTCCGACACCTATCCTCATGATGACCATACCTCTGGCATTTAAAGCATCTAAGAGGGTTAGGTACATATATGTCGACGGTGACAATCTGGTAGCCGACTTTGATACTTGACGGGATGACTGGTGTGTCACATGTAATTATATATGTGTTTGTGGTTTTTATTTCGTTGTTACGTTTTATCGATATTCTCTTCACGTCAATGATCCCTCGACTTGACAAACCTTCTTTGATCTCATCCAAAGAGCAGGAAGATAATTCCCTGCACCTGATGACACCTTTGGATGAGTTCAAAGATTTGTGGGGACTGACCTTCACAGAATGTCCAAAGAAGGTGTTCGTTGATAATAAATTCTGAGATTGAGCTTTTGAAGTAATTTCAACCAGAAGACTTCCATTTCGAAGACTTTTAACATAACTTTAATGCGCGCTACATGACCTTAGATGTCGATGCGCCGTAAAACACCATTCATTCATTCTATCCACACATTCGTGTCACCAAACTGCAGGGTCTTGAAGTCCCCCCGGTTTGGAATGTCCCGGTGTTTCTTTAGGTCCTTTGGAAATCCGAGACGATTCATACGAACAGTTCCACAGGCATACAATCCATTGGCAAGTAAATCCTTCAGAAGTTGACGTCCTGTGAAAAAGTTGTCGAAGAATATCCACCGGAAAGACTGTTGCAGATGGTCCGTTAGCTTGGTGACAACGTTGTATCCTAATCCATGTTCAGTCCTATTGTTTTGCCTTCCCAGATAAAAAGCGTGAAAGGTAGGCTGACCTGGCGTCACATAACATCCACACCTTCACACCCCTCTTTATTGGTTTGGCAGGCATATTCTGGCGGAAAGACAAACGGCCGGAATATCGTATCATGGCTTCATCCACGGAGACTTCTTTGGATAGAGTGTATCCTCCTAGGAAGGCCTCTGAAACCCGCTGAATAATCTCCCGTACTTTGTACAGCCGGTCGTATCCATCTTGGTTGGCATGTGGCTCTGCAACCCGGTCAGAAACATGAAAGTACTGGAGTATCTTCTGGAACTGGTTGCATGTCATGGCTCTTGAGATCCCCAGGTTCTGCACATATGGATCAGTCGACCAGTACATCTCGATGTGTGGAAGTTCATTGATGCCCATCAGGATGTTGATGCCAAGGAAGCTCTCACTTCTGCCTCGGAGACATCTTTCCACTTGTCATCTACCTTGTGCCGCTGACCCATGACCCATCTTGCATAGTTGTTTGTGTGGCTAACAATACGCATGATGAGGTCGATCGGGAACATCGGCCAGAAGTAATCGATGGGCATAGCTGTACCCACATCAAACCCCTCTGGTAGGCTGGGGCCAGGTGTCTCCCGAAATTCTTCTAACGTTAAGCCTCTATATTCGCCTGTCCAGCCATCTACACGAGGCGGCTCAGAATCATCATCGCTGCTGCTGCTGTCATCTGGCAGAAGCTCGATGTCTGACTCCCCAAACCCAGAAAAGTCACTCTCATTCCCAGAGTCACTTTCAAATAAATCGGCCATGACTTCTCAATGCAAGTGCAGGATAGAGTAAATACAAAGTAATTTCTATATGTAAGAACTATATAGTTTGAAATAGATCAAATTCAAACTGAACGTATGCAGAACAGAAGGTTTATTATATTGCATGTTGCAGCAACTCATGCATGGAAAAGGGCGTAGCAACCCAAGTTGATTAAATCAATTTCCTAAATCAATTGGACTTTCTGATTAAAGACTCCACCCACATTTGTATGTGCTATTTTCTAACCAATTCATTGGACAAGGCCATGCCCCTGGGTTTATTACCCTCTGTTTAGCTGGGAACATTAGCCATTCCATGCGGCTACAACACACATCCTTTGATATCAACAAGTTCCTAAGTAATTGCTATTTTTAGATTTATTTTCATTTTAACTTAGGACATTTATAGATAAATGCTTGTTGTTTACTGAAACATATTTTGACTGCTTTTTTGCCGTATTAGTAGCGAAAATGATGGTTTTAAAACGGACACGTAAAAACACGTACTTATCAGGTGACTGGTATAGTCGTAAATATACGTATATATCAGGTGCCCGATAACACGAAAATATATGTATATATCAGGTAGTGGTAGCACACGTAGAAATACGTATATATCAGGGTATGGGTTAAGGGCTTTCAGATCTTCCGTCAACGGAATTGTTTGTACCTTCTGACGACTCTATGAAAGTTCTCTGCCTGTTCACATTTGTTGTTGTCATTGTTTCTCAATCCATAACCTGTTTTAACTTGGATAACATGTGCCAGGATGTTTCCCATATACCTTCCAAGGGAAATCGCAGTTTCTTTTTTCTCAATAGACATCATTTTGGTAGTACTCACAACAAGGTCAAAATGTTCTGGTGAAATAAGTGTGTCGATGAGGCGAGGAGAGCATTTTTCTTTGCAATGCATCAACAGTCTGGCTAATGATCTACAACACTGTGACACTCTATGCACGTCATTAACTTTTTTATCTTTTTCACTGCCGAGGGACTCTACTCGAAGTGCAGCAGCATACTTCCTGATCAATGTATCATGTTGAACAACATCCTTTACCTCATCATTATGCATACGATCAAGCATTTTGACAACAAATGCATCAGAATCGTCAATCAATGCGCTGTGAAGCAAATGACGACCAAGTCGAACAGCATTGCTGCCATTTCCTTCCTCTAACGTTTTGCCTCTCTTGAGTGAAGAATTTATTAACAGTACAGTTTTTGTTATGTAACCAAAGAGTTTCTTTCAAAATGAATTTCTTACAAAAACTACATGGCAAATATAGTCTCGGTTTGTAATCACTTTTTGTTTCTCTTCTACCAACAGCTAAAAATCCTGTCTTGTTCTTCAGTACATCAATATTATGCCTAAAGTTTCCTTCATTCGCCAAAAAAACTTCTAAATACACTTTTCGGGCTTCTGATCTCTTTGGCATTAGTAACACACTACTAACCCTTGATTCCAACTTATGAACGCTTAAAATGTGTCTCGAAATTTTGCTCTCGATAGGTTTTTCACAGAATGTACAATAGTTCACCGTATCATATATCTGTTTACACCCAGTCTTCTTTTTCCCTTTCGGCAATAATCCAAATGCTCCTTGACAATCTTCTGTCTTATCTGGTTGATCTGTCTTTTCTGGTTGATCTGTTATATAATCTGGTTAATCTGTCTTATCTGGTGTCTTCAAAGGTGACTCTACAGGTGAAAGTGCAGGAAAGTTATCCTGAAATGGTATTTCATCTGACATTTCACTGTCTGAGACGTACGTGAGACTTTCACCATCCTTTAACGTAAAATCAGGATCATCATCCGAACAGTCGTATATATCTGACCAATCACTATCTTTATCATCTGAACTTTTCTCTTCAGCCAAGACGCAGTCTCTGCCTATCAATGAAATAAACAAAAAGTCTAATAAGGGATGTTTGTAAAGTACATAATTGCAGTAGAATATTCCAATAATGCACAACCTTATTGATTCCAATTAAAGCCCTGGTAGGGAGGGGTGCTAATTGGAATCAATACGGTATTACACATGCCCTTTCGTTCGCCCGGATGGACATCCTCTGCAATTTTTAAGGATTTATTGCCATATTATTATGTTTACACCAAATCTCCATTCTCTCAATGATATATTGTACAATGAAACCCCTCTTAAGACGACCAACCCGGTTCTGACAAAAGTGGTCATACTCATAATAGCGAGTTGGTCTTATTAGCGAGCCATAATAAGGAATAACCATTTCGGTCCCACACAATGGACTTATTAGAGGGTGGTCACTAAGAGGGGTTTCACTGTAATATAATATCTGGCAAGATTAATTCATTATTGCTATGAATCATGTGGCTATTGGAATATATTTGACATTTTCACTATAAATATTCAATACACAAATCATTTTCTATTCCCTTTGGCAAAACTGCATAATTTTTTATATTTTCCGTCTCACATTTAACAGCTATAAATTAATTCATTGACTTTCAAAACCACAGCAAGCTGATATTTCATAATTGTGAATGATTGTCATTAAAGGCACAATAACCGTATGTTACAGAGGCAAACCATTAATCATATCAAATGATACCAAATAGCAAAATATTTTGAAAAGAACAAGCAACAATAACCCAGAATACACCAATTATTGAGCAGATGTGTGTTTACTTTTCATTTGTGTACACAGCTATAAGCATACCGTTACATAAGGTTTAATGTTTTAGCAATATTTAGCTCAATCTGCCTGTCATATCGAAAGTAAACGCAACATCTGCTCAATAATTGGTGTATTCTGGGTTATATGTGCTTGTTCTATTTGGTATCATTTGATATGATTGTTGTAATGGTTGCCTGCATTCACCGTTATTCAGACCCGTAAATACGGTTAGTGTGCCTTTAAAGCAGACCGTTAGTATAGCATTTAAAGCAATTTCACCTTTGACAGTACATTTAACATAATCAGGGGGGCCAATCACGTGGTCTTTTGTTATGATCGGGATAATGGCCACGCCCATATATTTTAGGTAAATCTTACTTTTTTATCAATATTACTACGGTTTCTTTCTTATAATGATGCCCATGTTCCAGCTACTAACAACGAGTCCGGCGATACCAAAGTCAGCAGCATTATTTCGGTGGTTGATCTAAGCATTCTGCAGAGAAATTTGAATCGAGCGGGGGATGTTCATATGAAAAAAACCAGTCATCGACTCGCATTTCTCTGCAGAATGCTTAGATTAACTACAGAAGTAAATATACTGAGCTTGGTAATGTCAGACTTGTAGTGTTGATGGGATGTCAGATTTCGCATCGATCAGTAAAATGGCCTTATCTGAAACAATTTTGAACAAATCTGTCCAAATATAACGCCTATCCCGAGTCTTTATATTGTTCTTCAAATAAAACACAACTTTAAGCTGCGTGGATGTATACTTTGTGTCACAGGGCTCACTTGTACAACAACGCCTGGCGTAGGTTCGATTATTTATTCTTGTATGTATAGGGGTAGGGCCTAAAACATACAATATATACACTCATAAATCTACAGTAAAAACATGATAAAACAATACAATATTGCACATAATTAATTCCACGCGTATATACACAATACAACATATATACACAATACAACATATATACACAATACAACATATATACACAATACAACATATATATATTATATCTATAGTAATTCAATATAAATATCTTACCACAGCGTTAAATAAACATCTTTCCAATATAAATTGGAAAGTCTTTAAACGATTTTCGACTATCTCGTAAGAGTTCATCCATAGATCTGAGTTGAGAAACATGTTACACCGTAGGGCATAGTGTGTATGTGTGTCACGTCGTAATCGTTGTGTGGTGTATGTCGTCGTAAGCTGTGGTGTATTTCTTTACCCATATCTATATAAACGCAAGACGATAGTTAAGAAATATCCGTTACTTTATTTTGTACAGTCACTGATGTTGTGTACAATAACATGCACAATGTGTATCAATATTAATGTAATACAATTTCAATGCATAGGTAATGTATATATCCAAGTGAGCAATGTGTCAAAAGATACACATTCAACTTTGAAGCTTAATAACCAAGTTCCGTTGGTGTTTATAATTTTATTTACGGTATGATTTTGTACAAGTTCTTAACACTGGATATCCAATTATTCAAATAAATAACAATGTCAACATCCACTATGGCAACATCCACTATGGCAACATCCACTATGTCAACATCCACTATGTCAACATCCACTATGGCAACATCCACTATGGTAACATCCACTATGGCAACATCCACTATGTCAACATCCACTATGGCAACATCCACTATGGCAACATCCACTATGGCAACATCCACTATGGCAACATCCACTATGGCAACATCCACTATGGCAGCATCCACTATGGCAACATCCACTATGTCAACATCCACTATGTCAGCATCCACTATGGCAACATCCACTATGTCAGCATCCACTATGTCAGCATCCACTATGGCAACATCCACTATGGCAGCATCCACTATGGCAACATCCACTATGGCAGCATCCACTATGGCAACATCCACTATGTCAGCATCCACTATGGCAACATCCACTATGGCAACATCCACTATGGCAACATCCACTATGGCAGCATCCACTATGTCAGCATCCACTATGTCAGCATCCACTATGTCAGCATCCACTATGGCAACATCCACTATGGCAACATCCACTATGGCAACATCCACTATGGCAACATCCACTATGGCAACATCCACTATGGCAACATCCACTATGGCAACATCCACTATGGCAACATCCACTATGGCAACATCCACTATGTCAACATCCACTATGGCAACATCCACTATGTCAACATCCACTATGTCAACATCCACTATGGCAACATCCACTATGGCAACATCCACTATGGCAGCATCCACTATGTCAACATCCACTATGTCAACATCCACTATGGCAACATCCACTATGGCAACATCCACTATGTCAGCATCCACTATGGCAACATCCACTATGGCAACATCCACTATGGCAACATCCACTATGGCAATCCCTTGGCAACTCCACATGCAACTCCACTATGTCAGCATCCACTATGGCAACATCCACTATGCCATCCACTATGTCAACATCCACTATGGCAACATCCACTATGGCAACATCCACTATGGCAACATCCACTATGGCAACATCCACTATGGCAACATCCACTATGGCAACATCCACTATGGCAACATCCACTATGGCAACCCAGGCAACATCCACTATGGCAACATCCACTATGGCAACATCCACTATGGCACATCCCACTATGGCAGACATCCACTATGGCAGCATCCACTATGGCAGCATCCACTATGGCAGCATCCACTATGGCAACATCCACTATGGCAGCATCCACTATGGCAGCATCCACTATGGCAACATCCACTATGGCAACATCCACTATGTCAACATCCACTATGTCAACATCCACTATGGCAGCATCCACTATGGCAACATCCACTATGTCAACATCCACTATGTCAACATCCACTATGGCAGCATCCACTATGTCAACATCCACTATGGCAGCATCCACTATGTCAACATCCACTATGTCAACATCCACTATGTCAACATCCACTATGGCAGCATCCACTATGTCAACATCCACTATGGCAACATCCACTATGGCAACATCCACTATGGCAACATCCACTATGGCAACATCCACTATGGCAACATCCACTATGTCAACATCCACTATGTCAACATCCACTATGGCAACATCCACTATGGCAACATCCACTATGGCAACATCCACTATGGCAACATCCACTATGGCAACATCCACTATGTCAACATCCACTATGGCAACATCCACTATGGCAACATCCACTATGGCAACATCCACTATGTCAACATCCACTATGGCAGCATCCACTATGTCAACATCCACTATGGCAACATCCACTATGGCAACATCCACTATGGCAACATCCACTATGGCAACATCCACTATGGCAACATCCACTATGGCAACATCCACTATGGCAACATCCACTATGGAGATCCATATAACTTTTATAACGGTAACAAATGATATCCTTTCTCACTGGAATTCCAGATACAAATTTATCTATCCTTCCTTTTCAAATGAACGAACGATGTAGTTTTGTTTAAAGTCGCCACCGCATAAATGCATTTGGGCGACTGAACTTTCTAAGTTGTTTATGTTGATTTCTCTCTAAGTTGTTTATGTTGACGAAGCTGTGAAGGCATCCTCGTTCTTCAGGGTGACAAGTCCTGGTTTCTCTTTCTAATGGGTCCTCTGTAGGGCCACCCTCCTCACTGTTGGTCACCCCGCAGCAGCATTAATACGGATCTGACAGTTAAACATCTGGTCGTCGATTGTCGCAAACACACAAGATATTCGTGCGATGGCAAAGTGGATGCCACGGCCGTTGCCGCTCCCTCAGGTCCGCCGTCTCGTCCATCCGCCGGAGAAGAAAGGTCGAAATAAACCAGCGAAGCTAGAAGAGATGGTGGATCTGTCCTGATGTGCCACGGCCGTGGATCCACATGCTGGCGAACGAATGTCCCCTTAAAGCAAGATCGACAACCAGAAGATCCCAGAATCCTACGCTGCTGCTGCGGGATGTGCACTGGTCACGACGTGCACGTCATGAGGAGATCGACCGGCATCCTTTTCAAATAGTGAGCACCTTCTTTATATACAAGTACAAAAACCCTTTATAATCTTCAAACATAGCCTAAGTGGCTAATTGTACAAACATAGGAAATTAAGTAATCAGTCATATACTTACCATTCATTCATTCATTCTGATTACGGGCTCATCTATCATTGTCGACTGACATATATATTAATAGGAACATCTGAATTAATATCAATAGTGGAAACGGAAATTGAATTATCCTGGATTAACGGAACAAAATTATTTGGAAGCCAGGTTTTCTGAAAATTAAAATGCGAGCTAGTCCACATTAAGATAATTGGGTCATGTTTTGATCTCGTGCCAATAGGTAAAAATGTTGTATTTAAAATTCCTACAGTTTTGTCTAACATTCCATTTATAGGTGGGTAAACGGACTGGATAGCAGAGCCCATAACGGTTGCTGCGGCACACATCGCCCATGCAGATGAGTAAGAGCCGTTCCGGGCGGTACCATCGCAAGCCACTTGATAGTGTGGCGAAACCAATGCCAGTCTCTCATATTTCTCGCTGTATGCTTCTTGGTTCGACACCATTTCTAGACATGTCCGTACTCTAATTTAAGTGGAAAGCCCCTCATGTCCTATAAAGCTCACTGAAAGGGCGTTAAAAAGACAATTCTCATCCCCAGATACAGTTACAGGTCGCCTATTTGCAATTGAAGAATTTAGTGAGTCCAGAATTTTAACTGAAACAGAGTCATCAATCAATAAATTTGCCGGTGAATATATAAAATTTGCCCTTTTCTCAAATGGTTCGTTGTTTAGTTTTCTCAAAAAAATAGTCTATCTGGACACCTTCACCCAAATTTCCATTTTCAGCATACCCTTTCAATCGCTTCAATGTCAAAATTAAATTCGCCATCATCGAGTGTTGTACATCTGAAACAAAAATAATCACCTGAAGAATTAGTTAAAATATCCAATTGCTTCTTTGACAGTTGTTGACATTTCGAATGGAACCACTTGTCACACTTCTCACAAGCAATGCACCAACGGAGACAGTTCTTTCCGCAATCGCCACAAGGATACGCCATTGTCAAACAACAAAAGCAAACAATATAGTAATAATATAAGTAATACAATGATAATACCAGCAGCAGCAAAAATAATATCAGCAAATATATATCAATTGTCAACTCAATTCTCTGAAATTTACGCAAAAGCACTACACAACAATATAGCAGCACAACACAAGATAGCAAGTGAATACAACAAGCAGACTTGATGTTTACACATAGAGTGTAATGCAGATACTTTCTATATTCGTTTTTATACGTAACATTTATGGTACTCAAAGCCATGATGTTTGCAATGTCAACTAGGTATTACAATACACGCACACGCGCAGGTCTTTCATAGGCGGCGTGCATGTTTGTCACAACCAGAAAGGTGCTAATTATATATAATCGGATACAAACACATCTGTACACGCGCATACTTTCACACATTATGAAAACAAATACCGGTAAATCTCTAGTCGGCAATTCTGATCCTATGATGCTCTCTGTATTCTGTAGTCGGTATAAAATTATGATTTTATGGATCTACATGTATGACATTAATAAATCTCTAGTCGGCCATTCTTACATATTATCTATTCTGCGGTCCGTACAAAATTATGATTTTATCTACATGCGTACACATGTATGACATTAATAAATATCTAGTCAGCCATTCTTACACACTATACTCTGTGTTCTGTGGTCGGTACAAAATTATATTCTGATATTCTATATATGTATATTATGTTGCGTTGTTCCTCGGGTTACCATTCAACATAAATCTCTAGTCGGTAAATCTTATCACCTCCTATTATACAACGTTGAAAAGATAGACAACTCATAACTAACCAGTTTTCCAATATTGTACTTAGCTATCTCCCTTGGTATTCTCAGATCGGCCTTTCAAAATGGCGGCCAGAATCTCTAGTTGGTACTGTGTCGTGGATGAATAATAGCTAATATAGCTTCATAACAGGACGAATTTTATAGAACTTGAGTTGTATGGCCTTATATATATATAATGTTTGATTTATTTCTTCTGGTCGGCAAAAAAAATAATTAAATAACCCTCTAGTCGGCTCTATAGACGGTTCTAGTCGGCTCTAGACGGTTCTAGTCGGCAAATAGTGAGACCGCACGTATCTGAAATTCTACAGCTATCCGAAATTTAATATTTCAAACCATCAATGTCGACTTTAGCGTGTTATTACCTTAAATAACGGCCCCTCATCTCGCCGGATTTTAATCAACCACTGTTTCTTCCTGCTTACATTGGCAGGAAAGCTATGGAATGATAGAGCTTTATTATATCTCGAATCGTTTGTACACTGTGGAACATAACAGTGATACGATGCCATTTTTTAAATTTGCATTAAGAGCCTCGTTCTGATATCAAAATGGTCGGTGCGTGAATATAAAGTATACCCTCCAACAGTAGCCAACTAATAATGACATGACCGTGGTTTCCTTCACTGAAAGAATCACCTAACTGCAGAGTCAAGGCCTCATCAGCCGGAAACTTCTCATACACATCCTCATCTACCACAAACTCACTAACTGCATCCTTCTCATCCACAATCCCATCTACATCACAAACCTCGTCAACTGCATCCACCATCCTTGCCAACACCACCTCGGACATCGGCAGCTCCTCCTCGTATGTTCGTCCAATCTCTACCACTGCTAGCTTGGTCATCATCACAACAACAACAACAACTGCATCCTCTGTACCTGTAATGAGACTGAATGAAATACAAAGTACTCAAATGGATGACAAAAATAAAGCAGTGTGTGGTACCTGAAGACAACAGTAAATCAAAAGGGCCATGAAACCCTGGACTGTAACCCACGTTCAAAAGCTTAAAGGGCTATGCAACACAAAGCACTATAAAATTCTGGTAAAATTGGGTACCCAGAAAATTTAGGAAAAACAGTCCAATAATGCCTTTTGTTTCAACTCTGTGGATAATTATGTTTCACTAAACAACACAATTTGGAAGGTGTGTGTGCTATTGATTCAAATTAGAATGATCCTAGGTGTTAATTGTGTTATTAATCGATCGGTTTCCATTGAAACTCAATTTTTACCCGTGCATTTTTCACTTGATGGCTTGATTACTCAAAAAATACATGTGCGACTGATTATGCCGTGGTGAAGGCACATATAACAGATACAGCACATAAGAATACATTCAAGAAATAAAGTATGGAATATGCTAAGCGATATAAATAAATATAGCTTACTGTCTCCTATTCAGCATGTTTCCTTTTTGCTTAGTTTATACAAATTTATTTTAGCTCGATTGCGAAACAAGTTCTTTCAACTTATATAAATCGCTCTCGAGACCTCATTCCTGATGGAATCCATCGCCACGAGGGAGAGAAGAGGCAACGTGGAATTTAAATGCCTTGCCTAAGGACACAATCGTAACGGCTCCAGCGGGGCTCGAACTCCGGACCTTTCGCACCTGAAGCGAACGCACATCCACTGCGCTATCACGACTTCCACAATGAAAAATCTCTCCATTTCGTGATTATCCCCACGTGGGTTTTGTCTCTAGCACGCAGGAACTAACGGTCCCCACTGCTCCTGTCTTGGTCGGATTGATACCGCCCATTGCGGCACATAGAGGGTTTTACCCACTCCTGTACCTAAGTCAAATCCGGGTTCCTACGAGTCCATGAATAGACGTACAAGATTCACTGTGCCCATAAGGGCAAGTCGGCATAGATGGGCACCAAACCCTTTGTCTTGGATTCCCAATTCGGTTAGCGTTCGGTCGTTTTGGGGCGTCCAGCCTCCTCTACAACCAATTGCAAAGCCTGCCACCTTGACACTGTCTAAAGGTACTTTATACGTGTCACTGACCCAGCGTTTCAGTAAAGTATATTTATTCACCTTTTCTCTATTGGCTTTCGCCAGAGAGTCCATATTCTCGTAGACTACTGTTGGGTCTAGCACCATCGCGGTCTTGTTCTTGACCAGCACGAGGTCCGGCTTCCAGATTTGTCCGTTAACCTGCACTTTGGGCTCTTTCGTAACCACCCAGCCAGCCTGCTTGCATTTTTCGGACAAGGTTTGGACAATGACATTGTGTCGTTTGATGCGATAGTTTTTGACCTTCGGACATCTTCCACTAATATGTCCGATGGTTTCAGGCCCCTGGCCGCACCATCTGCAACTCGCGTCCATTCCAGGCCGGGCTCTAGCAAGAGTCGTCCTATTGGGATAGGTATCCGTTCTCAGTTGGATCGCTGTGATTATGTCACTCTCCGAGTACATATGTTTGCCTTGCCTGCCTAACCAGGTATTCGTACACGCATTATTGAAGGAGCCGAACCCTTTTGCCTGCGAAGTCATCTTCTGTTCCTCTTTTTTCAGAAGTCTTCGCCTCTGCACTCTCTCTTTGGGTTTTATAGGCATTTTGCATCCTAATATGTCTGCGTATTTTTGGCACTCTTTTGCACCCATCAAGTGTGCAATCCTTCTGATCTTAAAGTCAGAGGAAAACTCCATCTTGTGCATTGAGTTGATCCATTGGGCGGGGATCATCTTCGAGAGTTCTGGTACGCCTAGGCCGCCTTCGTCATTGGCCTTGTGCAAGCTTACATTGTTTGTACACTGTGGTAGCTTAAACCACTTGCGGACATGTGACCTCACATTGATATCCAAGGAAGTTAAGTAACCTTGGCCAAATCTGTGTTGTTGTAATGGATAGGTTATACGCGGGAGGACGTATGTCTTCAGCATGGTTAGCTTCTGACGTGGCTCGAGAGGAGCCTTGTCCAGTCGTTTCAACCAAGTACTCAGCAACTTCACTAGATTCGGCCGCAGCTTTACCACCCATGGACTCATCTTGCTACCTAGGTACTTCATGAATCTATCTGCTTCGATGAGAGGTACCGGTTCTCCGCCTACACGGAGAACTTTTGCAAATGTGTTGACTACGTAGCTATGTTTTGCCCCAGGCTTTATACAAAAAGCTGCTGACTTTTTGACATTTAGTCGCATTCCAGTTCTGTCACAGAATGTAGACACCCTCGTAAGGTTGTCGTTCATGTCCGCTTCATTACCAGTCAACAACGCATTGTCATCCGCATACGCCAGGGATTCTATGAAATCATCTGACTTGGGCCCGAATCTATACCCGTTCTTAGCGGCTGTGATTTCAGCCAGAAGTGGGTCCATTGCGATATTAAAAAGCAATGGTGACAGAGGGTCTCCCTGTTTAACTCCTCGTGTCATTTGGATAGATCCAGTCGTCCCCCCCCCCCCCGCCGTAGTGAACGAGGTTGAGACATCAGAGTACAAATCTATCACGACCCCCACAAAGTGATCACGACCCCCACAAAGTGATCACTAATTCCAAATCTCTTTAGCCCAGCAACTAAGTGCTTATGCGACACCGTGTCGAAGGCTTTGGCTAAGTCTAGAAAAGTTACACAGATAGGGTTCCGTGCGGTCTTGGCATGCCTTATCATTTTATCGAGGATATAGACGTTCTCCCCGCACCCTGGCGCAGAGATAAAACCTCTTTGCCTTGGGTTCAACTGGACCAGCTTCAGAGTGCGTACCGCCAAGGCGTTGGTGTACAACCTTAGTAGCACTGATGCAATCGTCAACGGTCTCCAGTTGTTGATGTCAGCTAAACCTTCCGTACCTTTCGGTAGCAGAATAGATCTATTCTCCTTGACGGATTCTGGGACCCTTCCCGTCCATAGCCAGGCATTGAACAGGTTTCTAAGCATCCTGCCCTGTCTATCCTGACCGTAGAGCTTCGCTAGGTCCACATTGTCCGGCCCTGCTGCAGTGTCCTTCTTAGCTTTCGCCAAGACTGTCCTAATTTCCTTCGAGGAAAAGGGGGCAAGCAACAATTCATTTTCCACCCGGCTTTCCGGTTTTGGGTATTCAGACAAATCAACGTCTTGCGATACCCCCCCGAACCTTCCCTTGTAAGTTTCCTCCACAAGTTCTGGCGCAAGGTCGCATTTGGCGTCTCCCTCCTTCTCATCGAGGATTTTCTTGGCCAAGCTTTTGCGGTCCGTGGCATATTGTTTTTGGACATCGCCATAAGCTTTTGCTTTTTCTTTAGCTTTGTTCCCTCTAGCCCTACCCTTCTTTCTGCTAGAAGTGGTAGTTTTGCTTCCTGTCTTGCTCGGTTCCTTCCCACATCTTTGCACAATTTCAGCGAGGAGATTATTCATCTCCTCTTCTGGCCAACCTTGCTCCACAGTTTTGACTAATATTACTGCGCTGTCTCCAACCAGCCTGTCCCCTCCTTCGGCATCTACCGCCGCCAGGTAATCTTTTTTCATTGTGGTGGGCCTACTAGGTTGGGACTCTATTTCCTGTTCTGGCGCTGGAGGTTCAGCTGTGCCTCCTTCAGATAGTTCCTTAGTTTGTTCCTTTTTCAAGGCCATCCTTTTGGTACCAATCTGCTTAATAGTCTTGGTTGTCTGAGTTTTATGAATTGCAACATTGATGTATTTGGTCCCGGCATGTTTGGCATCGAGTTCCCTTAGCATAAGAATTTCCTCCTCTGACCACAGTTTAGTGCTGGATGAGATTCGGGATGGAATTGGCTGAGTATGTTCACTGCCGCCATCAGGTTCTTCTATTAGCGAGGAGATCACTCTCCTGCTTTTAGTCCTCCCTTTAGGTGCAGAAGCGGATACAGCTTTCGCTGTTGCCCTACCCATCCTTTTCCTCAGTATATCCGCCTGAATAGCCTCGATTCTATTCTGATTGGCTTCATTTGGGTGCCTGTGGCGAATATGCTGGCCTAGCCCACTCTTTGACGTAAATTGCTCCTGACAAACTTTGCACTCAAGGGTTTGCCTCTCATTGCTTCCCTCGGTCTGTACCTGTACCTCGGGTTCCGGATTCTCAGTCGCCTGATCCTCACGGTTTAAGCCATCAAATGGACTGACCTGTTCAGTCACTTTCTTCCTCCCACACTGGCCATAATGTATGGACATCCCTTGTAGCTTAGCAAATTGCTTATTGCATAGGTGACATGCGAACAAAATGCCGTCGTCCTCGTGTAACGACTCCACGTGATCTACCAGCGAGTTGGCCGACGTAAAAGCCTCCATGCACGCTACACAGTGGTGCGCTTGAAAGGGTACTTTATAATAAAGTTTCCCATGGACATTTTGTCTTGTATTGTCTCCATTACAATATCTACATTGGGCGGGTTTTCTTGTGTTGGTTCTTTATCTTCATCCTGGCAATCCGTTTCGTAAGGAACTTCATCCCTTCGGGTGGGATAACCATTAACAAAAGTGAACCCGTTGCGTGTAAACACAAGTGTTGGAAGAATCAGTTCCTTCACAGATGGTTCTACCCCTTCGGTAGTAAGGTCGATCACTACTGCCATAGTGTCTTCCCCCGTAGTGTTGACGACTCCATCGGACTGCTCATCTATTGTGATGACTTCCGGCTCCGGAATTTCCTCCCTGGTTCGCCAGTCCAGTTCCATGAAGTGCGTCAACACCTCCGAGTCTGACTCAAGCTGAGTGACCTCCCTGGTTTGTTTTCTACGTTTAGAGGACGTAGTCCTCGGCTGCATATTTTTAGGGCGATGCAATCCCTTAGGTTCAAACCTCGGACTTGTCACCCTGCCACGGGTTCCAAAATCCAAAAACCTCCTAGCCCACGGAGACGGTATTGCTTATCATCGTGAATGTTACTATACTAGAGGACATAGAAAACGCACACCTACAGTATATGATTATTATTACATGAACACGAAATACGAAGGATTACATAAAGAAATATCACATCTTTATTACAAAACACAAACTGAACAACTAAATATATTCAAACATGTTTAAAACTATGTGGCGACTCTATCAGAGCAACGAGGAGGTGCGACAGGATGATGTACAATGTATATCATATTAATTTGCCATTTCATTACCTTTTATACCCATATGACTCGGAAGCTAGCAGAACACAAATGTATTTTAAGTGAGTTTCCATTTCAATATATAATATTTCCTGTCACGTCAGCCACGGTTTCATATAGCATGTAAGTCAGACTAGTTATACTATATGAAACCATGTTACCAGCTGGCTTTGTCATTACCAATTTCTAGGATTAAAGTGTGTTATACCGATTTTAAGTCTACAATTCTTACCTTAATTCAATCCTCTTGGCAGGCCCAATGGGATGGTGAAATTTTTAACAAACTTCATTCGACCAAACCAACACTTGGCGAATGGTGCCCAATTTACAGGCCTATTCGTCGAGAAGAAGTCATTCTTGCCCGTCTCAGGATTGGTCATTCTCGAATATCACATTCATGGCTGTTGTCACGAGATGATGCACCAGAATGTATCCCATGCAATACTCTATACACGGTGGAGCATATATTAATACACTGTGTTGACCTTCAACCAATCCGGTTGCAGTACTACAATGTGGACAACATTAAAAAACTCTTCGACTCTATCATAGTAGAGTCCATCATATCATTTATCAAGGCAATAGGAATTTATAATAAGCTGTGATATCAATTGTTAATCATGCCTTTGTAGTAATCATTCATTCATATATTACCTGTAATTAATCTTACGTCTTTATAACTTCTTAGTATTAATTTTTACGTAATGCATATACTTATATAGGAGGTTTTGAGCTGACGTCACTATAGGTGTTTTCCCGTTACTAAAAATAGCTGGCCGTCAACCTCTAGCACACCGATTATCAACACTGCGGCCATTTTGTGTACATGTTATTTTCGATCAATCATTTTGTTTTATTTACTGCCTTTACTTGCTGTTGAGTAACGTTTTATAATGGGAAAAGAATGTGTAGTATTTGGGTGTGCAAACAGAGACACTGATAAACAATTAGGTTTGAAATTTCATCGGATTCCCCGAGATGAGCCACGCCGCACACGTTGGATGAATGTCATAAAGCGGTCCGATCCGAACACTGGCAAGGACTGGACACCTGGTGACGATGGTGCTAGAGTTTGCAGTGAACATTTTATTGAAGGTAGGTCATTAGAAATATGTTTAAAATGTGTAAACTATTATTCCGTTTATGCACTGTTAAGAAGGTCATTAGGCAAAGGTATCTTTTATGTCAAAACCCCTTTCAGGGACATTTACCTGTGTAGGCTTAGCCGACCTAAGCTGTTAACCAGAACTAAGCAATGTGTGCAAGGTGCCTTGCCCAAAGAACTAAGCAATGTGTGCAAGGTGCCTTGCCTGGCATCTGTGGTAGAGCGTCTGATTTGGAATCGAAGGGTCCCGGGTTCGATATTCGGTCAGGCCACATATATATAGTGTCCTTGAGCAAGGCACTTAACACACATTGCTTAGTACTGGTTAACTGCAGGTCGGCTAAGCCTGCCCATGAAAACATGTCTAGGTCCCCGAAAGTGGTTTGACATCAAAGGAACATACATGTGGCCTGAGCGAGTATCGAACCCAGGACCCTTCGATTCCAAATATGATGCTCTACCATTAGACCACACGTATGGCACTTGCCTCCACCCCACCCCCATGATGTGTATGTTCTTCTGGTGCTACATTTAATGTTTGCAGGACCCCGATTCTTACAAATGTACAGTGCCAGTGGGGCAGGCCTGTAGCTAGGAGGCGTTCTCTGAACTTTCTATATAATTATGCTGTTGCTTTTTAACTATGTACACATAGTACACACTCGATATATGTCCGAACATTCTCAGTCATCCTTTGACATTTATGATCGACATGTATATTAAATCAAATAATTATGCCACATTATGTGCTCAGTCATTGACCATATGTAGGAAATGGCGGTTCGGAACATCTAGAGTTCAAAATTTTCAGTGAGATCCCCTAGTGGCCAAGGTCCCTTCTGGACCTCGAATTAACCCAAAAACCTGGCTACCAGAATGGGGATAGGGGAGAACCTGTGTAGTCCCTTCAACAAGGGGATGCTCGTTGACTACTGTGCCACTGCTGATCCAGCTTATATTAATGGTACTTGTACATACTTAATTGCAGGGAAGAGTGATGATCCAGACTGCCCAGACTACGTTCCATCCATACACCTGGGTTACCGTACACCACTGAGGTCTCTGGACAGATATAGAAGAGCGTACCAGTGACAAGGGATCGAAACGTCAGTTACCATTCAAGGGGGAAGGGAAAATAGACGAAACCTTCGACCATGGGGCAGCAGCGGAAGCACTTTTCGACTTATCACAGCTTCAACCAAATGTAGAAAACACAGGTAATTTTATTCTACTGAATTTACAGGGTGCCAAACATGTGTTTTAGCGATATATCAAGAGTTGTCGGCTCACATTAGTATTTAAAATTAGTGGTGCAAGGATACGGTCAAACCAGTATTGTGATAAGACAAGCTCGTATTGTGGTATATATTGTGATAAATATGTATGAGGAAAATAATAAGATGAGGTAAGATTTATATCAGTTTTGGAAGACTAGCATACGGCGAACTGTTGAACGATATAAGACAAAAACATATGGCGGTATCACGGTTTATATTCACCAGATGTAACAATACAATATAGTTCCACCACCACTATATAAAATATAGATCTAGATCTACATACCTATATATTTTCATAGTATTAACATTTTACAATTATAGTTCTTTCTTGAAAACATATTGAACAGTGTCTGTATTAAGATAGGTCAAATGGTGCTGATATATACTTCCAAAGAGAATTAAGAAAATAATACAAAATGTCGGTCTATCATTGCAGTAATAATTCCAAAATCTATCTCAATGGATTATTTACAAGTTCAAATTCACACAGGCCAATCAATTTCAGAAGACAATGACATTTGGGTCAGTCCATTCATTTAATAAGATGGGTGCTTTCATTAAAATTCCATAAAAAATAACTGCAAATAATGTAGATCCTGAATAGATGGCTCAGTACACGCTGCCGGCTCAACTGGAGCTACACTGTTTGTTTGTGGGGTTGACATCGTTGAAGGCTGTGTGGTAATGTATTCCTGTTTTAATTTCAGGAAATCCCCATGAAAAATGCATAGCGCTCCTTGCAGAGGCATCGATTAACAAGAAGCAGTTGACGAATGAACTGGAACGTCTGCAGCTGGAGAACAGCGAATTAAAGGAGTGTAAGGTTACTTTTAGAGCAGCACAGTTGGCCGACAATGAAATAGTATTTTTCACGGGTCTTCCTTCAAGACCATGTTTTATGTGGCTAGTGAATTTTGTGAAGGATAGTTTACAACATTCCATTATACTGGATTCCTCAGATATGCTTTTGTTGGTGTTAATGAAACTTAGATTGAACTCTCCGCACAAAGATTTATCATTCAGATTTGGCATTTCGGAGACTTCGGTTTCAACATTTATAGATGGAAGTGTGCCAAAGTTGGCAGAAAAAATGAAGTTTCTTGTTCGCTGGCCCGAAAAAGATGACATACTGAGATCCAGGCCCAAATGCTTCAAGGACACATACCCAAGATGTGTATCTGTGATAGACTGTACCGAAGTATTTATCGAGTGTCCTGCAGATTTCACTGCCAGGTCTGCCACTTACAGTAACTACAAACATACTAACACTGTGAAGTACTTGGTTAGCATTACTCCATCTGGGTCAGTTTCATTTATATCCAGAGCGTTCGGAGAAAAAGCGTCTGACAAAGTGATCACCATGCAGTCTGGATATTTGGACAACATCAAACATGGGGATGTCGTTATGGCGGATAGAGGATTTTTAATCAGTGATGAATTGGCTTCACGGGGTGCCGAGCTGGTGATTCCAGCCTTTACGCGCGGGAAGGCACAACTGAGTGCCCGAGACGTCGAAACAAGTCGGAAACTTTCTAATGTCAGAATCCACGTCGAACGAGCCATGGAAAGACTAAAGAACTTTAGAATATTGTCGGAAAGGATGCCACTGAACATGGTGCCTCATGCCGACAGCATAATGACAATATGTGCTTGCATAATGAACCTACACCCCTGTCTCGTGCAGTAGCTTTAATAATCTATCGCTTTCATGCAACTGCAGAAAAGACTTGTACGACTGTCGTGTACACCGACTTGCAAACTAAGTTAGGTGGGAGACATGTGTACGTCTATCCCTCACACTTTAAACCATCTTAAATAGTTTCTTGTATACTTCCACAAAAATGCAGTTTATCTGGAGCTCTGTATATTAAACATGTATAATATCAGCCACACTTTGAGAAAATCACCCTTATGCATAACCATGTGCCATCGTAATTGTATTTGAAAAACTACACCTCGACTTAAATGATGTCGAAAGCTGGCATTTTTTATTTAGAACAAACGTGGAATACTATTCCGCATTTGCTCGAAAGGTTGGGCATAACTTATGGAAGATATCTATGTCCAAATCCATTACGGTGATGCATAGTGGTGATATTACCAAAGTGTGGCTCATATATGTATAATTATCTTGTATTAAAGGTTTAATGCATATTATATACTGCACAGCAAATTGAATTGATATTTTTCTTCACCATTCACTGCTAATACTAATCTATGGATGTCATTGAAAAGTGCTACATATATAATTAAGACAATTTACCGACACTCATTGGAGTACAAATGTATGTAGACTGTGATTAGATGGTGTCCCAAGCATGGGCCGACTATCATACAGTGGGACATCAGTCTACTTCTTACATTTTGGACAGAGCCACTTTCCTCTGGGCTTCCTTTTAACATTTACACATGAATAGTGAAACCAGCCTATTTGACACTCTCCATTGTTACATTGAATCATTTTCCCGTACTCTGGTTCAGAACAAATACACCACAGAGTTTTCTCTTCGGCTGGTTGACCGCTACGACAGACATCTTTCAATTTACCTGTCAGTAATTCTGGAATGACATAGTTAGTAATAAACAGATCACATTTAGCCACCATGTGGTCTATGAATGGTTGATCACGTAATATCCTTACAACCACCAAGGAAGGTCCACTTTCGGGAAGTGTCATCACTACAAAATCACAGTACAGACAGTCAAACGCGAACATTTGGAACTGTACCTGGGTGAAGTAGCGATGTGTTGTCTTCAAGTGCATGTGACGATCAAGACAAAAAGCTTTGTCTTCCGATGCCACAGCCTCTTGCACAGACACATTTCGGTGTTTGAAAGGACATTTTACTTCAAGGGTACCCAGTCCACAACAAGAACATGTGACAATACCATCTGCTGTTGCACCACAGAATGGATTAGATTCCGCAATTCGGAATCCTGATGGTTTGCAAGTAAAGTCAGCATGCTGCGTGGCGTACAGTTCACTGTATACTTTTGTTGCAGTAGCCTCCTTATCTAATCCCCATCGGACGGCTTCCTTCTTGCTTAAATCATATGATTTGTAGTCCATAATTCTCATGGTTAAGTTATCTGGTAATGTTGCATCCTTCCGTACCAGTATGTCATGCGACTTTGTACCCGTCACGCGACCATTTCTGTGCTCGTACCAAAGCGGTGACACGTTTTGCGTTTGTGTTCTTTTAAATAGATACTCTATCTGATCCTTAGAACACGCCATAGTACTTCTTACACCTTTTGCTTTTTCACTAAGTTCACCATCCGACAACATTTTATTCTTCTCATCATACAGATTAGTCAACAATGTAGGTAGAGAGTCGGCTTTTCTATCAACAATGACAGTTTGTTGATCAGGATGAACTGGGGGTATCAAGGTAAAGAAGGACGCAGTTGGGCACACCTTATACAAAGAGAGAAGTACGTCATGGTTTGGTAGGGGGTCTTTTCCCGTCGGAATTACACTTTCCACAGTCTTCTTCCTATTTGTGTTCATTATATGCTGCATATCTTGTATGGTACTAGGATTGACCTGTGAAGAAAGAGATTTGTTTAAAGTATAAACTTACATTTTACAATGATTGCGAAACAAGCTTTAACACCTTATATTAATCACTCTGGTTGGCGGCGTTGAAAGCGTATATATATGTAGTCATTCATGTGGGAGGAAATCGGAGTACCCGGGGAAACCCACCTGTCAGATATGGTGACCACCGTAATGGATGCAATGAGACATGTCATATGACCGACTGTTGTTAATGCTGCAACAATATACTATAGAACTATAAATTGGACGGACAAACACATTCAGGCTATGTTGATCAAATATGCATATTGTGTTATGTATAGTTTTATTCAGAAAAAATAGACAATGTACTCTAGTACATGGATCAATATTACATGTACATTAGAGCTTCACGGTTATCCGAGATTTTCGTATTCAGTTCGGAGTATGGTCTGACACCGTCGTGTTCGGTACGGCATTTAGGTGTTACCGTCGCTAGCTTTATATTTGCAGAAAGTGTACATCCAGACGGGTAATTTTGACTAAAAATAATAAAATTACTAGTTGAATGAGCTGGATCATCAGGATCTGCACTTTTTGTTATCAATTTTACTATTTTTAGACCAAATTCAGCTAGTAATCTTACTATTTTAAGTTTAAATGAACTGGTTCGCCGAATGTAATTTTCTGATTAATTTATTGGTCTAATACAATCATGGACCAGTCCATGTCAGTTACTTGGTGTTGAATGGGTTAACGATTTACATACTCCCTGGAATATTTCGGAGGGGGATGCCGCTGTCCGTCCGCCATCCAGCCCCTTTTATTTTTTATTGCTATCAGAGCCTCGTCAGTGAGCATTTGTCAGTTTTACCGACCCATCTAGTTATGCATGTTTCATACCTGCTTCTTGAACAGTTGGTTCCATTTGCATCCTTCACTGGTCACTGATGTCTGTGTCAAGCCATATCGGACACCCAACTCGATTTTGAAAAGTACAGCGGCCACATGACTGCACGTCTCCCCCAAACTGAAAAACAACCATGGACAATGTTATTTCTTGATTACACAGTTGTATATATTTAAAGCAGAGTTGTATGATTTAAATCACCTGAAAAAAATCAATGTTAATACATTTTTCTTCTGTTTTATTTTTAACCCCAATATCACCTGCAAAGGTTAAGGTTAAAAGAAAACATCAAACAAAGTAATACCATGTGTGAGAAAACAATGGTGTTAAAAGGTGATGATGATCAAGCTTATTTACCCTCGTCGCCGACGAACCAGGTGGGCGAACGTGGTGCTAAAAAAACATGGATTAAACTTTTTATCCGTGCCATAACTTTCATTGTCATTCATTGTTGGATGTTCAAATAACTTGGCACAAATGTTCACTGTCATAAGACAGTGTGTCGCGCGCAAGACCCAGGTATGTAGGTCAACATCACACTTGCAGGTCATGGTCACACTGAAGAGGTCAAATTGTCATCATAATATAGCCCTCACAGGTGTAAGTTGATTCATCACCTGGCGGGCTCGACATCAATCAATAATTATACATTTATTGTCATTCCTGGGCCAAAAATACTTGCCTATGAACCACAAATCATAAAACATGAATGTACTTACCCAGCCATGCAAGTACAGTGAGCACAGTAAACGTCGGCCAAGTCTTTCGACAGACACACCCATGCATCATGAGGATCGTCCCTCGTACGCATTGATGGCAGTACACCGGCCTTCAAGAAGCAGAAAGGACTGTCTTTAACATCAAAGAACAGAACTTCCTGTACATGTCCGGATACAACATATCTGAAACAAGCAACAATAGCAAACACATTAACTTTTGCAGTCAAATCTCTGTATCATTTTAAATTGGTCATAATTATTTTGGATTGGTCATCACCAACAGCGACACCATGACAAATTATGGCTCAAGCAGGATGTACGTCCATAACGCCAATGTCATTACACTTCTTGACCTGGCATACTGTCGGGCAGACAGTTCTGTGATGCTGAATGAAGACTAGGAGGCTACCTTACAGTTTGGTAGTCAGACTCAAGAGTTTGCGTGGTCTGGTGGTAGAGCGTCTGATTTGGAATCTAAGGGTCCCGGGTTCGATACTCGGTCAAGCCACATATAGGTAGTGTCCTTGAGCAAGGCACCTAACACACAGTGCTTAGTACTGGTTAACTGCTT